>VXAB01012277.1:233554-431284 GCA_013399175.1 Odontophorus gujanensis
GGGGGGTTCTTTGGGCTTTATATGGTTTTGGTTTTGGATTGTTTTTTCTTGAAAAGGCAGTCTGTTTCAGTGTGAATATTTTGCATTAGTTTGCTTTCTAGACACGGCTTAGTTTTCCAGAGGGTTGGGGTTGGGTGTGAGATGTCTGACTGTTGGCTGGTCATGTTTTCCACCAAGTGGAATGTTGCAGGGGAAAGACTCAACATGTGAGAATGAACCAGTAATCCTTTGTCTCCTCTTCTTTTACACTGGGACAAGTCAAAGTTTTGTGCGTTGCTTTGGCCTCCAGCCCCTGCTTTACTTTCTCTTTGTTTCTCCCACCACCTTCCCACCTTGTCTCAGGACTGAAAGCGTAGTAAAAGAGCTGGAGCTGCTTGGGAGGATCACAGCTCTGGACTTGAACTCGGAGCGTACGGAGCTGTTGACGTGTTCCCGTGATGATCTGCTGAAGATCATTGACCTGCGGGTTAGTGCTGTCAAGCAGACGTTCAGGTGAGTGTGCCATCCACAAAGACACTGAGTCTCAGAAGTCAGGCTTGCTGGTGGCTCTCAGACTTTTTTCAGCATCTCCATGGAGAAAGCAGTCACCTGACTTTTTTTTCACTCGAGCAGCAAGTTTCTCTGCAGTCTAACAGCAAAAATCTGTTATGGTGAATTTGCTGTTTATTATTTAAAGAAGCTATTTGCTTTTCTAAAGGAGGTGGGTTGGTTTAGAAGCCCTTGGCCTAAGGGAAAGAGCTACTTCAGCTGTAGTTGAGGGTTGGTGTATGAGAAACAGAAATTGTGATACTGGAGCTCGTTCTGATCCATCCAGAACCTTCACTATGGTCTTTGTTAAGAATCTTGAGATGCATGAGATGTAAATGAAGTTACAATTATCTGATTCTAACTTTGCAGTGCCCAGGGATTCAAATGTGGCTCTGACTGGACAAGAGTTGTGTTCAGGTAAGATCAGATACGAGGAAGATATTCTCTGATTAAATCTTATGCCCAGAAGTGAGTGATTCATGATACTGGACTGGACTGTCTCCATGTACAGCTGGAAAAACTTGGGGCACAGTTTCTCATTTGTCCACGGTTACCACTTTGTCAAGACAGTGCACCTGCAGATGTTTATGAACGGTCATGGAAGCTTTTAGATGTATGAATTCTTTTGCTTGTTAGTGCTAACAAAATGATAACAGGTTTATTTTAAATAATGTAATGCCGAGTTGCTTTGCTTAGGAAGCTGAATGTGGAGTGATGATTTGTGCTGATAAATTGCTGACATGAAGAAAATGTGTTGTGTGCCTTCAACTCCTTCTCTGATCTCCTAGTCCTGATGGTAACTATGTGGCTGCTGGTTCAGCTGATGGTGCCCTCTACATTTGGAATGTACTCACTGGGAAGTTGGAGAGAACTCTTGCCAAGCATCACAGGTGAGGGGAAGCTGCCCGTTCAGCCTGAAGCAGGGGGTCTGGCTTGTGAATCTTGATGAGATTTGTGGCCGTAGAGCTTTACTGTTTGGGTTGGTGTGTGAGAAGTGTAATGTGCAGGTTCTTTGTGGATTCGTGGCAGTGTTGTTTAGACTGAACAAAGACCGCTTTTGTTTTTGTTCAACTTCCTAAACTGACAGTTGATTCTAATGAAATTGAATATATTCTGAAGACGTAGTATTAGGCTTATTAAAAGCAGGACCCCTGAGAGCTGAGAATGAAAGTGCTTGTTCTGTCATAGTCAGGGTACTGTATTATTTCATTTTCTTATTCAATTCTGTTGTGGAATTCAGCTTTTTTTTTCCTTTAAGCTTACACCTGGCTTCTGTTTCAGTTCTTCTATCAATGCAGTCGCGTGGTCCCCAGCGGGTGCCCACGTGGTCAGT
This sequence comes from Odontophorus gujanensis, assembly GCA_013399175.1. NCBI lineage: Eukaryota > Metazoa > Chordata > Aves > Galliformes > Odontophoridae > Odontophorus > Odontophorus gujanensis. The sequence continues at coordinate 235,416 of VXAB01012277.1, forward strand.
GTGGACAAAGGAAACAAGGCTGTCCTGTGGTCTGAATTTTGACTGGATGGAGGGTGAGAGGCAGAGCTCCCGTGCCTCAGTGTGTGGTGGTGCCGGTCCGTGGCTGAACAGAATGGAGACCCCAGCCCAGATCCATCCTGAGTGGGAATATTAACAAGTACGTGGGCTTTGCTTTCCAGAGGAAAGTGGTAAAGCAATGGAGAAGGAGCCTGAGTCAGAGACTTCTTATGGCTGTAACCACGCTGTGGCACTCGGACTCAGCAAGGGATTAGCTGTTCTGGATGGAGAATGCTACTTAGTCATGCCTTCACATGCAGTATCTATGCACGGTCGGAGCTGAAGATACTAGTGGGGTTCCTCACCAGACAGCTGTGCCAAATACCTTGTCACACAAATGTATCTACAGCACTTCTGAGTTGGAGCTGTTGGAAAGAAGTTACAGTGTATGCTGACTTAACGTGTGTTCTGCCTCCTGTGTTCTGTTCTTAAGGCCTAGCTGAGGTGTGGAGTGAGAAGATCCTGAAATGTGGACGGGTCCTGGGCAGTCTGAAGTGTTGAAAAAGCTTTTGCAGAGAGTTTCCAGAGCTCTGTCAGCTCTGCTGCTGAGTTGTCAGCTCGGTGCAGAGCTGCTCTGATGCTGACACAGGCTCTCCAGTGCTGTCATGCAAACTTGTATTGGTTTTAGCAGTCTTTAAGGACATTGTCCATTCTTGGAGACTTTCTGCACCTTTTTCTTAAAATGCCCTTCAGCTGTTGGGGTATCACAAAATGGGAGATGTTTAATCTTTTTAACTCCACAGGCAGTTTGGTTACTGGGTTTGGGAAGAGAGAAGTTCAACTTGCTGTGCTGCTGCTGTGAGGAATGTAGTCGTACTGTGACTTCAGTACCTGCACACAGATGCTTGGTCCCCTTTTCGGTTCATCCGTCCTCTCCTGGAGGCTGTCAGTTGGACACGGGGTCGGTGGGCTTCAGTCCCAAGTCCCTCCTGTTGGTGCTGGTGATGCCAGGCCACTGGCCCCCTTCTTCAGCAGATGTGCAATATTGCTGTGTGCGCTGGAGCCCTCTGTGCTGTGGAGCAGTGTCTCGCTGCCCTGTTTACACATCCAAAACCACAGTGTGGGTGGCTGCGAGCTACCTGGTGCAGCTGCATCCAGCCAAACCTTTCCACATCGTCTGGGCCTCTAGACAAGCCACCAGCGTTGTATTGCCTTTTTATTTGCACTTTATTTTCATCTTTCCTGATTGTGTTTTACTAAGGAAGCGTGTTGTTTGGAGGGGCTGGGTTGGGGGGCTGCTGCTCTGACAGGCATCTCTCTAACCTGGTCTTTTGTTCAGGCACCTTCTGTAGAGGGATCTAGAGTATACCGGGCAAACTTTTTATTTATTCAGCTGCCCGTAAGAACTCGATTGTAAATAAACCCATGTTCTGCTTTTAAAACCTCACACCGCTCTGATTCATTTACGTCTGTGTTCGTGTGTGAGATTTTGTTCTGCATGAGCCGAGGGTGGGAACCAGCAATGTCTTAGTGCTGCCTGAGGCTGAAGGAGGCCTCACCATGTTGGCAGGTGGATGTGTCGTTGGGTGTTTTGGAGAAGTTAATGAAGGTAATTATCATCTGTATTTCGAACACCACTGAGAACAGAAGGCTTTATATCCTGTGGCACTTGAACTGCTGTGTAGTTGGATTTTTAAGGCAGTGATAGGAAATACCTGTTTCTGAAAACGCAAAACCTTTCTTGAATAAAGCTCTCGTTGCTTCTTCAGAGTAATGAAACAAAGCCTTCAGCTGATTTTGTTCATGCACAGATCTCCATATACAACCATGAACCTTAACTGACTGCTCTCTTTTTGCTAAGACAAGAAGCTCAGCGACCTGGTCTTGGATGTCAGAACCACAGCAAAAAGGAGAAAACCCTCACTGGCATTTTGAGGTGTTTCTGGAGCTGTACTTTTTCCTGTTGCTGTGACAGAAGGTGCTTCTCAAAAGGCACCTACCATGAGCACAGGTGACCTTGGGTTGCTGCAGAAAAACAGATTGCTGAATGACGAGTCAGCGTAACGAAAGATTATTGGGAGATTAGGAGAACATAATAACTCTGCAGGCTCTGATGGGGAGGATCAGAATGGGTTTAGGACTTGTATAACTTACACTACTAGATGTCTGTTTTCTACATCATGCACATAGATTCTCACACAGAGGGCTTTGTTTTGCCTGTTTGTGAAGTAGGTTAATTATATTCAATGCTAAAGCAATGACAATGGCTGGTAGCTTGCTAAAACCTTAAGGAATTTCAATTTAAAATGCTTAGGGCAGAGGTTTCTACGAAATTCCAGGGGCCAATTTCCGCTATTTTTAATTTTTCCTTATTATTTTTATTTTTTTAATTAATTCTGTTCCCCATTCCTGCTTCAACCTGTAGATGGAAGAAGAGAAAATGAAGGCACCTGCTGTGCAAAGGTGCTGTCACACTGTTTCTCTGCTGAAGGTGGTGCTGCCCTTCACCTGGCTCACAGTGGTAGTGGGGGGGACTATCTTTCTGCAGGCGTTGAAAGCATGAACTGTGGAGTAGCTGCCTCCGAGCTGAATTTGGTGGATTCATTTATGAAGTCTCTACTTCGATAAACAGCACCTCAAGCACGTACGAATTTCCACGTTGTAGGGCAGGTCAGTTTGTGTTTGCCAGAGCGGTGATTAAGCTCCCCAAATAAATCCTATTTAATAAAACGTTGCAGGAATTCACAAAACACTGAAAGAGCTGAGGAATGCTGGTTCTGCGTTCATTTATTTGTGTGCCTGGGCAGCTATAATCATCCACCAGTGACTTTGCATAAAGCAAACCCCACCTGTGACCACAGGCTTGCCTGCAGAGGAGGGTGCTGTTCTGGCTGGTAAGTGGAGAAGAGAGTCTCATATGGTCCTAATCAAAGCAATAGGTGCAGCCCAGAGGAAAGATGAAAAACAAGTTACACACTGCTGATCTTCATGTAATTTACAGCATCACGGGGGGAAGAAAGCTATTCTTGGGACAGCCATCAACATTAAAGTGCAGTGGGTTAAAACCTCTGTTCGTGTGCTTTATTAAATGTTGCGCTTCGCTCTTTTTGTAAGTAAATCAAGGATGGGAGGGTTAGGGTTAGCTAACAGTGTGCTGCTTCTAAACAGCAAGCCAATGAGGTATTGATGGAGCGATAAGAAAATGCTTAGTGTCTGTGGTTAATATATTGCTCAAAGTGTCTGACAGTCATTTATAACAGCATCTGTTTATAGAGACTTGCTTTGTAAACTCTCTTTTTCATAACCAGCTCTTCTATGTTTAGCTTCTTATCAGGCTGGATGCTTGAAACCCTAGGAAGGAGAAGAGAGAAGAAGAGCTTTAGAATAAAGCTCCTTTAGTAACCATCCTGTTCTGTGTAAGTCTGTTGCCTTTATAAAGCATACAAGGATGACATTGTAGACCTGTTCATTGAGGATCTGCTCTTCCTTAGGTAATGCCTTTGTTGCTGACCTAACCACTTTCCAGTTGAATCTTAGCTCAGGTACAATATTTGCTCTTGGAGGGGGATAAATTCTTGAAATCCTGGACGGACGCAACCAGAGACGTGCTTTAAAATCCTCTACAAATTGTCTTCCTTCCTTGCTAAGAGGTTAGTGATTCTCAGGTTGATGGGAAGACACGTAGGACGTGACCGCGTGGAGGATTCACCGTTCTTCGGTGGTTTAGGATTCACATCTTTGTCCTGTGGTAGCTCCTGTGCCGTTTGGAACACAGCAAGGTATTTAATGTTATTTGCTGGTTTCTTCTTAGGGACTACAGCATGAATAATACAGCACGGACTGTTCGACCGCAGCCACTGTTCTGGACTTGGAAAACCTACTTGTATTTCATGAAATAGAAATAATTAATGGTGTGTCTGTCTCTAACCTCCACCTTACAATTTTCTCAACTTTTCTGAGGAAAGTATTTCATCTTTCTACAGTCTAGTGTGTGCAAATAGGTTCTAGTCCTGAAATGGTCTTAAAGTGGGAAAGCAAGTAGAAAGACAGAATGGAGGCAAGCTGCAAGCAGCCATATACAGTCAGACCGAAGGTACTGAGACTCTAATAGTGTCCAGAAGGGAGATGTATACGAATAGAGTGTGTGTAGCATCGTGCTTTCCTGCGGCACCTGGATCATCCTGCCTGACAGCTGCCAAAGCCCTTTTCCCTGGGAACGTGTCTAATCCTGTAGATATTAAAATTGGTGATGTACAGTCTTTTCCGCTGTACCTTTTACAAGTAAATGCTGCATTTTATTTTGAACTTACTGTCTATTCACTTAATTTGATGCTGCTATTTTTTTTTTACTTATGACAGAGCGAAAAATAATCTCTCCACTTTGTACCACTCATTTTCTGGACACCTCTTTTTGGACATCTCTTGTGTCCTTTCCTTCTCTGAAAGAATCTTTCTTGATCTGTCTGTGTTTTGGATACAGGCTGTTCCTTACTCCTGGTTACTTTTATTACCTTTCTGGGCTGGTAGTTGAACCATTCTATTGCTAAGGTCCTTTCTGTTTCCAATTTACTGATGCTGTGAAAGTAACAGGTTTTGTTCAGCTCTGATTTAGAAAAATACAGTGCTAGAGTTCTCATTTTGGGTTTGGTCTGACTCATTACTCGTGTATCACAGAATCATAGGGGTTGGATGAGGCCTCTGGAGATCATCCTGCCCAACTCCCTGCTAAAGCAGGTTGCATGAGAAAGCATCCAAGTAAGTTTTGAGCATCTCCAGAGGAATCTCCATTGTTTCTCTGGACAGCTTGCACCTGTGCCTTGTCACCTCACTGTGAGGAAGTTTTCTTACATTCCTGTGGAACTTCCTGTGTTCCAAATTGTGCCCATTGCACCTTGTCCTGCATACCACTGTTCTGGGTTTTAAACTCAGCATGCAAGCTCCTAGATGTGAATACATTAGGGGTTCTAAAATGGCATCAGTAATGTGCACTGTTGTGTTCTTGATTCATTTCCTAACAACTTTTCTGCTTACATCAAGACTTCCTTCCTACGTGGGGATATCCCAAACCTGAAAGTAGCTAGAATCTGCATAAATTGTGTTCTTTATTTCCTGTGTTTTATCTAGCCATTGACTGAGGCTGACCTGCCTTCTTGACTCATGACAACATAGAGCCTCTGGTGACAAATCTTGGTGAACCTTTTGAAAATTGAAGTACTTGTGTTGACCACACCACTTTTATCTCTGCTCATGTATGCCACAGAAAGTCTCTCTACAAATCTCTCTGCAAAGGCCAAGCTATCTCTTCACCTCTGGACTTTTTTTACTGGCACGGCAATGTTTTGAATATCTGAAAAGCAAGTGATGTTTCTGAAGAGCTATTTTTAAATAGTTGGGGTTTTCTTTCCTCATAAGGAGCCCACTTTGTACTGAACTTGAGTATCCATTGGATGAGTCAGATTGGTGAACTATATGATAGGAGTAGGACGTTACACCCAGCTGTTGTACCTACATTTTTACCTCATCCTCTTTTATCTTTCTTACCCCCAACCTCTGACATTTCTTCCAGGAACCTTTGAGGGAGAAGAGATTCATCCATTTGCAGTTACACCTTCCTGTCCATTGGTCATGAGCTGCCCCAAATCTCAGAAGACAGGAAAGAATGCTGATTCCCCTCCAAAACAAGTTATCTTCAAGAAAAGCACCCGTGACAAAGCTGTAAGTACCATAATAATGGGTATAAATAAGTATGAGTTTCACTCTCTTTCCTGTCCTCTTTTATTTTTCTGAAGAAGGACCAGGATCTGTATTTAATGCAAAGTGTGAGGAGACAATGTAAACTAAGTTCACATGGGAGAGCTTGTTGCAGTCTTACAACAGGAAGGCAACTCCCCTCTCATTCTTGTAGTCCTGCTGGTAAATGTTTGAAACAAAGCTGATTCACTGTTTGATAGGGAATCTGATGGCATCAGAAATATTTAAATCCATAGTTCTGTCCCTTCCATGAGTATTTGAGTTTTACTTCTTGGAGCTGTTCCATAGATCCTCTCTTCTGTTGTCCTGAAGCACATGGGTAGTCCTTCTGAGTCTGGTGTGGATTGTTTGGTGGACAGAACAAAAAACAACCATGCTTAAAATGGAATTGTTCAGTTCTCTATGGAATTTACAGCTCCATACTACGTCCTCCCACCCCCCAAGCACACAACACTTCGTAGTTCAACCATGGCCATCCTTTCCCCACAGCTGACCATCTACCTGGGAAAGCGTGACTTCATCGACAACATAGGGAGTGTGGAACCTGTGGGTAAGTCCACAAGTATGCACACTGCCCTTCCTGCTCTCCTAAACCTGATCATCCTCTGATAATCTTTTTAATTTTCCTTTCTTTCAGATGGCGTTGTATTGGTGGATCCTGCCATGATCAAGGGGAAAAAAGGTTTGAGGTCTTATGTGGTACAGATTTTAACTTGCTTGCCCTCTTTTCAAGTGAGGTGCTGAGATAGAACTTTTTCACATTGCTTCAAGGGTACAAATGTAGCTCCTCGATGAATGGACTTCTTACTCAAAGTAATGAATATAAAAACTTAGAATATGAATACTAACTGGGTTATAGAGCAGTGCTGAAATGAGTTTCCATGACCAGTGCAGGATTTTACACCACCTGGCTGTGTTTGTCTGCTGCGTGCTTTACCTGCCTGTGTTTCCTTCCAGTGTACGTGACTCTGACCTGTGCTTTCCGGTATGGCCAGGAGGACATCGATGTGATCGGCCTCACCTTCCGCCGGGACCTGTTCTTCTCCAGGGTCCAGGTGTACCCACCTGAAAACAAGCCAGAATCTCTCTCGCACTTGCAGGAATCTCTGCTAAAGAAGCTGGGGAAAAACGCTTACCCCTTTTTCTTTACTGTGAGTATCTCTTAAGAGCCCCTGACCCTCTTCACATCTGTCATTACTGGGCTGCTGACATCCAGGGATGAACTGAAGACAGGGAGTAACACTAAGCCATGTTATGCAAAGCTCCAATTTTGGGTGAAACGCAATGTTCACTTTTTTTTTTTTTTTATTTATTTATTAACCACCCTAAGTGATAAAGTGCAAGAAGATCCTTACTGCACGTGACATGTACTTGTAAAAGACAAAGGAGCGTGCAGTAGTTTCACATATCCGTGTCCTCCCCACTCCTTTGGTACAATCCAGTAATCTCAGCTGCTGGATTCACTGATGGGGTGTTAGTGTTTCATCTCAGGAGGCTCTGCAGCCTTTCCAGTTGGTGAAGCTGCTGGTCCTGTGCAGACCAGGAGCAAACACACACTGTGTGGAGGCTGGCTGGTTTAATGGCCTTAGCTGCATTTCCAGAGCACAGATGCCTTGCTCATGGTTCGAGCCCATGTGAACAGAGACCAGTGGTCCTGGATGGAGGCACAGATATCCCAGCTTCTAATCTGTGTCTGCAGTGCTTTAGTTTTTGATTATAAGCCCAGGAATTCTATGTTTCTGGGTGTCTTTTTACTTCTTCTGTTTTGTTTTTTTTTTGTCTGTTAGCATCGTAAGTCCCTTTCTTTCTTAAAGACTTCGTTCATGAAAATTAAGCATAAGATCCAGCTTCTCTCTGAGGTGGAACTTCAAAGGGTTGCTGTATGTAAGTGACCCGTTGTCTTCAGGGTTATATTGTACCTTTTGTGAGCAGTACGTTAATTAGAATATCACAGAAATCTCCGTCATATTGCTCTGGCGCCCTTTTCTTTTTGTTCACACAGTTCCCAGATTACCTGCCTTGTTCAGTCTGTTTGCAGCCTTCACCTCGTGATGTTGATAAGGTGAGACTGGTACACTGGTACTTATCATGAGGCAAGTTGTATGGAAAAAGTTATGTAAATTTATTTGCCTCATTGGGAATGGAATAAGGTGACACTGGAGTTTCCCATGTTATGCCACAGACCTCAGGAACCTGACTTCAAGAGCTATAGTGTGCGTCATGGAGCTGGAATTCAGTTCTTCAAAATAAGAAAGGAAAGGTAGTCTAATAGCTGCGAGGCTGTGCTAAATCTGCAGTGCTTGTCATTTCCTTAAGGGTACCACATGATTTGTGGGTTGACGTGCAAAGCGATCCTAGCTGTCTTGTGTTAGCAATCAGTCACATGAGAGAGGGCAGGCTGAGTGCCCGAGTCTCACTGCTCAGTGTAAGCAGCAGGTGTTAGACCTGCCTCTGTGTTAAATGCAGAGAAGGACCGCTTTTTATGTGTGCCTAAACAAAACAAAAACTCTGGAGGATGTATCAGCAGACAGTGAGATGTTCTGCTAGGTTTCTGACATCGTTTAAAGCAATCCTCCTGTACTTCCCAGGATGCTTCTCTGAACAGCTGGGCCAGGCCTAAAGCCAGGCTTAGCAGTGTAAACCTGTTAAAGCAAGGGTCAGCTTGGCCTGATGGCTTCCAGTCCTTAGGCACCAGGAAGTAGGGAGCTTGACCATGAGTCAGGTATTGGTGTTCCAAAGCTGATTCAGGAACCCAAGGTGGACTGGAGGACCTTGCAGGCCGGTTGGCGGAGCCTCCTGTAGGGTGCTGCAACCTCTACAGCTCTGTTCTCATGTCCTTTTAGGAGAAGGGATGTCATCTGTCAGAGGTTGGGAACTAGGCCTTGTAGCGTGGAACAGGTGGGTGCTGACACACCAGGTGGCAGGGATCTGTTACAGCCGTCAGAGGCCAGAAGGCTTTGCAGTTGGCAGGAATCTGATGGTTTCCAGGATACAGAAAGATGCTTGAACATCTGCAGATGTTCTTGGCTTGCGACGCTGGTTTCACAGCTGCCCTCTCTCTCTGGCAGAGCTGTGGGGTGGACTTCGAGGTGAAAGCTTTTTCAACAGAGAATTTGGAAGAGAGAGTTCACAAGAGGTAACAGTACGCCTATCTCTGTATGTCTTCAGCTGTACCCTTATAAAGAAGGGGGGAATTACAATAATGCACCATGGCTGCTTATTCACCTTTGTTTCACTTGTCAGTGGACTTCTTGAGTTGAATTAAGCATGTGTGGACGTGAAACTCTTACCTCTGCCAAGCACAAGGTACCATCCTGTCATCTTCTGCTGCTCCCTAGGAACTCCGCACGGCTGTTGATCCGTAAAGTGCAGTATGCTCCAGAAGAACCAGGACCCCAGCCTTGTGCAGAGACCACGTGGCAGTTCTTCATGTCCAACAAGCCACTGCACCTGAAAGCTTGTCTCAGCAAAGAGGTGAGGAGTTTGCCCCTGAGATGTGTGCATCATAGAAATTCGTTATCAGTACGCATTTTGTTACCCAAACAGCCATTTTGTGTGTGTTACCAGACCCGGTCTCAGCTGATCCTGACTCGTCCTGCACATTTGGGTTCTAGTGTGAGTTTTTTCAGTAGCTTCTGCTAGAGGAGGCTGGGACATCATTATCAGAGCCATTTGAGACCAAGGAGGGTATTGGAAGCAGGATTGTGAGACATGGGGAAGGGTCACCTTGCTTTATCTGGCCTCTGTGGGGACTGGAGTGGTTTATGGCCTGGGAGAAGCCTTCTGACTGGATCAGTTTTCCCTTAGGTGTACTACCATGGTGAGCCCATTCAAGTCACTGTCATGGTCACCAACAGCACAGAGAAAACAGTGAAGAAGATCAAAGTCCAGGGTATGTTTTTTACTACTGCTTGGATTCTCTTAGGACAAGAAGACTACGGTGGGAGGGCCGAAAGAGTCAGAATTTAGTGCTTGTGAACTGCCCAAGCAGACAGTACGGACTGCATCAGGAGTTTGTCCCTCCACCCCATCTGTTGTTGTTTGTTTGCTGCCATTCATCAAGTGAAACACTGCCTTTTTTCCTGGCTCACAGTTACTTGTCTGGCTTAATTTCAGGCCCCTGTATGTCGTGTCTACACAGGAGTGGACTGGCACTGTGGCTGGCAAGGCATGTCTGGGGGAAATCTGCCTCCTGGGAGCCCGGTGGGAAGGGCTGTTTGTCGGTGTGATGCTCACCTAGCAGGGAACGTGCCTAGGTGGTGTGCTTCATGTAGGGCTTCAGAAATGGCAGCACTGTGAGGAACAGCCACTCTGCCAATGATGGCTTAATTCCTCTGGAGGGAGCTGAGGGCAGGGCCTGAGCTCTGCCTGTGTTTTATCTGTAGCACTGCATGTTCTCATCCCATGAGCTCCATTGTGTTTGGGCCTGTGGAAGACAGTCTGAGTCAAAGGATGAGAAAGAGAAGAGAAAGCAGGGAAGGAACAAAACTCTACAGTGGAGAAAGCCAATTCAGTGCCAATCTTGCATGTGCTATCTAGTTACTCCCAAATATTTTTTAACCTGACATTCTTCAGTCTAGTTTAAAAAGACCTTATTTCAGTTTCTCTCATCACTTGAATCAGAATTACTGTATACTTTCTGGTGTTTGTTTGGAAATGCTGTCAGAGGAACTTGGCTGCATTTTAGTATTCAGTTTGCTTGATGATGATGCAGACAAGAGGTGCTAGTTACCAGAGGTGAAAGCAAGGAAGCTTAGAGAAGGAGATCTTTGTAATGGGAAGAGCAGGCTCACAAGGGAAACCATGGGCTGTTGGCTTTCAGTCACATCCAAACCAAAGCTGGATATGTTTCAGGGAAGACAGACACTAACAACGTGCAGGAGGCGAAGTCTGTGGTCAGGCTGCCTGACCTGGTGCTCCTTCAGGTTCTAAATGTATGGATTTTCCTGCTGTCCTCCTCACATTTTCGAGTCTTGAAGCTGTGGAGCAGCTGTGTTGTTTCTGATGCCTGCGCACAACTGATATCCCCTCTTTTCCTTTCTCACTTAAGTGGAGCAGGTTGCCAACGTGGTTCTGTACTCCAGTGACTTCTACACAAAAGTGGTAGCTGCTGAGGAAGCACCGTGAGTGAATACTCTGCTTATCCATGCTCACTATGCTCCTTCCCTCCCTCCTAATGACCCTCCTCCTTGGTTACAGGAGGTTCTCCTGCCTGCAGCATGGCAGTTGCCTGCTGTAACAGTGTTCTTTGCCATGCTTGTTTGCCTTGATGCCAGCCGTGCTCTGGGTACAGCTGGGCTCCCCTTTGTGCACCAGCAGGTACCTTGCTGCTTTGTTCAGAGGACGGGGGAGGCTATGGAAAAGCTGTTTTGTTTGTAAAAAGAGTAATTACCTACAAGAAACACTTAGCAAGGGGACGTGGAGGAATCCCACTGCTTGAAATCTTTGAAAGGAGTTGCCATGCTTTTCTAAAAGGTGCTATTGTGTGCCTGGGAGTGCTGGATGCTCTGGTCTGGGGTCAGTCTTTTACATAACTCTTTGTCTAATAAGAAGAACCCTCACCAAACTCTTGGCTCTGTGGTGTGGTGGTGTGGAGAATCTCCTGCTTTTATGCTTTGTGGTGTATTTGCAGTGCAGCATGGGGCTCTGCTTTGCGAGGAGGGCTGGATCCACTCAGGCACTTCATACTTCCCTGTGTTTTATTCTGCAGTTTAGAGGCACATCTTTTGAGTACTGGTCTTCTGAACTAGCATTCATTTTGTCCAGGTATAGAGGTCTGTGGCATGGTTGGACCTACTTTTAGATGTCTGCCTTAATGTGAAATGAGTAATTTTCTGCAAATGCTTGTTTCTGGTGACTACAAAGGCCTTTTTTCTGACTGGCTCAGACTCGTGCACCCACGCTGTAGACTAAGTCCAGACAGAGAAATCGCACTCCTTGCGGGTGGCTCTGTGATTGATTTGGAAATTACCCTGCTTGGGTTTGTAAGGCAAATCAAAGTGTATCGCTGTCCTTCTCTCACCTGCTTCTCATTTCCAGGGAAAAGGTGCAGCCAAACAGCAGCCTGACGACGACACTGACGGTTTTGCCCTTGCTAGCAAACAACCGGCAGACGCGGGAAATAGCCCTGGACGGCAAGCTGAAGGATGAGGATACCAACCTGGCTTCTAGTACCATGTGAGCAGAGTTTTAAAGGGTCCCAGCTGTTGGGGGGTGTAAAGAAGAGGGGACCTATCTACCATGTTTGTATCTGTCTTGATGGGTGCATCTGCATTGCACAACTTACCCTGTCGTAACCCTTCAGGCTGAAGGGTAATCAAGAGGTGGAAGGAAGTATTAGCTGTGCTGGAGTCTCTTCTTTTTGGGATGCTCATCTAGTTGTTTCATCTGCCATATGTTGTTGCTCTGTTGCTGTACTACCTAACACCACTTTGTTTTCTCTGATAGTATTAAGGATGGAATAGACAAGACAGTGATGGGCATTCTGGTTTCCTACAAGGTCAGAGTGAAGCTCACGGTTTCAGGGTAAGAGTAAGAGACTTCTTGCTGCATCTGCTTAGAGTTAAGAGAGTGAAGTATGTATTTCACTGACTGTTGTGGAGAAGGTGGGGCAGTCTACCCTAAAAGAAAGGGCATGTATTGTAGAATATCAGCATAAACTTCCTCAGAATTGTACGTTATCCTATCCAAGCAAGCTTTCTTGATCCAGAGGTGTTGTTTTACCTTCCTTTGTTACAATAAAAAATTGACTGTATGACGAGAGGTTGTAGTATAAAGCTGTGGTTTACACTGCAATTTCATTCCAAAGCTATAATTTTGAGTTTGCGAAAGCTGAAGTAAAGCTTTGCTTGAATTTTCGTGTTGGTGCTGTCTCTAGCTTCTGCTCTGGGAGAACATCGTTCTGAGAATCACAGACTGTAGCTGAGGTTCTGTACTGAGCCAGCTTCCTGGGAGAAGCTGTGTTATCAGCATGAGATGACTCCCAGCATACAGTGCAAAGGAGGACAAGGATAACTATTGCTGATAGTCACTGTATACATTTGTATTTGTTCATCTGTCCTTCTTCCTAAATATAAAAATGAGCTAATGATATGCATAAACGGTGATAAAATGACCACTGCCTTCTGTGGTCCCTTTGGACTGCCCTTCTTAGGCCCTTGGCAATGCAGCCATGCTAACATTTGGTCAGAAACATAATCTGCTGCCATGGGATGGCTATGAAGAACGAAAACTAAAACAAGTGCGTTTTGATGTTATGATCTGTGACCAGTAAAGAGGATTATATGAGACAGGTGGTTTTGATGGTCCACAACTAAAATGTTATTTGCTGGAACACCAGAACAAGAAGGCACTTTATCACTGTTTTTCCTCTGCTCCCTTCTGTAGCCTGCTGGGAGACTTCACCTCCAGGTAAGTGCCATCTTTGTTTTCAGACCATGTAGCTGTGGTTGCTAATGTGTCTTTTCACCCTCTTCTTATTCTTCTTCCCACCTCCCTAACAAATAAGTAACTATCCATTAAGCTAATAGGAGTAAGAAACCTGCAGTCAGCAGGTAAAAAAAAAAAAAGGTAATAACACAAGGCTGTAAGCAAGCATGCTCACGGCGTGATAAAGCCTGCTTACTAGAGTAGATATCTCTGGGATTTTTGTGGAGAAATCTGAACTTAACCCTTTTTAAGGTGAAAGTTACCATTAGAAAAAAGCTGAAAGAGTAGGTGAAGCTGGAATCCTGGGCCTTGACTGGACTGAGCTGAGAGGAGTATGGAACAGGGTGTGACTGGGGGTTGTGGATCTGATGCATTCTCTCTTTGCCCCATAGTGAAGTGAGCACAGAGCTGCCATTTCGCCTCATGCATCCCAAACCTGAGGAAAAGAACCCAACAGGTCAGTTACACCTCATTTTTGCCTTTGTTTGTTTGTTACAGTTGTCACAAGTGAATTATTACTATTGCAATGCAGTGATTTAGCTTCCAGTGTCTGGAAGATGCCAGAATAGGGACTACTTTGTGCATCTGTGCAAACCTCCAGGCACAAGGAAATGGAGAAAGGATACTGAGATGAAAGAAAGCAAAAATGGGTCATGTTTCCTTTCTGTCTTTCATCTGTAGAATCGCAACTAAAAGCACAGGGACTTGAGGGAGCACTGCACAGTTATATCTCATGACTGCTGTGCCAAAGGTCCTGAGCACAGCTGCCAGCAGTTTGTAGCCAGATCACAATACAGCAAACAAGAATCTGTCACAGAAAACTCCTAAGATATACCAAAAGAAATCAAAATGTTTTTTAAGCAAAGTTAGGAGGTGATAAAGCCGTTGATGATTTTTACCAAGTCCCTATTATGTACGTGTAGCATTGCCCGTGGTGTTTGAGGTGTGCTCATTTTTTGTGTACAGGAACCTGAGAGGAACGGCCACTTTGGGATTGGGTCATTTATAATAGAAGTGTGACAAACAGACAGCTGGCAGGGATCCTTCCTGAAGGTTGACCAACTTGCTGTCTTGGTTACTTGTATAAGTCATAGGCCAGTGTAAAGAACTAGCTTTCCCTGTGTATAAAATCTTATGATTGGATGGAAAAACTTCAGAGTGCCTCAAGCATGTGTTCTTTTCCCACTTCTTCAATCTGTGGCTGTATCTGTTCTCTAAGGATGATCATACAGCAGCTGCAAGGCGCTTGCACTAAATCAGGATTTCCTATGTGGCGTCTGGAGCAACTAATGAACACAAAACATTATGGAGGTTATGGAGGAGCCTGTGAAAGGAGTTATCTTGAGACAGTTTCTATGCTCTATACTGGAGGCATTAGAAAGAGTGCTAAATGCCTAGGATACATTAAAATAGTACAGCCAGCTGATCAAAAGAGGTGATTCTCCCACTATTACTTAGCTTTGGTGCAGCCTCACCTTGAATACTGTGTGCAGTTCTGGGCTCCACAGTATTTTTATAGGACGTGAAGTGCCCAGAGGAGGGCACTGAAGCTGATAAAAGGGCTAGAAGGTGTGTGTCCCGAGAGGAGAGGCTGAGCACACTTGGGTTGCCCAACCTGGAGGAAAGGGGGTTGAGGTGACCTCACTGCTTTCCACTACTTCCTGAGGAGGGGGCAGGGAGTGAGTTGCTAGATCCTGCTCTTGGGAACCAATGCAAGAACACAAGGGAATGCCTGCTGGAGAGTTTCAGACTGGACAGGAAGACCAATTTCTTTTACCATGAGGGTGGTCAAACACTAGAACAGGATTCTTGGACTTGGTGCCTATTGGTTTTCAAGAGGCATTTGGCTGTTGCCTGCAATAACCTTCACCTTTTGGCTAGCCTTGAAGTGGTCAGGCAGTTGGACTGGGTGTTCTTTGAAGATCTTTTCCAACTGAACTGTCGTATTTGAAATGGTTGGAGGACTTGGACATGAGCGGTGAGAAGAGAGACTGGTGATCAGCTGCCCTGGTTAGGAATCAGTGTTTTTTAACAATGGACACGCTGCAGTGGCTGAAGAAGGGCTTCTTAACTCCTTTGGAGAATTGCACCATAGGAAACTCAGTTCCCCCCAAGAAAACCTCTGCTGTGAGCTGTGCCAGCACAGACACAGCATGTGTTCATACAAGAAGTCTTTTGTGCGTGTTACACTGCCTTCAGAGCAGCACAGCATGAACCACGATGGTTGTTCTCCCCTCACTGCCTTTCTGCTGCAGCCTCGTGGAAAACAGCAACATCACCAGGGAGGAGCACGGGCACTCCACAGATGCATGCGGGTTGCAGCCTGTGAGGAGGGAAGTTGGTTCCTCAGGGTTGGTCTGTAGTACTGATAAGGGTGGAGCACCTTGGAGAAGCTGCTGTGAAGCAAATGCTGTGCCCGTGTGGTGGGTTTCCCTTCTATAGCTCAGGCCTGCAAAGCTCTGCTAGCAAACCACTGCCACTGCTGCACACTTGGTCATGGTCCCAAATGGTGACTCTCTGTAGGACAGCAGCTTTGCCAAGGGTCTTCCGGGCTGTTCTGCTTGCACATCCTGAAGTATTTCTCCTAGACTTCCCTGCAGGAATCCCCCTGCCTCTGAGCTTGGCCGAGGCTGGGGTGGTGGCCCAGGAAATGTGGTTGGTGAGGGCCATCTGGTGTCCACAATGAGCCTTGCACGGCAGAGATGCTGCCGGGCCCCAAGGCTGCAAAATCGGGCTTCTGTGGATCCAGAGAGAAGCTTAACAACCTCCAATAAGGACCATCCAGAGGCTCGGGGAGCAGTAATGAATTCTGTGTATATTTTCAGGATGGTGTGAGGTTGGTTTGGACGTGACACCGTGTTTGGTGTTAATGCTGCAACTCCCTTCTTATTTCCTGTGTTTCAGGCTGATAATTTTGGTGGAAGTGTTTGTAGGCTAGGGTGAAGAATGGAAGACAGTCAGTTCTCCCTTTTAAGACCATTTCAAAGGGTGGCTGACACGCTCTCATATGTAGCACACTCAAAAGAAGGTGGGCAGAAGGCTTTAGGAGGGAAGCAGAGAACTGCAGTATTGCTCAGATCACTTCCCCAGCACATCCTCTCGCCGAAGATGCAGCACACATATTGTTTGGTACATGAGAGTCATTGAGGAGCTTGCTGTCAGGAGATGGCTACCCTTCATGCTTTTTGTACAGATGGAAACTGCAGGTTTCTTGTAGCTTTAGGGGGAGGGGGGAAGTGTAGTTTCAGGAGCTATCCCATGGGAAAGCCCTGCAAACAGTCAAAGGGAGAAAAAAACGTGCTTTCTATTCAAACATAAACATAATATATATATATAATTCTAACTTGTTGGTTTGTTCAGCAGCCTCTGCAATGGGTGTAGGCAAAGGTACACACACAGGGAATGTTGAGATCACTCCTTATCTTCTTCTATTCCCTTTTGTTTTTACTGCTGAGTCAGCAGTAGCCAGTTTGCCTATTGTACCTCCCTTCTTCATTGACTTGTCGCTTCATCGTAAGATGCAGCTGGGAGAAAGGAAAAGCCAAAGCAGTTTAGAGAGTCAAAGCTAAAGTGGATTAAAAATGTCATATATACTGACTTGTACCCTGCAAAGGGGCAATATCTTTTCCCTTCACTAGCCGAACTGACTTACAGCAAAAGTAAATGAAATGTGTAACATCAGGATATTTAATAGTGCAGAGCTGAAGTGAATGTGGGGAACCCCAATGTCAGAGCAGGTAAACTTCTCAAGAACACGACTCAATTTTTGGTCCAAACATAGACGTGTGTGGTAAGCTGCACTGTGCTTTCACAGCATATTGTTTGACCCTTTTTATTTGTCTGTACGAGCATACATCCCTCACTAAAAAGCAGCTGTGTCAGTGCATGGCCGTTGCTGTTTGCTTGCTCTTCCTTTTGCACCTGGAAGAGACAGAAATGGAGCTGCTTGCTACCTTTCCTTTTCCATGTCAGTTTACGGCTCTCTTGTCTTGGACTTCCTGTAGGCCAGCGTTTGCATGTTTTGTGTGTGCTGGTTTTGCAACTGTTTTTGGATCCATGTGGTTCATGGGTGGTTATTTTTAGGCAAGGCAGCTCCTGTCACGTTGGCGGTCTGTCTTTTCAGCCCGCTGACAGAAATGGATAGAGAGCTGTTTCTTATAAAGACAGAGTCCAACTGGGCTGTGTCTCTTGGTGCTTCCAAGACCTTCCCCAGCCAGCAGCTTGCCCAGAAGTTCCTGCTGGGATTTTCACAAGGCTGTGCTCTCAGTGTGAGTTCTTTGCTCTGGGGTTTTCCTGCTCTTGTCCTGATGTTTTACGTTTTGTGGCCCTGTGTCTTGGAGGCTGGCCTTTATTTTGGCTGGTATTCAACAAACGGTCACTTATCTGCTCCCTTGAGAAACTTGCTTGAAAGGGTTGCTTTCAAGAAGCCCATAAATGTTGTGTCCCATTAACCCTATGCTCACCCTGTATTAATATTGCAACTTGCAGAAACCAGTGAATTTTCAAAGGGCTTGAATGCCTTAAAATATGCTACACAGCTTGTTGTATATATTTTTTCCCATCGTGAAGTTAAAAGAGGTTAAAAGCAAGCTTATAATGAAAATTACCATATGTCACAACTCTAATTACATGGAGTCATTTCTGTGGCTGCATAATGAAAGCTTATAGAAAACCCTCTGCAGAGAGTATGGTGATGTTCTGGAGCCTCATCTGTCCTCAAACACAGCCCCCTCCCATCCTAACCCTCAAAACAATTACTGAGATGCCAGTTGGAGATAGATTGGCTTTTTCCTTATTTTTAGATTCTTGTGACTTTTTCAGTGTTGTAATGCAAAATAAGCCACAGGACGGCAAGGTAATGATGAGGGGAGGGCCTGACTCCTGCTGGGTGCTGATGGAGACGAGCCAATGGGATGTCACGTTGCAGCCTGAAGATAAAACTGTCTGTGCATTGAAAGATTTACACAGTAGAATGTACTCTTACTCCTAACCTGTGTAGCATTGCTGTACTGCTGCCATATCTATGTATTGATTCAGTAAGTATCAGACAACAGAGTATACGGCTAACCCAAAAACACCCCTTCACCCCCTCAGCCCATTCTGTAGAATCAGCTTCAAACCACGCTGGTGAAGATGGCTCACTTTGCCCACATCTCTGATGTCACTGTTCCCATAGTAATGAGCGTGCTTCGGAGAGAGGAAAGAGAACAGACTATTTAAAGAATAAAAATTGGAGGAAAGTAAAACGAGAGCAATGCTTTGTGTCGGAAACTTTAAAGAAACTTTACAACTTCTAAATATTTCATTTTAAATCCATTTCAGTCAAGTACAATTGCCCTGAGGCTGTCCAGACTTCATCCTGGCCTTTGTGACTGAGGAAGCTGTCCTTTCACATTCTGGGCATCCAATCAGGAGTGCCTTCATGCGATCCATCATCTGAGGCATTTTGGCTACAGTGCCCTACTTGGCACGCTTTTAATGCTGACTTTTCCAGCAGTGCTAATCGCAGCTTGTTGCCTTTGATTTCAGCGTGTGCTGTAGGTGGGAATTCTGCAGGTCATCCACTGGATGAAGCACTGCCCATCTCTGATGACTCCTGTAGAACCATGCTCTTACAGCACTTTGCTTTCCCTCTTAAATTCATAAGAAATAAGCGAGTGTTGCAGCGGTTACTCGATAAAGTAACTGTAAAAGCAAAACAGTCTGCTTTCCCAACTCTTTCCTGCAGTATAGTCTGTCTTGCTTACTTTAGGCTGTGCTGAATGCACCTTCCAAGGAATCCTGCTAGCAAGCTGCTGTACTGCTGTCACTGCTGCGTGGTCAGCAAAGATCCCATCGGGGAACACAAGCACCATATTGAGGCAGGGATGAAATCAGGAATATTGTCTGCTGAGAGGCCACCTGTTTGTGCTCTGATTTCAGTACCTCTGTGTTTATTACATGAGAACACCTTCTCATCAGCTGGCTACGTAAATCACAGTGACAGACCAATTAAGACTTAACTCATGAGCACTGTCATCAGAGAAAAAGCGTGTGCACAGATGTTTCTCACAGCTGTGACTGCTAACAAGCATAAATGGGAGAAATCTGTTTCTCAGCCCTTCTGAGGTCTGGGGCAACATTGCTGGAGTGCTTTCACATTTGAGAGATGGAGCTTTGCTTTGGCAGGTGCATGCACACATATTCGGACAGTCTGGAGTTCTTGTGTTGCTGCAAGTCCTGATGCTTTATAAAGTTTTGCTCTTTTTAGCATCCACTGCTCTAACTGTTGTGTCTCTTTTCATCCTTTACTGCATGCTGATGACTGCAGGGAAGGATGGGTAAGTTTATTCTAATGGTATTTCTATTTGCTGCTGTGCACTGCCTCTTTTGAAAGCTCCTCAGAATTGTCCAGAGATCAGCAGGGCTCACAGAGCATGAACTTAAAAAGTGAGTAAGCCGCTGTGGCTTGACAAATTGCCGCTGTCAGTTGGACAGTAAGGGCTGACCGTGTGAAAGTAGTTTGAGATGATATTTTGCCTAACAGTCGGAGAGAAAGAGATGGTCAGCTGATGCTCTGTCATTTCAGGAACTCAGTGAGTTCAACCACATGCCCATATTTTAAGTGCATAAGGATGAAAGGTTTCACATTTTATCTCAATACAAAGGCCCTTTCAAGCTGCCAACTGTTCAGCTAGCTGATATTTAGATATATAGCTGGAAAGAGCATGATTCGTTGCAGATGAAAACCTCCTCAGTTTGTGTCCTGGCGCGTTCAGTCAATTGCTTTTCATACTAGCTAGAATAGCACCAATGAAGACAGTGTCTGTGGGGATGTGATACAAACCTTTCGAAGACAAAAGTAATATCACCAGAGACTGCTCTGGGCTTCTCCTTCTGATCTGTTGTCAGTCAGCTGATAGAAGAAATGGCTGACCTCATTTTGAAAGATCTGTGCTTCTTCCCTTTCAGTGATGCAGAGATGGTATTTGAGGAGTTTGCTCGTCAACAGCTAAAAGATGTGGGTGATGAAGAAGAAAACAAAAATGTTTCCTCAGCTGATGAGTGATGAGAAGAACGAGTTGATGGAGAAGCTATGTAGTCTGGCACCAATTTGTAATTTAGGACCTAGGTTTCTAGTAAGCTGTGTGTTCTTGGTGCATGCAGTGTCAGGGATCAGTAGACATAAAATCATACAACTCTGTTACTTATTAAAAATTTCCGCTCCATAAGAACGTAGCAAACTCCATTCCTGCTGCTATCTCACTACCAGAGCAGGGCAGGGAGGCTGCCATGCTGTGACATCCCGTTCAGGTGCTTGCTTACTTTTACCACTGACCAGAGCTCAGATGAGGGCTTGTGCAGCCTGCCTGTCCTCAGCTGGGGTTGATAGGTCTGCATCTGAAACACTAGTGAACTGAGTCCTAGTTTGAATGGCAGGCTTGCTGCCTTTGACTTGAAGCTCCTCAGGGGACTATAAGATGTTGGTTTTCTTTCCTTTTGTTTGCTGTTGCATTTCTGCTTTATCAAACTCATCTAGTGAGTATTTTCAGTGCTTGCACTAACCCTGTGTATGGCTTACATCCACCTTCTCTACCATTAAATGTCTTGCAAGTCATCTTTCACAGCAGTTATAATACTGAAATACTATGTTAGCTTTCTAGCATTATACTTAACAGACATGTTTTTAAGGATCAGAGAAATGCACTCTGTACATGAATTCCTTAACATAGCTCCCCATATGCAATGCTAACCAGAGAACTGCTAGTCCAGATTAATCTTATTTAGTCTAGTTTTCTTTTATGTGGCAGTGCTTCAAAAGAGGGCATGATGAAATTAAGGAAGAAACCACGGCTCAGACTGCCCTTAAAAACCCACATCCCTCTGCCAGAGATCAGCTTATGCTGTAAGACATGAGAACGTGGTCTGCAAGCACTGATGTCCTTTGTTGATGTGAATGTTCTCATNGCATGGCGGCGGCGGAGGGGGCCTTGCAGCCCCAGGCCGGGGCGGTCGCCGCCGCCGCCAGCGCCGCGGTGGACGAGTCGTCGGACAGCGAGCCGGAGCAGGAGCCGGGCTCGCCGCAGAAGCTCATCCGCAAAGTCTCCACGTCCGGGCAGATCCGCCAGAAGGTGCGTGCCGCGGGCAGGGCCTCGGGCTCCGGTCAGCGCTGCCTCCGCGTCTCCTCAGCGCCGCCACCTCCCCTTCCCTCGCTCCTGGCCCTGCCGCCCCCGGCCCGCCCCTCGCAGAGCTGCCGGGCACCCCGCGCCGCCCCCCAGGACCCTCCGCAGCCGCCCCGGCAGTTCTCCCCGCCGGGACCCGCTCCGCCCCTCCGAAGGCCGCCTCGGGCTCCCCGACCGCCCGGCACGGAGCTCAGGAGGACCTCCGCACACCGCCCTACAGGGACCCCAGCGACCGCCCCTCCCTGCTCCGACTGCAGCCTCCCCGAGCCTTTACCTGGCTGTCCTGGTGGACGACAGGTTGACCAGTGTGCCCTCGTGGCCAAGAGAGCCAATGGCATTCTGGGGTGCATTAAAAAGAGCGTGGCCAGCAGGTCAAGGGAGGAGCAGTAGTTGTAGTTTCTCTGTATTGTTAACATAAAAGAAGATGTGAAGATTTCCTCCAGTCTTAGGCTGGGAACCACCCACAGGGAGTTGTCCTCTTCTGTACTATTTTTACTATAGCTGCATGATTTTACTTTGTAGCCATGGAAGTTCTGTGTAACCCTTGGATTCTGTGCGATGCATTTCTGTTCGCAAACACCAGCTCGGTTACTCTCTGCCCCGGAGTCGCTGTTGTCTGAGGAGCAGGGGCCGGTGCTGTGTGGGTGCAGGAGGCTGCTTGGTGTTCCTGGTGTTAATCTTGCATCTGTAGCAAAGGAGAGCAAATGTCTCCGTGCAATGCAGCATCTGAGGTACATTCAATAGGGATCTCTTCCTGCTTGGCTGGTTTGCTCTACTTTAAAAGACATATTGGTGTTCACAGCCATGTGCGAGGGCTGTTTGCTCACCTCGTNATACTGAAATACTATGTTAGCTTTCTAGCATTATACTTAACAGACATGTTTTTAAGGATCAGAGAAATGCACTCTGTACATGAATTCCTTAACATAGCTCCCCATATGCAATGCTAACCAGAGAACTGCTAGTCCAGATTAATCTTATTTAGTCTAGTTTTCTTTTATGTGGCAGTGCTTCAAAAGAGGGCATGATGAAATTAAGGAAGAAACCACGGCTCAGACTGCCCTTAAAAACCCACATCCCTCTGCCAGAGATCAGCTTATGCTGTAAGACATGAGAACGTGGTCTGCAAGCACTGATGTCCTTTGTTGATGTGAATGTTCTCATTATCCATGCAAATGCATTGAGTCCCTTTCTGAGTCTCACGACGGCTCCAGCTGAAACCAGCTGCATCAGCTAGTTACGTTTTGCACGTAAAAAGCCTGTTGTTACCTTTTTCTCATTTTTGCTCTGTTTTTCATTGTTTCTGGATTAAAATTCTCCTGGAAAGTCTGAAGGCTGGGCCTACGTTTATTGATGCAAATGTACGTTTCTCACCCTACACGACAGAAAAATGAATTCAAGAGCGTTCCACTTCCATCCCAGCCAACAACGGCGGTCGCTTCATGGGGAAATGAGGATGTTTGAGAGGTGCCCTCTTCCTCCCAGTGGGAGCAGGATGCAAGTTACGCTCTGTCTTGCTTCAGCCCGCAGAGCTTGCATAAAAGGAGCTCGTCCGCTCTCGCGCTTTGTGTTCTGTTGACAGCAACACCAGTGAATGCAGCCGCTGCACCCGCGGTCCCTCGGCCCCACAGCGGCGGGAGCCCGGCCGGGGGCGCCGGGCAGAGCGGGCGGCGCCGCCTCAGCGCTTTCCCTCAGCCCCGCCAGGGGGCGCGCNGGGACCCGCTCCGCCCCTCCGAAGGCCGCCTCGGGCTCCCCGACCGCCCGGCACGGAGCTCAGGAGGACCTCCGCACACCGCCCTACAGGGACCCCAGCGACCGCCCCTCCCTGCTCCGACTGCAGCCTCCCCGAGCCTTTACCTGGCTGTCCTGGTGGACGACAGGTTGACCAGTGTGCCCTCGTGGCCAAGAGAGCCAATGGCATTCTGGGGTGCATTAAAAAGAGCGTGGCCAGCAGGTCAAGGGAGGAGCAGTAGTTGTAGTTTCTCTGTATTGTTAACATAAAAGAAGATGTGAAGATTTCCTCCAGTCTTAGGCTGGGAACCACCCACAGGGAGTTGTCCTCTTCTGTACTATTTTTACTATAGCTGCATGATTTTACTTTGTAGCCATGGAAGTTCTGTGTAACCCTTGGATTCTGTGCGATGCATTTCTGTTCGCAAACACCAGCTCGGTTACTCTCTGCCCCGGAGTCGCTGTTGTCTGAGGAGCAGGGGCCGGTGCTGTGTGGGTGCAGGAGGCTGCTTGGTGTTCCTGGTGTTAATCTTGCATCTGTAGCAAAGGAGAGCAAATGTCTCCGTGCAATGCAGCATCTGAGGTACATTCAATAGGGATCTCTTCCTGCTTGGCTGGTTTGCTCTACTTTAAAAGACATATTGGTGTTCACAGCCATGTGCGAGGGCTGTTTGCTCACCTCGTTATGCGCAGCAGAGCTGCTTTCTCTGCAGCAGGGATGCTGAGGGCCCACTGTGGGCAGGAGGCTCTGTGAAGCCCTCCCAATGGGCCGCTGCTCAGTGCAGCCACGCTGTAGTGCTGCAGGACTTGATCTGGTCTGATCTGCTGTGGAAAAAGACACCTTTTGGGTCATCTCCTGCACAGCAGCAGTGACGAGTATCAGCAGTTTGTGTTGCTGGAGGTTGGAGTAACCTTGTGATTCGTTCGTACTGCTTGGGGCAGGTGTCCCATGGCAGGAGGGAGGAAGGATGCCTGTCTGACCTGTGCTCTTCATTCACCAGTGCGGTGTCTGTGGCTTTCTCAGAGCAGGATCTCATGCTCATGGCAGGGTGTTAGAG
Source organism: Odontophorus gujanensis (assembly GCA_013399175.1). NCBI lineage: Eukaryota > Metazoa > Chordata > Aves > Galliformes > Odontophoridae > Odontophorus > Odontophorus gujanensis. The sequence goes on from VXAB01012277.1 coordinate 259,543, forward strand.
ATACTGAGGCAAAAGGTGTGTTGAATTTTATTTTTGTTTGAATGAAGCAGAACACATCCCCATCTTCCTACTTAATCATTGCCTTGTTTTACATCGCTTCCTGCGTCATTGTGGCTGGAAAGAGCCTGGACCCACCACTTGAACTACATGAACATAAACATGCTAAGAGCGAGGATTATAAACAGATATTGTCCATAGCTGTTAAACCTCCTGTGTGTTAATCTGCAGACCTTCCGCTTAGCAGTGTCACATTTTCTAAGTAAGCCCAGGTATTAGGATACCAGGGATTGGTTTATTCTGGTGCTTGTTGATGGCTTTTTACGTCATCATTGCTTTTTCTGTGCTCTGCTGCATGTAGAGCATTTCCTTGCCTTAAGGGCAGGGAGCAAAGACAATTTCTTGGGTACTCATTGCTGTGATGAGACCTTGAGGACGTTGCTTCCTTGTTAACAGCACGCCTCATTTTTAATTTGTGCACTGTATGACACGGGGCAGACTACTGTGAGCTGCAGGAGCTGTTGGACAGGTTGGTCAGTGACAGCAGGAGGTGCAGGAAGGCTTTTACTGTGCCCTGAGGGTGTGCATCTCGTCTAGCCACATCTCCTGCTGTAGTTAGCCAAAGACCATGCCTGTGCACGCAGTTAAATCACAATAAAAGTTTACTGTTATCACAGCTGAGGCGTGAAACCTGCTGTTGCCATGAGTCTCTCTGGGTTTACTTATCAGGGTTGGTTGCAGGCACTCTGATCTTGCTTCCTTTAGTCCCAAGAAAACCTGTACAATACAGCTGCTTGCTGACCAGACCGTGGCACTTGACTGAACTTGTTTCAGAGCCCAGGTGTGTTCTACTGAAATACGTTGGTGCAGCAATACAGCAAGCTGTGTGGGTGTAGAGGTGCAGTCAGGGCCAAGCAGAGGCTGGGGCAGCTCCTGCCTGGTGTCTGGGCACCGAACGATCCAGCCCTGGTGAAGTGCAAGGCAGGGGAAGGGTGAGCAGGAAGCTCAGCATTGGAAGTCAGGTGCTGTGCTTAATGCACTGCTTTATTTTTAGCTAGGAAGAATTTTAGAGGAAGAGGAGAAGATAGGAAGTGTGCTATCAGCCTCGTCGTGATTATTCTGGAGACGGAAAAGAACGCTGGTGTGATAAGGTGCAGCTCGCAGGGTGACTGCCAAAGAAGCAGGCAGCACAGAGTGCTTCATCAGCCATTTTGGGACCTGTCGGACTCGTACCAGCATCGCGCTGCTCCAGCCCCTCTCTCTGCACCAGGCGTGCCCTGCTGCAGCCTGAGGAGCTTCTGCAGCAGGTGGGACTTGGGGAGGAGGCAGAATAAAATAGGAGAAGGGTAAATCCCTGCTGGTAAGCAGTGCTGGGGGCTCGGCCAGCCCTGGGGTGGTGAACTGGAGAGGAGAGCAGCAGTGGCCCCGGGGGGTGCGGCTGTGAATGGGGAGTGCTGCTCTTTGCGGCTCCGCAGTGCTGTGCCCTTCCTCCTCTGTGCTTCATCTTTCACTGTGAGCAGCACATTACGGAGGTCGGACGGATCGGCCGTTTCTCTCATTCATCAGCTTGGTGTGATTTGGGCATGCGAGGCTTTGGTTTGTTTACCAGACAGGATTTCAGCGGCGTCCTTGGGTGGCATCAGGAGGAGCTTTTGTTTAGACTGTCAGTCTGCATTCTGTTTGCTTTTATGAGCGACTTTTCAGTAATTTTTGTAGGGTTTATGGTCATTTATCAGTACCTTGATCTTTTTAAGGCAAGTTTGCAGTATATATTTCAACAGAGTAGCAAACAGCAAGCAGCTCTCCAGGCTCGCTTGGCTCTTGGAAGCTGTCGTGCTCCGGTAGCAGCGATGTCAGGTTCATTTACACTGAGAAGCAGGATAAATGAGCAGGGCTGTGTCTGCTCTGCTGAGGCCACCCTGATCTCTATGCCACACTGCAGTGTGGATGGATCTCAGGTCTGCTCTCTGCTGAGCAGCTCTGATGCGTGTGGCCAACAAAATGCAAGGTGGGGGGAAAGCTCTCAGGCACAGCAGGCACATAAGCACCTGAAGGAAGCTCACTTTTTCTCCTTGAGCTGCCTCATGGATAGGAACGTCCCCCCTGTAGGTAAAGAAGTGTTGCTTTTCTTTCTGGTGGGCAAATATTTTAAGATTTGCTAGGATGAAATGAAAACAGAGCCATTTGCTGGTTTGATACGAGTGCTGACATTGGTATTATGGTAAGAGATGATGCAATTCGCTACAGGGATGGTGTGAAAGAGGTATGCCATAAATGTGGAGCCCACGTTCAGGGGTTTATGGCTGAACCCTTCTGTCTGTGGCGCAGGTGTGAGGGTCCTTGTGCTAGCTCTGCCAGCAGGCTGCTTGCACTGCTGAGCACTGAGAAGGGTGGGATTTTAGGTGATGGTACGCTGCTGTAGGAGTGCTTGTGCCCCTTGGTCTGTGCTGTGCTTTGCATGCTCTTCAGGCTCTTCTGCTCTTATGTGCTTGGGAAACCTCCCAGCATCGTGCTGCCATTGCTTCACTCTCAGTTTGCCTCGCTGCTGGAGACTCTGGATGCCATGTGAAAGCAACAGCTGTTACTTCCTTTCTAAAAACAAAACAAAGCACAAAACCACACACTTGTAGCTTTTCTCCTTCTAACTATAGCTCAGGTTCCAGAAACTAAAGGGCTCGCGTAAAACTCTTGCGTGTTTTGAGAACATAGCTTTACCAAGAAGCCTGTGTTGCACTGTGATGCTGATAATCATTCTTCCAAACAAAATTGGTGACAAAACAAGTATTTTTTGTTACAGGGATTTTTACTGACCGCCCCACCGGCACCTTTTGTTCCTTGCTTTTTCCACCTTATGTGGCTCTCCTTGCACTGAGAGTGGCTGCAGGTGTCTCCTGGTGAAGGAGGTGGCCCTGCAGGGAGGTGCAGCCCAGGGCAGGCTGAGTGTGAGCTCTCTGCAGCAGCAGTGCATGCAGAGGGGACGTGCCTGGCTGTGCTGGTGACTGCCTGATGTGCCATCAGGCCTTCTGGTTTTGGGGTAGCTCTTTTTGTTTCCTCACATTGACAAACTTTACATCTGCTAACTATTTTTGTGTTGCCGTTTGCTGGTGGTTTTTTTTTTTTTTTTTTTTTTTCCGAAAACAAAAAGGAAGCACCATCTTGGTTGCATAACATTTGCATCAAGCACATTTTGTATTTGAGTCTCGTGAGTTCTCATCAGTTCAGCCATGTCATGTTCTGGTGGGGAACACTGTCTGTCAGTCTCCATTTCCCTCCCCCGGAGTGGGTGTGTGCACCTTGAAGGAAAGGCAGTAGGGCAGCTCTGCACCTGGGGGCAGAGCTTTTATTAAAAATCAACCTTCTGGGAACGTGTGCCAGGGCCTTGTCTTCTGCTCAGCTCTGAGTTAAAGCGGTGTTCCCAGGGCTGCTCCCCTCTCTCCTGTTGTTGCTGGTGCTCATTGCGACGTCTTGGCATGGTCAAAGGTATCTGCAGGATGTTAAAACAGGGAAAGTGGAAAAACAAATGAAAAACTTTGAAGTATCCTTTAAAAGCCACGTCGAGTGGATGAGGAAAAAAAAACTTAAAAGCATAGGTTGTTTGATACATAAATATGGAAAATCTGATAACGACAATTGTTGCAGATGAGATAAAAATACATTCTGTGATAGCGTCAGTATTAATTAAATGGCCGGGGGCCAAAAGCTGCTTTCTGCTCTGAGCAGTGTAGTCCCCCTGGAATTCCAGTTGGAGTGGAAGGTGCGGGGTCCGGCACTGCCCTGCTGCCAGCACGTGGGGGTTGCTCCTGTGCCTCCCAGTGCTGGGATTTGGTCGTCGTCCTCCAGGTAAGGCTTTTGCTTTCCCACATCTCGCAGTTCCCAGACCTGTGCTTTCTGCCAGCTTCTCCCTCCTCGCCAACCTCCAGTATGGTGATGCGGGGAGGATGAGATCCCCAGCTGCATGCTGGATATGCTCACCTATGTGTGGTTCTGGTTCTGCCTCCCCAGCCCGGTGCTGTGACTGCAAGATAGTGCCTCAGAGTGTGTGGGTGAGCAGAGGTGGGCGGCAGTGCTTTAGGCTCATGACATGGTTCTTGTCGGGTGAATGAGAGCGCGAGGTGAGCGTACAGACCTGGGCCCAACGCTGCAGGGTGCTGCTCCAGGGGCATCCTCAGCATCTCCTGCTCCTGTGTGGTGGTGTTGAGGTCTACGCTGCAGCCTGGCATGGAGCTGCCACTGGATAGCACTCAGGTTGCTAAAACACAGTGGTACTGAGCGATGTGTGCTGGGGCCACAGACAGAGCATCACTATTACCACTGTGCAGCAGGCTCTCAGCCATCCTTCTGTTTTCACATTTGAGTCCCGTGGCTAACCTCTGATTTTGCTTTTATTTTTTTTTTTTTTGACATCTTTCTGTTGCAGTGAGCACACCTGATAATTTGTCCCTTTCATAAGAAAGAGTAGTGCGTTTTTCACTTGTGTGAGATCCTGCCTTTAATGTGGAACTGACAAGCAGGGCTGAGCACCCCGTAAGTGCTTGTGCAGTGCTGCAGATCTCTGTGTCCTGTACTCAGGATTGCTTTACTGCTCCAGATTTCCCCCTCTGAGCTTCCTGGAGTTAATTTCCAGGGTGTGACCACTGTCTGCTGGAAGGATGTTGCTCTCGGATTAGCTTGTTAACCCCCAGCCTTTTGACCTCTCGTGTCTTATTCTGCAGGCTGGGTTAGATTTATTCCCGTAGCCTCTCTGTTGAATTTTCTGTCTTTGTACGAATTACCAGTTCTGTGTTTATGCCCTCAGAGAGCTTTATGGGACTGTTCACTACAACTGTTTTATTCATGGCAAGATACAGCGCTCTGCATCCGTGCTTGCCTTGGCACACCAGGAGCACCGAAATGTGGCTGCAGTGCCCCGCTTGCCCAGAGCTGGTGCTGGTCCCTTGGTGGGTGTGTGCAGAGAGAGCCCATCAGCTCTGCACGTGCCTGGTCGTTTGGCTCTGTCCTGCCCATGCTCTGCTTCTTTAGCTTGCTATTTGTTGTTTGGCGTCAGCACCCAGCTCGCGGTTCTGCAGGGTACGCAAATAAAAACAATCTGCATCCCACAGTTTTTAACGCCCTGAAAGACACATGGCCAAAAGAGCAATCCAGATGCTGAAGACTTTGGTATTTAGGATTCTTGCTGCTTAGATAGCTTTGTATGTGCTCTCATGCAGTTACTTTCTGCAGAACAGCAGAAGTACTGTGGGATTAAAAGCCATGTTTCACAGAACCACGGGGACCTCTGGAGATCCCTCAGTCCCAGCTGTTGGCCCTGCAGTAGGTCACACAGACAAGTGTCCAGATGGGTCTTGAATCTCCAGAGAAGGAGACTACCACCCCTCTGGGCAGCCTTCTCCTTCCTGTGCTCTGGCACCCTCACAGTAAAGAAGCTCCTTCTCATGTCCTGATGGAACTTCCTGGCTTCTGGTTTGTGTCCCATGCCCTGTCACCAGGCTGGGTACCAGTGAAGAGAGCCTGGCCCCATCCACTTGACTCCCACCCTTTAGATATGTATAATCATGGATCAGATCCCCTTTCAACTTTCTCTTCTCCAGGTTGAATGACCCCAGTGCTCTCAGCCTTCCCTCGTAAGGGAGATGCTCCAGCCCCTAACCATCTCTGTGACCCTCCACATTTCCCTGTCTCTCTGGATCTGCAGAGCCTGGACCGTGTGCTGCCCTGAGCATCTGTCCCCAAGAATATGCTGTGACCCAGCCATGCAGTCAGCCACGCTGTGCTGCTGGGCCTTGGAGGGGGCTGCTGGCGTTGGGTTGTGCCAGGGCCTGCTGCCAGTGGCTGGAGCCTCGAGCCTGCAGGGGGGCTACTCCTTCACTTGGCGCTGCGGGCATACTGCGTGCAGGAGGAGCAGGAGCAACCTGGGGAGCAGCTAAGGCACAATGTGATTGCTGTTTTTACTAGAACCACTCATGTTATCAGGATAAGAAGCATTTCATCTGTGTAGGGCAGCTCTGGGACCTCTGATGTGGGCTGTGGGATGCAGAGGCACCTCAGTCAAGCAATGGTGCAAGAAACAAGACTGTCTGACTGGCTCTGTGCATGCCTCCTGCTTGTCTTCTGCTTCACAGCACCGTGTGGAGAGAAACTGGGCCCTGGAGCCCTCTGAAACCACCCCCACGAGGGCAGTGGCAAAACTTCTGTGCCGTCAGTTCAGGGGTAGGCCTGACTCCTGCACCCGTTTTGACAGTACAGATCTGAGGACATCCTATTTCTCATGTTTATGTGGGGATGAGCTATGGGGGGGCTGTGCTACACATGATGGGTTGAATTTTTGCCTGCAGGAAGTTGCTTTTCTTCAAGGCCACTGATAAATAATGAAATGCCAGAAGTTTCTTAGGCCTTCCAGCTGTCGAGCCGTGGTCTTTGCAGAGATGCTGAAGACTCTGCCCTGTGCACTGACACTTGCTCTACATTTATCCAGTAACCTTTTTCATGCCATGTGACAAAGGGGTCATGGGTGAAACCAGCAGTGGATCACTGCAGGTTGCCCCAGGAAGACGCTGTGTTTGTCACATTGTTGTCCACCCATGGCATGCCATGGGACACCAGGGAGAGACACATGGCTGGATGGCAGCAGCTCCATCGGGGAGGCCCTGTGTTCATCCTGATAGGATGTTCCTGTTCCCCCTTCATCATGATTCAGAGCAGTAGCTTTTCCCGTAGGATCCAACTAAAAGGGAAAGGGACATGAAAAATGGCTTCAGTTCATTTTTTTCTATGAGGAAGAAGTAACTCTATTTTAGTCTCAGTGAGCTGCGTGACTCCTAGTGATCAAAGGAGATTTTCAGATAAGGGCGTTGCAGCAGGGGCTGTGAGCAGCAGTAGCTCTCTCTCCCCCCTTTCATTTCAGCCATCACCCCGCTGCCGGGCCCTCTCCCCAGCTAATTCTGCTCAGCCACATTCCTCTGCAAGCAGAAAGTCCTTTGGCTGTAAAATTAGAACAGAGGAGGAGAAAGGCAGCGATGTCTGAATAATTTCATAAAGTCATCTTGATCTTATCTCCAGCCCTTTCCGCCCAAACCCACCAAACTCTTAGTGAGCGGCGTGCCTATAAATAGAAGAGCAGCTCGTGCGGAGCTGGGCAGCTCGGAACCGAGGCTGCTTCTGAGCAGCGCATGTGAGAGCATGAGAGCCGCTGCTCGCTGGCCTTTCATGTCTGAGGTATGCAACAGGGAGGTTTGCTGTAGATAGGGGCTGCTAAGTGACACACGCCGCTGTTTAGGGAGGGGCGAGGTGACCTCCGGAATTGTTGCCTTTTGGTTGGGAAAAAAAAAAAAAAAAGGGTGCTGTTTAAATGAGGCATGGAGGAATGCACGGCCTGTGCAGAGGTGAGTGAGCCCTGCAGGAGCAGCAGCGCCGGGAGCACAGGCCATACTGAGCATTGCAGTTCTGCTGGGCTGGGCAGGAGTGTGGGGCTCTGGCTGACCCCAGCACAAGAATGTCTGTGAATAAGCAGAGCAGCAGAGGTCTGAAATCTCCTCCTGCAAGCTTCTATTTTTGCTCAGAATCCTGGCTGACTTGCTATCTTCTGGCTTTGCATCTTGGGAGTCTTCCCCATTCTTTTCTGCCTTCAGTTTGGGGCTTTGCAGAAATCGGTAGCTGCTTTCTCTGTCTCATTTTTTAATTGTATGTGCTTCGGCCAAGGAATGCAAAGAGATACCTCCGTGTTTATGTTTTAATCTGGAAAAATCTCTTGCTACTTTTCCATTTCCTTCCCCGTAGCTGAGGTAAACTGGGGAGATGCGCAGTGTGTGTAGCAGAGCAGTCAGGGTGCAGTTGCTTTGTGTCTGAGCTGGGTGCTGGGGGCTCAGGATCTCGGCCGGTGCTCTTGCAGGGCACAGCTGGGCAGTGCTGCTGTCCCGTATGGCATTTGGCAGATGGGGCCTGGGGAGCACGAATGACTGGTGGGGCATCCTGTGGAAAGTCCCTGGGGTGAATGTACCTGTCTTGGTTTCTTAGTTCTGGTCTGGATTTCAGTGTTCTTGCAGTGGGATTGCTGCTGGGTCAGCCTTTCAATTCCGTTTTCGCTGAAGCTTCACGTTAAGATCATGGCTGAGCTTCTGATTCTCTGTGTGGTGATACAGAGCCCCAAGTTAAGCTTAAAATCCTGGTTCTGAGCATCTCTGCGGTGCTTTTAACTTTGGGACACTAAAGGCGTTGCTGGATGCCTTATGGATGCCTGGGGTGTGTTCCCACAGCTGTGTGCCCGTCCTTTGGCAGCCACCCCAGAGGTGCAGGAGCACGTGCGGGAGACGCAGCTTCTGTTGAGAGCTCAGCCTTTGGTCATGCATTTCTCTATCTCTTTTCATTCTGCTGAATACAGCATGGGATCTGGGCATTGCTGGTATTTGTACCAGCATGCAGGTGGCTCCGTGAGACAGAAACGGACAGGCTTGGCTTTGGTGAGCATCAGGATCAGCCGACTGCCAGGCCCCGAGGCACTGACGTTTGTTTTGGGGAATACAGTGCAGCTCTTCCCCTGTCTGCAGCCCAGTGTGGGAGGGCAGTGGGGGCCGCTAGGTCTGGGTGTGCACAGAGCCCGCTCCCCTCCAGCCCATGCTGCAGGCCCTGCCACCTCGGGTTGCTCAGGCTCCAGCAGGAGTGCAGTCGTGTCGGCAGGCGGATGTTTCTCCTTAGAGTCAGCACTTTCTTCCAAGTGCTTTTTGAGGAAACTCGGAGCTTGGCAAGGGCCAGTGCGTGTGGAAAGTATTAAAATCTGCAGCTGTTTCAAAAAGGAAAGACCCACGTTAGAAATATATATAGCATTTTAAAAGCAAGTTTAGTGCCCTGGAAGGGATTTCTAAAACAATGTAAACCCTTTGGATCAGCAAGAGTATTTATTTAGTGTTCTGTAGTAGCCTGGCAGTGGACGTGCAGTGCTGTGTTGTGAATTAATTGCTGCTCATCGGTTGACTTAACTCTGTGACAAATCTGAGCTGGATGGAGACCTCGGGTTTGTTGGAACGCTGTAATTTTTCCTGGCATTGAGATACAGAATAACCTGTCTTACAGGATTGCCAGACCATTTGTTTCCTGCACTCTGACTGAGTGTTTATCGCGTTCTGCTTTCTCAGGTAGAAGTGGGCTCCAGGGGCTGTTATTTGGGGAGGGGGAAAGTGGGTTCTCGTGGTGCCACACAGCGCTCTTGACTGCTCTGAGGCAGTACCTCCCATTGGTAATGGGGCTGAACCCTCAGCTTTGACTTTTCTGCTCTTTGCCTCCCTGTTTCTGAGGCTATTTTGATGTCGCTGGTGGTATTCCAAGTCTGTCCTCAGCAGAGGAATCAAATGTATTTGTCAAAGTAGAACGTAGTGCATGTGGATTAAATACTTACCCCCACGTATGTGTACTATGCGAGCAAGCATATGGGGGCTGTGCATGCTGGTATGACAATCCAGTTATAAAGCAGTAAAAAAAGAAAAGGGGAAAAAAAAAGGAAAGCAGTGTGCGTAGACACTTTTGGCACTGCAGCCCTGGGAAATGGCAAGCAGCCAGAGTATGCTGAGGCAGAGCCAAGGCTGTCTGAAGAACACCAAGCACTGAGGTTGGATGCAGCTCCTTCACTCTAGTTTCACTCCATCCTGTGTGCCTGCAGCTTGCCAGCTCCTGGCCAGGTAGATGCAGATAACACCACAAAGCAGAACTGGAGACAGGGGCAGAGATGCTGTGCTTATAATCAAACATCAATTAAATGAAAGGCACAATTACCTGCACCTGAAATCTGACCGCAGCAAGTTTAACTGTTACGGCCTCCAAATCACTGTTAAACTTTGCAGTGCTAGTTCAGTCGTAAGTGACTTATCTGTGTTGGTATAGTGATAGTGCTGGAGACAAAGATCAGGCCCCACCCCGTGTGGGTTATATGTTGGGATGTTTTGATGCTGATCAGTTCCTCTTTCTTACATGAATGAGTTTGTTAAGCGCTTCCAGCAGAGGGCACTAAGATTATTGGTCTCAGGCGGTAGCCTCTGTTGGTGTGGGTATGTATTGGGAGAATGTAAAAAGTTCAGGAAAGTAAAATGTGGGCTTCGCCCCTGTCCTCTCCTTGTTTTGTAGACTGTCATCAAAGAGGGGATGCTGATGAAACAGACCAGCTCCTTCCAGCGCTGGAAGAGACGATATTTTAAGCTGCGAGGACGAACACTCTACTATGCAAAAACTGCTAAGGTGAGGTGTTGAAAATACATTTTGTTCCATGGGGAGAAAGTCAGTGTGGGAGTCTTGGAGGTGGACTATGAGAAGAGAGCACATGCTCAAGAAGCACCTGTCTTCAGGTTTTGCAGCTGCTGGAAGCTTCCTGTGTTTCACCTCACACTCTGACATCCCTGAGGCTTTTGGAGTATCATGTAGACCTGCGATACTGATATTTCCACCTTTCTTTTCCCTCTTAGTGCATTTTATTGAGAAATTGGCACAGAATATATAGAAGCTGAAGTAGAAGAGAGAAAATATGAATGAAAAGAGGAAATGGGAGGGACAAGGAAGGCAAGAACTTATCACGCAATCAGATGGCAGCCATGCCTCTGCTTTAGTGTATTGATAGTTCACTAGATACTGTTCTGACTCCTTTCACTAGAATTAAGCCTACACTGGGTTTTTGTTTATTTATTTATTTATTTATTTATGAGCAGCCCCCCAATAACAATCCAGTCACTGGGTTCACTGGCTGAAGACAGGCAAACGTGAGCACCGCTGTATGGAGCTAGGCTTCTGGCTCCTTCATACTGCTCGTGCTCTTAGGGTCATGCAGGGCCCTGATGGAGTGTACTAGGCAGACAAACAGTCTGCTGCTTATACACTGGATACACTGAATCATTGAGGATTTCCATTTTTTCTTTCCAGTCCATTATTTTTGATGAGGTGGATCTGACAGACGCCAGTGTGGCAGAATCCAGCACTAAGAACGTCAACAACAGCTTCACAGTAAGATTTTTGCATTATTTTCCATTCTTTTGCATCTTTCTGTCACTTCCCCTCTCTTTTGCACAGTTTAAAAACATCTGAACAGTCTTTACAGCCTCTTTTACTTAGAAAAATACCACCTAAACTTATTTTTCCTTTCAGCAGCCGTGATTTATCTCCGTGCACATGGGAAGTACTTCAGGTTTATTTCAGCAGTTTTGCATTCAAGTTTTATAAGCTAGGAGAGTTTGATAGAATCCATATAAACTGTGGGACAGAAACGTGTTACACTGAGGGAGTTAGGGGCAGTGGGGATGTTTATGCTGGAACTCTTGCTAAGGGATTTTTTCCCTTCTGGGCTGAAAATACATTAACTTTTTTCCCTGACTTTATTTGTATGTGGATGTATGTGTGTTTGTATACGCACACTATATATAGAGGCAAAGGAAAAAGAGGAGCAGAGAAAGGCATTGCAAAGAGATAATCACTCAGCCTCCCATGGGCTCACAAGGAAGGAGGGAGTGGAGAAAGGAAACAACATTGGTCTGAGGCAGCGTGAAGGAGGGAGCAGTCCAGGTGGAGGAAGGAAATTGATCCTGCTGGTGACCAAGACTGAGCAGTGTGCCTTGTTCTGCAACAGGAGTCACCCACTGCTTTAAACAGACACAGTAAACACTAACAACAGGTGTCAGTGCATGTGCACAGAGGGAGTGCTTCTGCAGAGACTTCTGTAGGAGATATGCTTTCAAGAATGTAAAGTCATTTTCCTGCCAGTAGTACATTTTCTCTAGGGTCTTGCTTCAATTTTTCCATATGTAAAATAAGACTGATTTTTCAGATTAAATAAAATGTACTTTACCTTTCTCCCAACCACAATAATAAGCAAATCTCTATCAGAGACACTGGATTTAGGCACAGGAGGAAATACTGTGTTTGCACTCTGAGATCATCCTCATCTGAGTCCAGAAGTGAGGAGTTACTTCCACAACTACAGTACCAGTCTCTGCCAGTTCCTGCCTTTCCTAAGGGGTAAAGAGTTTAAAGATTACTTGGATATTCGAGCAGCAAAGAGTTTGCACTGTCTCCAGCTGATCACTGTATCATAGTTGCTCAGGTAAACTACAGGAAGAAGTCTCCTCTCTTCATTTCTTTCTGCTCTGTCTGCCATGCCTTACAGAGGGCCTTGACTGCAGTTTACTGTGAGCTGTGGAAGTGCTTTGAAAATCAGAAGGTTGCTGCTGTTGGTCTGCCACATCACTGCTTTGGATTTGCAGTCTTGCAACTTTCTCTTGGGTTGGTTTTGCTTTTGTTGTTACTGTTTGGGCTGTTTTTTTGACAGCCCTCTGTTTCCCTCCTATATCTTCCCAGCTTAGTTCATTTCTGAAATTCAGAGTTCCTTGCATTTTCTTTCCTGTTTCAGATCAGTGGGATTCTCTGTTGAGGTTTTCCCCTAAACTTGAAAACATCAAACAGTCAGTATTGTAAAACAGAGGCAGTTACTTTGGAATTGGATATGTGTTGCTTGTCTTTCTGTTTCTTTTTCTTAGTGAGAGACAGGTAGCTGTGTATTTAGGAAAAACCTGTGAGTAAACTCATCCACTGTCCGTGCATCCATACTTAAAGTAGAGATTCTGCCAGGCACAAGGTATCTGATTTAGTTCATAAGGTGGAATAAGCTCATGCTTGGTATTGTCTGCTTGTTCATTATCTGTTGTCTGGGTTACCTATCTTTTACACTAAAACAATTTTGTGTTAGACAAACGCTCTCCATCTCCAAACTGTGCTTTTGTTATTGGAATCTCATCACTACTCCTTGTTCTTTTTTCGGTCTCTTAGACTTTCCTTGGTCATTTCTTGATTCTATTTCAAGTGGAAAAATACAGCTTCTCTGTGAGTGAGCTGCATATGCGACGTTCCTTAGATGCTAACAGAAGAGGCAGGAAACAGGAATGCTGGACAAGCCACTTACAGGCAGTGTGGATCGAAAGCACAAAGTAACAAGGGGTGACCAAGTGTGAGGAGAGGCTGGCAGAAGGGCACTGAGGAGCCCGAGGAAAAGGCACTGTGAGAGAGGAAAACCAGAGCACAGAGCTGACAAAGAGTAAGGTTAAAAAATGAAGTTACTGGTAAACTTTTTGCACAAGGACTGCTGGTAGTCAGCAGGAGAGAGAGAAAGGTGAATATTAAGAGCAGACCTCTTCCTTTAAAAAGGAGAGCATGTGATACGGTTTCCACTGTTGTTTACTCAGTCACTCTTTCAGTGTTTATATCCTGTTTGCACAGGCTGTAGTCAGGACAGTTTTCAGGACTGCTACCCAAAATTAATGAATGCATGACCATAAAATGTTGTGGGAACATATGTGACTAAGAGCATCTCTGAGCATAAGATGTTGTGCAGCTGCGTCCCTTGAGAGGTGTAAGGAAAAGCTTTATGTTTAGCTATTGTTCCTTTAGGTCAGGCACAGTGGCTGCAGTTATTTAGCAGGAAGCCTCTAGGAACAAACCGTATAGCAGCCCCACAGCAGGGCTCTCTTCTCAGGAGGAATGTAGATGCAGTATTTGCTAGTTCTGTCACATCTCTGTCATTAAAAGGCAGTTAATTCATTGTGGATGTCTGGGCTGTACGAGACTGCTTCCTTCCATGGTACCTGTTGTACAGATCTCTCACCAGGGGATTTTGCTACAGCTGCTGTCTTAAGTGCAGTGCCTAAGAGGGAATCTGCTATGGTGCTCCTCAGGGATAACCATGGTGCACGCTCTCAGGTTTGCGCTGGCATCACAGTGGTCTTCAGGTGAACTTTTGAGTGAGCAGTCACTTCTAACTAGTTCACATGGAGTACCAGATGCAGTCTCCTCTGTGTAGCACTTGGCTGTGCAACAGTTACTGGCAATCCAGACACTAAAGGGTGATTGCCATTTCACAGAGCTGAGAATAAGTGCAGTGCAGTACTTTGCAATGCTAAACCTATCCAGTAGTTTTTCTGAACCTCCAGATACCATTTCTTCATACTGAGAACAGAAAGGAACTCTGTTGTTACACCAACATCATTAAACTTCTTTGCATTCTGTAAGGACCTTCAGTAATGGCCAGACCCAGTGAGGCTGGGAATTCTCCATTCCTTTGGCTCCATGCAGAAAGCAGAGCTTCTCATTTTTGGCATAGTTTGGTTGGACACACTGGTTTAAAACATTCTCCTGAGGGAGTGCGGAGCCTTCCTTGTTACTTCAGGAAGAGTTCTGCATATGGCCCTGGTACTTCAGTTCCATATATTTCAAGGGGGGGGGGGGAGGTTTCAGCTGTCATCCTGAGTGCTCACTGTCAGTGTGTAGGCCTCCACTTGTATGTCTTGTGAAATGAATGTCAGCAGCTGTGAGTGGGTGGGGTCAATGCCTGACACTAACTTACGAGCAGAGCTTGCCAGCCATACCCTCAGAGCTTCTTGTGAGCTGTAAAAATCAGATAATTGGGGATCACAGTGGGCATGCTGAGTCTTTCCTGTGAGATGTCAGCTGTTTCCATGACAGTTTTTTGCTGCATGGTGTAGTTTCACAGTAACTTGATGTTTTGTTGATATGCCCACCTAATGCGTTACCCTGCAGGTGCTCCATGAACATGAAAACAAATGAGTTCTACATTGTGAACCTGCTCTAGTTTTTTCTCTAGATGATGACAAGAAGCCTGGTTTTTGGAAGTACTTATCTCAAAGTGACTGCTTTACCTGTGTCACAGGCCTGAGCTGTCTAGCACCCCCATTCCGATACAAAGCCCATAAAATATGGGTGATACAAATTGTTTTCTTGTACATTACCAGGCAGTCATTTTGCCACCACAGCAATCCACTCAAGAGTATTCCCTGAAAGTCTAGGCCTCTGTGGGCCCATTTTTGTAAAGCTTTGTGTGGTGAACAATTCCTTACTTCTCAGGTTGGTGTGCTTGCTGAGGATCTGCTCTTTTCTAGGAGATGCCAATGAATGAATCCTGCTGCTTTCAATGTGATGGGCAAAGCTGATGAAATGAGTTCTGTCCAGTTCATTAACCCTTCCTTGCCTTGAGCAGGATTTATGTGAAGCTGAAGGGGAAAAAAATCGAATATATGTCATAATAGTAATAGTAATAAAACACTTCTAAACAGGAGTGGGCCTAGGAAGAACCCTCAGATCTTTTCAGGTTCACATGTTTTGTTTTTGTGTGATTTTCATGTGTTTTTGTGTTTTCTACTTAGCACTTGCAAATGGCCATGTGGACTTTCACCCTCGTTCCTATAACTTTTTTACATGGTTTCAGCATACACTTTCCATACATGTCTTACTCTATGGAGAGGGACGTGGGTTGTTCGATTTCTTCCAGAAATTAAGATTGGACACAGCAAATCATTAAGCACCATGAGTCGTACTGTTGATCCTTCCTACATAAGTTGAAAGTCTCTTCAGTGGAAGAGGTGGAGCTTGAACTCCTGTGCTCCTGCAAAGCCATTTCTATTGGGAAGTACCTCTCAGCTCAGTCACAGACAGGAAGCAGCGTATTATTACAGTCAGTGCCTGCCCCTCTGCTTCGCTGCCAGCAGAAGGAGACTTATCCCAGCTCCTCCTTAAGCAGACAGCTAATCAGCTCGTGGCAAGTGGAACACAACTCGGTCAGACTGACCACAGAGGGGACTAATCCTGTCAAGTGCGTGTCAAGCAGTCTGGTTAGTCGTTTTCCCGAGGGAGTAGGCTGCTCTGGACACTAGCTTAGAGGAAGACTGAACGTTAAAGGTAAGAGCAGGAGTCTTCAGTTTTCTGGATAGAGCACTGAGGAAAGTGGCACCTGTGCCAGCATGGGAGATGATCAGGAATTCAGGTTCTTTGGAGTAAGTCTGCTGCAGGCTCCCATTGTTCGGTGATCTCTCCTGTCTGAACTTAGGCACTGAAGTTTTCCAGAACTGGTGTAAAGGGAAATGTGCCTGCAGTGTTGGAAATGCTGCACCTATCAGTTAAGAAATGCTGTTTATTAACTGATGATTCACCCTAACCAATGTCACAGGAAAGAGGAAGTGCTGAGATTAGAGTAATACCTCTCCTTCAGAGCACTTGTGTGACTGGAGACAGCAAGGGTTGCGGCAGGTTGAGGAGCGGAGAGCTGCTGGTGCTCCTATGGAGAGCTCTCTGTCACCTAGCAGAAGCATTGTGGGTGTCATTCTCCAGCCAGATGGAAGCCTGAGGTGTGCTGCAATTTTTATTATTACCAATTTGTTACTTAGAATTGACTTTATTCGGCAGCAAAGATGCTGGATCCTGTCTTACGAAGTTCTCAGTGAGCAACTTCTCCTTCAGACTGTGCTTTTGCTATATTGTCCTAGGAGCTGCTGATGTTATGGAGAAAGAGCATATATCTTCATCTGGGGATAATTTACTTGTCCTCAAAACTCAGGGCAAAGTACTGGAGTTTAACAAAATACAGAAGTGCTGAAAGGTGTTCCCTGATGGGAGAGAGTGTGTCGGTGGCTGCAGATTTGTTTTGCAGTGAAATGACAGTGCCCTTGTGTCTCCTGTGATTTTGTGTCAAATTAAATTGTTCACATTAGTGCTTTTAATGTGCAATTATGTATTTTTTAGCAGAGAAGGCACTGAAGTCTTCGCTGTAGAGCTGGGTGCTGAAGAAATGAATAGAAATGTAGAGGTTGCCTGTTAGACAGCACAAGTCTGCTGCACACTTTGAGCTCAGGAGCTGCCTGCCTGTATGGCATGGAACTTTGAAGCAGAGGAACTTGAAACCAAATGAGCTGGGAACAGGGGGAACCTGGATCAGAGGTTACTTGTGCTGGTTTGAAATATAAGCTTTGGGAAAGAGCATGTGACTTTAAGGATACAGGAACTTCTGTTACTTCTTGCAGAAAGTCAGGCTTGGACTTGAAGCTAGAGCTCATAGGGATCAGGGAATTCTGTATGGTTTGGCACGTGCAAAGGTTCCCCAAGCTGCCCCATGTGACTTCAACACTTTGAAAAAGGTGGGCCCTAAATGTGCATTACCAGGAGTAATTGGACTTCTAGCTTCACTGCTACATCTTCCTCCCCTGCATGAGATGAGAGATCTAGAGGGAAGATGTCTGCTCTCAGGAGTGGGCAAAAAGGCTTCCTAGTGTTGGGGCATGCTTAGTTATACCAGGCTATCACCAGGTGTCCTGGGGAGATGCTGTTGGGTCCCCATCCCACCCTACGCAGTCTTGAATTGCTTTGTTAAGGTTTAGAGAAGGGCATGATCAGAGAAGAAGGTTCTTCCCTGCTTCTTTTAAACTGCCTTTTCTAAATTGGAAAAAAGTACAGTGCCCGTGGGCAAGTCAGCCTTTGCTGGGGGTTGTTGTCTGTTCCACACCCATGTGTGCACACGTTCAGAAGTCGTATGCTCTCTGCTAGTGCACTTCATCTGTTTGTATTGGCAGCTGTCAGAATTTCCTTTACAAGCAACTGGAGATACGACTGGAGCCGTGCATTGCCATGCCTAGGATTGCTCTGTGTTTTTTTTCCCCCCTCCCTTCATTAGTTCAGTCCCCACTTCCTATCAGAACCACCGCAATTTCAAAATGCTTTGCTATTTTAGTCATTTGTAGTCCAGACTTCAGAACAGTTTTTTCTGCTTGAGAGAAAGGCCTTTGGTAAACAGACCCTTCTGAGTCACTGTTAGTCAGTGAAAATAGTCATTTAAAATCCTTTCATGTCGAGGATTCTTAGGACTCTTAATCCAGCCTCCTGCAGGAGCTGATCGCTGGGCTGCTCGCACTGGGGAGACAGCAGTTCTGCAGAAGAACGCATGGGAGGGAGGACACATCGCAAGGAGAGTGAGAGAGTCTGGAAGAAGTTGCTGTGGGTGGAGAGATCTGGTCATTGCTGTCTGTTACAGAATGGCTCAAAAATCGGCTAGAAGTTTTTGAAAGGGATGAAGCTGCTGCGAGTGAAAGAGGTCAGACTGAGATTTCTGAACTTTACCGTGACATGGGATAGATAGAGGGCTGGAAAGGGAAGGTGGCTGTTTGTGAAGAGCTGTTGCTCCTCAGGGGGAAGTTCACTCCACTGAAGTTAACGCCCATTACTGCCCGTGTGCCTGAGCACTGTGAGCAGGCATTTGCTAGCTGTTTGCTCTGTGTAACCTTTGTGCCATGCTTGGGGCTTTCTCTGGTTCCTTGGACAAGCCTGCAGATTCCAGCATCTTCTCCCCTTCCAGGTGAGGACGCAGGCAGAAAAACCTGTGGCACAACAGAGGTCACTAGAGAGTGCGGTGGGTGTGTGTTTACGTGCTGTAGAAGAAAGTCTTCTTGTTGTGTGCATCCTGCTCTGTTTTGACGGACAAGGAGAGGCTTGTGAATTGTAATCACAGAAAGAACTCTGCCCGTTGTACCTGTGGTGCTTCCACCTTTGTTTTACATGTAAGAGGACTGGTCACTGGCTGGTGAACCCAGGGTGCAGAGCTGTTGGTTTCCTCAGGCTTCTGAAGATGATTCCTTTCCTTCTGTGCTAGCTGCCAGCCTCTTCATCTCAGCAGAGGTCTGGGGCTGTGAGGAGCTGCTGCTAACAATAGGCTGTCAGTAACAGGTCATTTTCCTACTGTAGACAAGGTCTTCTGTTGCTCAATCCTGTGATTTACTGGCTGCTAGCCTTGATTTGTGTGAGACCACTGAGCCAGCAGCTGTACTACTGGGGAGCACTGACCTGCCCCTCTGTTTCTCGTGTCTCTGCTTCTGTTTGGACAAGTAGGTTTCTGTATAATATCCTTCCTAAATGCAGTGCTCTCTTTGAGTGAGATGGTCGTGTCTGGGAACCATTCCTGGCAGGGCTACATCTTTTGGAAGAGAAGGATTCATGTGTATATCTGCTTCACGAAGAGGAGAGCAGGGGAGGATTGCAGCTGGCACTTGATGCTGGGGTGCTTTGGCTCTTGGCATGGCAGCCATACTGGTGCTTTGTCATCCACAAACTAATCACAAAGATCTTTTGTGATTAGTATGCACAGACTTCCAGGATTGTCTGCGTTTCATACCTGCTATCAGTGACAGTGTTCTTCTTGCATAATGTAGGTTTTGACAGCGACTAAGTGGTTCCAGAAGTCCTAAAATCTCTGTCTGTCTGTGCTCCTCTCACCAATTGCCAAGAACAGGAATGTGCCTTGTTTAGGAACAGAGTTTCCAGAAGCATGTAGGAATGTGACCCTGGTATGAGAGATGATCATTTTCCCAGGGAACATGCTGTCTGGTCTGCTTTCCCACTGCAGCATCAGAGCAGATAGGGACTGGGAGAAAACATAGACAGAGGGTCAGCATGAGCTGGGCTTTATCTGCAGGCACAGCAGCAGGACATGCCAGCAGCAGCACTTGGAGAAGGTGGCTTTGTAGCGTGCAGTCACCTGGCAGGTGAAGTCCATTGTGAACCTAATAATGCAAAAAGATTCCTGAAGTGTTTTAGTACAGTGTTGTATGAAAAGCTTTCTCTTTCTTTCCCCTTCAGGGCAGCATTCAGGTTTCAAGGAAAGGGAGTCAGTGTGCATTGGTGTTTGTAAATAAGCTGTGATTCTTAGGTCTAGGAAGCTGTGATTGACCCCAGCAGTGGGTGCTCAGGACTGAATTGGTGGCAAAACTGGGAGAAGGCTGAATTGCAGACGGAAGAGGGATGTTCTCTGTAAAGGATAACAAGCCTCTGTCCCTTGTGCGTGTAAGCCCTGATACTTGTATTATTTCTCTCTTCAAATCACAGAAACACATTGAAATGATGTTCACCAAGTTTTGCTGTCTTAATACTCAGCTTCTTATCATTTCAGAACTGACAACAGTGTGACAGGCTTTTGAGATTTTAAGTGTCAGGGACTGGCTGGAGTGAAAAACTCACAATTTTATTTTCCTTTCTTCTCCATTTCATAGAATCACAGAAGGGTTTGGGTTGGAAGGGACCCTCCCCCTTCCACGGGACACCTTCCACTACCAAGTTGCCCAGAGCCCCATCCTGCCCTCTTTTTAACCTGATTCTGCCTATACTCAGCCCTCTTTGCCCCCCATGAGTTTAGCAGTCACGTTCAGTGCATCTAGCAACTTTGCTGGTTTGTGAACCTTGCTGATGGGCACAGGTGAGATATTTTTATATTGTTCCTTTAGTTATCAGTACTGCCTGAACAGGAGCTGAAGTGGAGGAAATGGCTGTGCATCCTCACTGTAACTAGTCTTTTCCCGAGTGCTTGGGTTCATGGGATACCCGGGGCTTACTCTGAGATACAGAAGCAGAGGCAGTAGTTAGTTGCAGCTGCTGGCTGTTGTCCTCGCCTTTGCCATGTGTGATCAAGCTGAAATTTTTGCTTGCACCAGCACCATTTTCTTAGCTGTTTTATTTTTATAGTTGACTTCCTTGGCCCGAGCTCCAGAAATTCCTGCTGTCCCTGTATCCAAATCAACTGTTCTGAATAATCCGGGATCTCTTTGGGTGATTTATGGCTAACACCTTTGAACATAAAACTATATTTGAACGGGATATGAGTAAAAGGAAGCAGTCAGAGCGAGCAGGTGTTCTCACGCACCCAGTTTTAGCTCATCTGAGAAATGCATCACATCAGAAAAACTATATTTAGCAGAGCTGGGTGCCCCCCCGCCGCCACTTCCCCCCACAGCACGGCTCCAGCCAGCTCTGCGATTGGGCACCGCGGACCCAGCTTGGCTTGCTGTCTCTTGTGGTTGCTGAGCTCACCAGTGCCTCTCTGATAGCAAACAGTGTGCTGGGACAGGCCATCGCTTCTTTGCTGAGAAGCTTCTGGATGGATAGGCAGCGAGTGCCAGAGGGGAAGTGGGCAGAGGTGGCAAAGCTGTCTTTAATGGCAGCAAGAGCAGAGATGAGGATTGTCCTCCAGCTGGTGGGTTACTCAGGACAGGAAAACACCAGAGGGTGAAATATAGCAGATTTCTATTTAAAATTTGGTTCTAGCATAAGTAGTCTTTTTTTGAGCTGCTTTTGTAATCCAATTATTCACAGCTGTTCATTGGCGAAGGACATCCAGGGACATCCAGTCCGTTTTTAGAATGTGAAATGAGAAAATTTTGGGGGTTGGCTCTGTTGTTTGCCAGCTGGCCTGGTCCGAAATGTCAGTAACAAAACAGTGTGAGTTTTAGATGGGAGTGTGTGGGTCAATGTGGGGTGTGGGGCAAGATTAGCAGCCTGCTGCAGGGCAGGCACTGCTGGGGAGGGGGCAGCAGGGTGAGGGTATGTATGGAAAAGCATCAGGGGAATATCAGTATTTCAAGACAGTCAACGAAGGCATGGTTAGTTTTTTTTTTTAATATGTTGATCATTTTTTTTTTAGATTTTGAGTGATCTGGCATGTGGAAAACTTGGGCAGCATCTCTGCACAGCAGTGCAGCAGTGCCTGCTGGGGGATGTCACTGTCATCCCTACCAAAACTTTGTCGGGTTTTATCTGCAGCAGAGCTTTTTGTAAACGAAGCTGTGTCCTGACTGGAAACATCTTTAGGTCTTCCTGGCATTCCTGGCTGCCCCTGTGGCTCTCAGGACTGATAGCTGATGGGTAGGTTTTGTTCCTTGGCTGTTGTGGAGCTCTTTGCTGTCAGCGTCAGGACTCGGTGAAGTCACGGTGTGCTGAGCTCTGGGCCCAGCTGCAGTTGGGTGGGCACCTGGCTCCTGCAAGGACGGGGATCTGGAGAGCCACACCCAGAGAGCTCAGTAGCATTTGGGATCCAAAAGTTAATGTTGGTTTTTCATATTCCCTTCTCAGGAAGAACAAGCACTTTTAATTTATGTAATTGCTCATATCTAGATAAAATTCAGAGCTGTTTCAGTGCAGAAACACTCAGAGTTCTGCCAGTCCCCAAGCAGGCCAAAACTGAGATTATAAATAAACCTTAAGACTTGGTATTGTGGTTGCCTTTATTTTCTTTCTGACTCCTATCAGGGCACCCCCCTGTCCTAGCTGAGAAGCAATCAGAGCGTTGTTATTGTGCTCTCCCTTCATACGAGAACAAGAGGTCAGTGGATGACATTACTGCTTTGTAAATTTAGAACAAATAAAAGGAAATGCTACTTCACCTAGTGCGTCGTCATCCTGTGGAATACACTGTTCCAGGATGTTAGTCAAAAGCTATGGCTGGAACATGAAAAATAGCATGACTGTGCTCCTGGCTGGCAGCGTGTGCTGCAGGGACTGCCCGGCTGCATGGCTCAGAGCAGCAGCTGTGCTGTGAGCATCACTCAGGCTCCTGCCCGGCAGAGAGCAGCTTCGCAGGGGGAAGATTGCTGAGGCTCCTTTTGGTGGTGATGAGGATTTCTTCTTGCTGATGTGGGACATCAGATTGATCATCAGTCGGCCTCGCCCAGACAGCACAGAGTATGTAACTGTCTTTCTCCATGTGGTAGTACCCTGCTGCACGTGGATGTCTGGAAGCAGTGGGATGAGCGTTTTTCCTTCCCTGTGACTGAGAGTGTGTCCCTGCTTCTCCCAGCACTGCCCTGTTGGGACCAGTGCCACGAGGTGCCCTCTGCACAGCCCCCAGTGCTGGCTGCAGGAGCAGCTCTGAGAAGGAAGCACCCCCATCACCACCATGTTCCTGGATTCCGAGTTATCCTCAGTAAAACATTCAAGTGTAACACTGCTGCAGGTTAAGCAGAAAATCAACTTTGTGTGCTTGCTTCATTTCCCCAAAGATCCATTTCATTTGTTATGTTAAAATCTTATCTGTCTGCAGTGAAGCCTGGTTGCCCCAGTTGGTTCTCCGTAGAACAAGAGTGAGATATGAGATAGTATTCTACTTCCCATCTCTGATAATACTGCTAAATCCCAATGCAAATGTTGATTTAGCACTGAGTGATGGGGAATGCTGATCATAAATTCATCTCACACAAAGCGGTGTTTTATTTACAGTTCTGCAGTTACACAATAGACCCTTTATTTTAATTCTGTGACTCTTTGTCTGGTTGGTTCAAGTATGAAGACCTTGATCTCTTTGTTTGTCCTCTGCCTTACAAGCTTATAGCTCTATTTGTTCAGCAGAAGGTTGTGTGATGCTGAACATGGAGATTTTGAAGCTGATGTAGTGGGTGTTTTCGGGTGTTAGTGTTTCCTCTGTGTGGCTCTCTCCAGTGATCCAGAAAGTCTGTAGCCTCAGAAATGAATTCTTAGCTAAAGTCTCCACATTTCTGTCTTTTATACCTTGGTTTAGATTTCATGTCTTCCAGAGGGACTTAAAAATGATTTTGTGCATTCACCTTTTTTTTTTTTTTTTTTCAGTTAAACTGAGAAGAGAAATAGGAAAAGGTACAGCACTGAATGAGTGTGTTCTGTTGATAATTAATATCACCAGCTGTTTTAAATTATTTTTTTCCCTCTGCCAAAGAGCATGCCAGTGACTTGTTGAATGAACTGATGGCTCCTCATCCAAAATCACTCTTTTTGAAGCAATAACAGATCCTTTGAAGCTTGGACTTTCCACAGGGTACTGCTGTACGTAGGCAGTTACAGGTGTTCCAATGTGGGGGCCCTGCACTGCTTCCTCTCAGCAGGGCTTGAGGGTGCTACTCACAAGAGAGAGATGACTGCAGTGAACCTCTTTCAGAATAAATATTATCA
Source organism: Odontophorus gujanensis (assembly GCA_013399175.1). Lineage (NCBI taxonomy): Eukaryota > Metazoa > Chordata > Aves > Galliformes > Odontophoridae > Odontophorus > Odontophorus gujanensis. Next base: position 283,078 of record VXAB01012277.1, read on the forward strand.
GAATCCATAAAGACATCAACATGAAGTTTGATGTTTGGCTTCAGTTGGTTTTTAATCTGTTACATGGATCATAATGAGAGAAGAGAGAAAGGGAGCAGAAAACGAGTGGTTAACAGGTCTTACAGTGGGGTGTGAGTGGCTCTTTGTGTTCCTGAGCAGCATCCCTTGGCGTGCCTCGAGGGCACACTGGTCTCATCCACTTCACCTTGTCCTACTCCGTGTTAGTCTTCAGTTTCAGATGGTGGGCCATAGTCTGCTGGAAAAGCAAATGATGTAGACTATATACTTTTTTTTTTCCTTAAAAGTTATAAAATGTGGAGGGATGTAGAATGGAAGGTTTTAGCGTTGACACATAAGGGAGTTTTTTGATTTTTGTTAGTGGTGCTCAACCTCAATACAGCTTTTCTTAAATCCAGGTTTTGCAACCTTTCAGTAGTGCTCTTATTTAAGAATAAGTCAACTGGATGGAAATCAGGACAGAGCTGTATGCAGAGAGAGAGAGTTAGTAAGATAACTGCAGTGTGATTAAGAGAGGCTTGTATCATAGGAAAAATAGACGTTGGTTTATTGTCAAGTCTGGACCCCATCTGAATGGACAACCCTGTGGATGTGGTCCCCTGGAGAGCCAGGAGCTTTTATTTCTCTCTGCTGCCTCCATCTGATAAACCAAGAGAGCATCGGTGGTAGCTGCGTGGAGGCATGGCTGCCTCCCTGGGCAGACTGCATGCTCAGCACAGGGTCTGGCTGCCATGGAGGTTTCTACCAGGGTAGAAACACACAGTCCTTCCGGATCACTCTTGGTTTGTCAGTCACTGAGCTGATGGTTGGTTTATCTACTAGTTCTAGGATTTTGCCCTCTTAAATGCTTAGTGTTGTACTCAGTCTGATATACCAAATGTTATCTAGTTTATTAACTGATAGGAAGTGTTGTATTATGCTGCTAACAAAGTCTTTTAATACTGTTGCCAATTTAAATAGTACCTAAGTACTTAAAAGAATAACTTATGGAAGGTCTGTCCGTGCAGTATATTATCTTTTACTGTTCTGTGCTTGATTTGTCTTGTGCTATTACTCAGATATGAGACGTTTCCTTACTCAGTTCTGTATTGAGAATGAGAGCTAGTATCTCTGTAGTTCTGTAGAAGAATCAATGTAAGCTATGGTAGAGGAAAAACATAATTGAAAGATGTAACTGGCTTGTGATGTGCAGCTTGTTGCCTCTGAAAATAGCATCAGTAAACTGCACTGGTGGTAACACTTCCTCTCCCAGTCTCTTGCTGACATGCCCAGCGTACATGTTAATTGCCTCTCTCCCTTCAGATTATCACTCCATGTCGGAAGCTCATTCTTTGTGCTGATAACAGAAAAGAGATGGAAGATTGGATTGCAGCACTGAAGACTGTACAGAACCGTGAACACTTTGAGGTAATGGGAAAATGTGGTCATTGTACTCTGTGCATCCTCTCCTAGCTAACAGCTTGTTATGAAACATCACAGTAATTATTCCATTGTCTTTTCACTCCTTAGTTAACTGAATTAAATTAACTGAGTTAACTTAATTAACTGAAATCGGGGAACTAGTCCTGATGAAAACTTAATCCAACAAAAAATGGGAAGGGGAAGGGTCAACCTCAGCAGATAAATTCTTCAGCTTGTTTTCATCCAAAACACTGCAGTGAGACAAACAGGGGAAGTAGCACAGGAGTGGGAATGAAGGTGCTGCTTCTTCAAGAAATCCTTTCTGGCTTAAAGAGCTGCTTGTGCTACTGTGTGTACACAGCATATGGTCAAACTGTTCCCTAGTAAAAGCATTGTATTTCTACCTTCCTTGACTGCAGAAAAAAAAAAAAAAATCGTGTGTCCCTACCTTTGATTTTGTCATAATAAAAAAAAAAATTTATTAGTCTACCCAGTACAGCATGGACCATTTCTCAGGGATGCACAACTGGTACGCCTGCTCACACGCTCGGCCAACGTACTGCAACGTGTGTCGGGAAGCACTGTCCGGAGTCACATCACATGGGCTCTCGTGTGAAGGTGAGTGTTGCTTTGCCTCCTGTTCTGGGAGCAGCATCTTGATGTGTCCTGGAGGACTTATAAGAGGAATCATGTTAACAGTCCGCAAGAAAATGTTGTAGAAAAGTACTGCATAATAAACTTGAGCGAGCCACAGGCTGTATTTGAAACTGGAGATCTTTTTTTGACCTGATGCTGCATCCCTCTGCTGCTGAATCCCTTTTGGCTTCACAGACAAGTTTCACATAGAAGTCAGGGTTGGATTCTTGGCATTTTATTTAAAACAACAAAGCAAAACAAAAAGTAGAAATGATGATATTTTCATGTTAATTTTAGCACTGGACTTGTTGATAATAAAGCTGATTCTCTTTTTTTTTTTCATTACCCAAATACTGCCATCCCTCAGTAAAGCCATGGTTCTGAAATTAACAAGGATATAATTCTGAGTTATCAGATAAAATATTAATAAGAATGCTCCTGTTCCTGATAATATTCATATTTATACGAACATCCTTATTAGATGTTTAAATAAATGCCAGGCAGATTGTTTTTTATGTTTTCAACTTTGCTGTAGCGCACACACCTGCCTGTGCTCAGCTCATACCTCTAGCATGAATGAGACCACGTCCACACAATGTAAAAGGATGTAGGAGTGTATGAGTACAAATCATGTCAAATTGAACAAGGTGATAATGCAGCTTTGTACAGGCAACTGCTGAAATTGATGAGGCAAGAGTTAATAGCTAACTCATCTTACTCAGTATGCTTAGAGTTGGTAGTTTTGGCAGTGCTCACAAGGCTGATATGTGCCCATGCTTTCTTTTGGAGCCAAATATGGTCACCTGGGAGAAAGCTTTTGCACAAACTGACACATTATATGTTCTAAAGCTGGATTAATATGTTGTGCCTTTTCTCTCTAGTGTGCAAGTTTAAAGCCCACAAGCGATGTGCTGTGCGGGCCACCAATAATTGCAAGTGGACAACTCTGGCCTCTATTGGGAAGGATATCATTGAAGATGAAGATGGGGTACGCATTAATTTAAATCATCTATTCTTAACTTGATGTGGTTTGTGCTTTCTGCGCTGTTCCAATACCAATTATACCTTTATGTGTTAGTGATGTGGGATTGGCAAGAAATTCTGTGTGGAAAGTCCAACCAAGGCAGTGAGGACTCCTTAATAGCAAGAGACTCTTGCTGTGGGCTAGGGGGAGTTGGGGTTAAATAGCTGGAGGTGTAGGGAACCTAGGCTGAGTTTTGGCGAAGGAAAGGTAAGTGAGTGATTGGAGAGGTATCTTATTCTATCGAGTGTCTGATGCAAGTCTTTGTTTCCTGAGTAGCCTGGGGTAAATCACCTGGTTTCTGCATTTGAACATGGTGTAAACTGCCAAAAGAGATTTTTGGGTGTTTTCTAGAAATTGTCTGTGCTGCCTGAAAGAGTGTGTGCTGTGTTTATCTGAAACCCACAGTGCATCCTGCAGCCTTCAGTTGCATGCTGGTAAGTCCACGGTGGTTCTCTGCCTCTGTTCCATTTGCAGATCTCAATGCCACATCAGTGGTTGGAAGGAAACCTTCCCGTGAGTGCCAAATGCACTGTGTGTGATAAAACCTGTGGCAGTGTCCTACGTTTGCAAGACTGGCGCTGCCTTTGGTGCAAAGCCATGGTAAGTTGAATGAACATAATTCCAGTGAAAGGGTAGTCTTGGATCAGCTCTATGGTGTGTTCCTTTAACGAATTTTACTTAAAATGAAATCTCTAACAATGCTGACAGTATTTGCTCTGAAGGACTTCATTGTTCTTTCTCTGGGTGATAAAGAGTCTGCAAGAGGTAGGAATTTAAATTGTGCTGAAAAGCACCACTGTGATGCATAGAAGTAAGACCTGAAATTAATACCTGCCTTCTCTGCAAGCTCCTTTTCTTTTGATACTGAGCTTTTGTAGAGGAATGTAATTATTGTAGGTATGAATCAGTGCCTCAGGTATGGGAAATCTCAGATTTTAAAGATAATAAGCTGTTTGGCATTTCTACAAGTTGAAAAGATGCAACAAAAAAGGTTATAAAGAATACAAAGCTATTTTGATAATAGTAATTTCCTTTCCCATTGCAATAGGTTTGTCTTGCCTAACCATGGTACAGGTCTTGCTATGTTTCCAGTTCTCTGAGATTAATAAGGGAAGTGTTACAAAGTATGAGTTTTTTGAAGTGTTACAGGAGTATGCTCTGACCCCAAACAAGCCCTCTATCATACAGCCTTCAGGTGTCTGAAATGCCTTACTCTACTTCGTATTTACTTTAGTGTGGCTTGATTAATCCCTCCTTCTCTCACTTCTTGTGTCCTTCACGTGCTTCTGCGTTGTCTTCTTGAATTCCCAGTTTTTCCTTTCCTTGCTACTTTTGATCGCAGAATCAATTTCCTTGCTAATTTTGATCGCTGGCTTGGTTTGGAGGGGACCTTCTAGTTCCAGTCTCCTGCTGTGGTCAGGGCTGCCACCCACCAGGTCAGGCTGCCCAGATGTCCAGCCTGGCCTTGAATGCCTCCAGGAGTGGGACATTCACAGCTTCTTTGGGAGGCTAGGATTTTGAAAACACAGCAGCTGAAGGCTTGTAAAGCCACGTAATTTGTTATCTGGTCCTCTCAGAACTCACAGTGCTAGTCTCATGAATTCCGATGTTGGAAGAAGTACATATTAATGTAGAGTAGAGGAGAGTAAATAGAAGCCTGATGGATCATTCTTTAACATAACCTAATTGATTGACATTTCCTAGGGATCTTTCCCTCTTTCTTTCCTTCTTAGCCTTTAGAACCCTCTTGTTGGGTGATTCTTCATTATAGCACAGTTCCCAAAAGGATCTGAAGTGAATTTGTTTGTTCCAGGTACACACAGCATGTAAAGAGTTGTTGCCAAGCAAGTGCCCTCTTGGGCTATGCAAAGTATCTGTCATTCCTCCTACTGCTCTTAACAGCATTGATTCAGATGGTAAGTATCACTAGTAAGTAGTGCCTTCTTCCTCTCAGTCACAGTCCTTCCAGTTAACACTGTCAATACCAGATTCTCTTGACTTAAAATTCTGCTTTTGGTGCTGCTGAAACTGCAGACTAGAAAATCTTGCTGAAGTATGGTGTTAAGCTGTTTACTTTGCTTTTGCATTCAGTTTATTACTCTGCAACGTCACTATTTGCTGAGCTGCAGCTGTTAACATTTATGGAGAACCAACTATATTACTGAAGCAGTTTGGGAGAGCTGGGGAAGCTGCAAAATTTGGCATACTGTTAGGTGATAAGTGTGACATTTGGCGGCATGAGCTATGGTTCGTGCTGGATTCAGGGCTGTGCACTTTTGGCATGTACCCAATGAATGCCATAAGCACAGGGAACGTATTAACTTTTTCAAACTAGGGTATGGAGTCACATATTTTCTCATCTCAGGTTTCTGGAAAGCTACTTGTCCACCTTCTTGCACAAGTCCTTTGTTGGTCTTTGTCAATTCAAAAAGTGGAGACAACCAGGGAGTAAAATTTCTACGAAGATTCAAGCAGCTATTGAATCCGGCCCAGGTATTTGACCTTATGAATGGAGGACCTCACCTTGGGTAAGCAGTTGTTCTGTAGAGGCGTACGTTCCGTGTAAATACCAGCTAATAAATAAGTCCTGCATGCCTATAAGTTCATCCTCCAATGTAACAAAGAGCTTATTCCTGAGAGAAGACTGGACACGTGTGTAGTTTGAGGGAGTTTTCACCTCTTGGTGTTTAGTGTTATTGATTAACTCAAAACATGCTGTTGAAAAGGACTGTTATATCCATTCGTCACTAGCAGCAGAACAGCTTGAGGGATTCTGGGGGAGTTCCAGCAACACTCCCCTGGAAGAGGACCAAGCATGGAAAGACAAAATCCAGAAGAAGTCCGACAATGGACTTGTGACATCTTAAAATTCTGTCAACGAGTGTTAAGTTAAATGGAGTGAACAGACAGATGTCAGAGATAGCAAATGAATGTTGTTAAAACGAGATAAATTCAGACATAGCTTAACCTGGTAAGTGTGTGAAACATCCGTCCTTTAAAGATGATAAAATTCACTAGTGAATGCTTTCAGTTGTTACTGCCCAAGGATCTAAGTGACATTTCAGATTTGTTTACTAGATTTCACTAGACTATCTATCGATTAAAGAAAATGAGAAGAGCTGTGGAACAAATTACTGTGTTTCTGCAGCAGAGAACTAAGACAGGGTGAACCTCCATTGTATTGTTCTGTATTTAACTCATAGTATAACTATGACCTGCAGATGCAGGGAGCTAAATCTAGGAGCATCCATTCCAGGATGAGTTATCACTTAAGATCTGCTGTGAACTGTTGTTGGTATCGTAAGAAGTTGTTCCTTGCCATAGTGCATTGCAGAAGACTGACCTTTAAAACTGCAGTGTGCTATCCAAAGGATGTGCTTGGCTGATAAATAATTTACAGAGAACTTTTAAAATTAAGTATTTTTTCTTCTTCCTTACCCCAGTTGGACTGTGCTTATGAGCAGGAGCGAAGGGAAGGAAAGCTGTGGGATGTGTTTCTCAAACAGCTGCTCTTGTGTGCTTTTTTTAAAAAGGAGGTGATGGTACAAATTAAAGGCTGCTTCTTAATAATTTCAGTATTCTAAACTTGTGCCAGTCAAACTGTACCATAAGATGTTGTCATTTCTGATAGATGGGATCTGATATTGTGGAAAGATTAAATAAGAGAAATTCACACTTGTCTCGGTGGAGTGCTGTTTGCTGCCTGCAGGACAGATGAGGCGCCAGAGAATTGATTGATGTTGCTTTCCCAGAAGAAGCACCAAAGCTTGTGAGGCTTTAGATCCTCTTGCAGTTGTCTGCTTTCTGAATGACTGCGTCAAGCTCCCACTCTACAAGTTGTGCTTTAATTGACGTGGCCTTGAGTGCAGAGGCAGTGACATCAGAACGCTCTCAGCAGTGACTAATAACCAGTGTTAGGCTGAATGCAGCAAATGTGCTAAGAGGAATTGATTCAATGGATAATAGCTGTCACATGCTTGTTTCCTCTTCTGTTCAGACAAAAGTGCCTTGCTTTAGAAGGAGAGTTTGTCTGTAGTGAATAGCCATTGTAAATTGCTCAGCTGTATTAATGATTCCTTATTTATAATCATTTTGATTCATTTGTAATTGAACAGTGGCCTGTATTCATTGCGAAATCAGAGCCTGCTTTAAGTAAATCTGACGTGATCGTAGCCTGGATTAGAATTGTTTAGCATTCCTTTCTGTAGCAGCTGGTTGCTCATCTTTCTTATGTTTTTTTTCTTTCCCTTCTGTGCAGTTTACGCTTATTCCAGAAGTTTGACACATTCCGGATTCTGGTTTGCGGTGGGGATGGAAGTGTTGGCTGGGTTCTCTCTGAAATTGATAGTCTTAATCTTCACAAGCAGGTACCATGAGCCTGGCTGGGTGTAAGAATGAAACAGAGGACTTCTGCTGATGGTACAGCTGTAGTTTGCCCTGGGACTGAAGCTGATGAATGCTTACCACAGCTGTGAATTTGCAGTAATTTTCTGCAAGAAGCAGCTCTGGACTGATTGATTATTCCTATCTACAGTGCTCCTCTGCAATTTCCTTGTACAAGATCCAGTTTTTAGAGTAGCTCTGAGTCAGTCCCACTCCACTGCCGGCAGGAACATACTTGTTAAGTGCTGCAATGAGAAAACAGGGAATTCAACAATGGTAGCAATTCTCATCAATTCCCTTTAATTCTCATGTTGTTTCCGAGCCCTGGAATACCTAGAAACTTCATTGGAATAGAGATATAATTTAGCATTTAATTCATTTCTGTTTTGTCTTGGAGGTGGCTATGCTGATTTAACAGAAAAGGCAATATCGCCACCTGATGGCTAACTCAGTCCATCTGTAGGATGGGGTACCTCCTTTTAGCAAGGTACTGTGAGTGGTAGTGGTAATACACTCCTCACTCAATTGATAACTTAAAAGCAGAGGGAATTTCTCCTTATTTGCAAGCGCTTTTGACTGTTTTCTTCATCCAGTTGCTTCTCCTCCCTCTGGGACTAGCTATTTCTCAATAATCAGTCTTTGTAAGGAGTCAGTCATGTTACTTCTGGCTGTTTGTGGTTTTTGTTTTTTCCATTGGAATATCAATTTTTTGTTTCCTTTCTTCTGACGCAGTGCCAGCTGGGAGTGCTGCCACTGGGAACAGGGAATGATCTTGCTCGCGTATTAGGTTGGGGATCAGCTTGTGATGATGATACCCAGCTCCCACAGATCCTGGAAAAGCTGGAGAGGGCAAGTACCAAAATGTTGGACAGGTGAGTAATCAATGCTGAGTTGCATCTGCTGGACTTCTTAGTAATTCCAGTTTGAATTTTCTTTAATAGTCTTCTGTCACTTTTTATCAATGGAAGGTAGTCTTGCTTTCTCTGTCACTGCTGCAGGGTTGTAATAAGGGGAAATTGGTGTCCATAAGTTGGCCCACTTTCCTTTGGGAACGCAAGGCCAGTTACAGTGTCTGTGTTTTCTTTTCAGTTTGTTTGTTTGTTTGTTTTTTGAGTGGGACTTTATTTTAGAATTAACCTTGTTGAAGAGTTCATGTCAATTTGATTTGACAACCTCACACTTCTGACATTTCAAACTGAATTTCTTGAGAAATTTGAAGCAATTTATCTTGAGTTTGGCTTTTAAATGACAGCTGAACATAGAAATGAACACGTTTACCTCTTGATACAGCCTGTATATCTTCATACATTTTAAAATGTCTCTTGTCTTTTGGTCTCTAGCATGTTGAATCAGGTAATGCCCATTGAATTGCTGTGAGAAAGGAAAGAAGTAAGGGAAGGTGCTTGTGCTCTGGGATACTCTCTCTGATTCAGTCCCTATGCATTTTGAGTGCATCCCTGTGACTTCCTTACATTATTCATACCCCTGACAAAGTGCTCTTCATTGTGCTTGAGATTCTAACCCTTCACATCTTCTGGATAATGGAAGAAATCATCTGCCATATGGTGATAGCTATTATGCCCCCTTTTCAACAGGTGGAGCATTATGGTGTATGAAACCAAACTCCCTCGCCAGGCCTCCAGTTCCACAGTCACTGAAGATTTCAGTGAGGATTCTGAGGTACTTTGCAAGATGCAGAAAGGGCAGGGGTCTGGGAGCAATAGCCTCAAAGTGGACAAGATGAGAGGCAGTGCTTGAGTTCAGATGGATGTCATAGGACCTACCGAGATCCTGGGGCTTTAAATCAGTGAAATATTAAAGAAGTTGAGGTTAACCAAAGTCAACAACCATAGTGGGGTGTGCTTTGGAACTGAAGAGAGGAAATAATTGACTACTCTGCTCTCATGACATTATGTTGTTGAAATTGTAGAAAACTGCATAGCAGTCACAGGAATTATGATCTACAGTGGATTTAAATACTGGGTTTTTTGAGATGCTGAGAATTATGCTGATGATGACTTCTAGATTCAGAATTAGTTTCTTTATCAAATTTTAGTCTTCAGTGGGTAATTAAATCCTGGACCACAGAACTTTTCAAAGGCAAAAAGAAGCTATATAATGATAGGTACTCTCTGGAGTGCTGGGCATAAACATCATGTGCTCTGATGTTGGGAAGCAGCACCCCAGTGGCTTATTTCTGACTCTCACCAGGTGCAGAAGATTCTCTTCTATGAAGACTCTGTTGCTGCTCATTTGTCCAAAATTTTGACTTCTGACCAACATTCAGTGGTCATCTCCTCAGCCAAGTGAGTACTTAAAGAAGAATGATTCTAAATGAAAGTTGCACTGTGAAAATCCCAAGACAATCCTTGCATGTGTGTGTTTTCCTTACCATCTTTGTCTAGGGTGCTTTGTGAGACAGTGAAGGATTTTGTGGCTCGAGTAGGGAAAGCCTATGAGAAGGCAACAGAAAGCTCAGAGGAATCAGAGGTCATGGCCAGGAAGGTAAAATTGAAAAAATTGATGTGGCTTCCTACTTCTGATGTGGAAAGCTGTTGTTTTCAGACAAATAGCACAGCAGCAGTTCAGCAAGCTCTAAAAGCTTGAGCTGTCTACATCTACTGTTAGTCCTGCTTAAAACTTCTTCTTCACCCTGTAGTGCTCTGTCCTGAAGGAGAAGCTGGACTCACTATTGAAGACACTGAATGATGAATCTCAGGCATCTTCATCTCTGCCAAACCCTCCTCCCACCATTGCAGAGGAGACTGAAGATGGTGATGGGTCAGGCAGTGCTTGTGATTCTTCTAGTGACCGGTCAGTGGGCTCATCATGTACAGCACGGCCCCAGATATTTCGCCCCCGGGAGCAGCTCATGTTGAGAGCCAACAGCCTGAAAAAAGCCATTCGTCAGATTATAGAGCATGCAGAAAAAGGTAACTTGTTAGGAGTCCTGCTTGTTGTGGCTTACTGCGGGCTCTTGAGAAGTACGTGTTAACGTTATTCCAAAGGAGAGCAGAGTTCTTTATTAACAACAGATTTCCTTAGCTAGAGAAGCTGGTTGGTAGCCCTGGCTGTCAAGTTCCATCTCTGCTAAGCCCACCTGTTTGAAACGTTGCTTGGTAAATGAGTCTGAAGTTCAAGATATGTTCTCCCCTAAGGGTTGGTTCAGGAAGTCACTACCCTCCCACACTCTGTTAATTTGGGTTTCCTATCTGTCCCCACCCATACCACAACTGTGTCAGTGCAACTGTTTGTGTGGTCTTGCTGTAAAACAGATCTGAAAATACTTGGGAAGAAAGTATTTGAAGTATTTTAACTTGGATTGTTTCAGAAATCTCTTTATAGTACAGCCCAGCAAAACAGTGCAGTGGTGCAACTGTGAAAGGGCAATGAACTGTAGCACAAAGCAAGAGAATGCAGAAGCTTCTTAAATGAGCTTTCTTAAATGCTGGGAAAATGCTACAGTGCTGCACCTTGATACAAATCAGTCCTGTTCCTGTGTTAGCTTCCAAGGCAGGTAAACCTCTTCTTCCCACCTTGGCCCTTATCTCTTCCCATCCCCTCGCACCCCTAGCTCAGAGTTTCATTTCCTTCAAAAAGCTTCGGGCTCACAGATGTTAGTCATAAACCCAGTGGTTTAATTTAGGCCAGAGGAAGTATTTAACAGCTTCTTACTGGAGATAAAAGCATTGAAGTTGCAAATGTGTCCATGTACACCTGAGCACGCACTGTGGAGAACAGCTATGTAGTACGTCACAAATCTTTGCAGTGTTACTTGGATTTCCAGCACTGTTGTCATTGCATGCAGCCTTTGCTGAAGGTGAGTTTATATGAAATGATGGAAGTTGAGCAAACAGCCTGCTTCTGTGAAGTAGAGATCCTGACCTCAGTGCTGCCTCACTTTGCTACTGCTTACCTTATGCTGATGTGATGCTTTTTGGAGTTCTTTTGGATCCCAGTCCAGTAAGATGAATGTATTTATTTATTTATTGTTGGATTTCCTTGTGGATAGTTCTCATGAACTGCACAGTCAGCACAAGGTGGGGAAAGAGGCTGTGAAAGAGGTGGGATTTGTTACCCTTCAGAAGCAGTGAGCTGTGAGATCAGCTGTACCCCGTGAGAGGTCACTGGGGAGGGAGGGGCTGTTGTTTACATTTGATTGTTTAAGCAAGGTGCTAGCTTTAATTCTTGCTAGCTCTTGGGCAAGCTCCAGTTACATTTCAGATGTATTTGTACATCTTGTCCACACTGCTTTCTTCATCCAAAGAATATGATTTGATTTTTTGTTTTTTTGTATTGTTTTTTACCAAGTTCCTCCTGGTTGTTTGTGGTGAAGTGTCCTTTTCAAGTGACTTGTCTTATTGTCTCTAACCCTAACCCTACTACAGACTAAGCAAACAGAACATTCAGTTTGATCGATCATTTCATGTCGCGCTGGTTAGAATTTCTGGCAGCATCTAAATGTGAATAAGTGGAAGCCCATCACTTTCAGCACAGTTTACATCTCGAGAAGCCTGACTAAAAGGCTTTAAGTGGGTGCTTCTGTTTAGAACCTCATTGCTGAAACTCTCTGCAGAGAAAACAAAACTTAAGCCATCCCGGTTCCAAAAGCTCTCCAGAGCAGAGTTTCAGTGAGGCAGATGATATGGGAACACTGTTTGTTATTCCTGTAAAGGTCATGATTCCTGATATGAAAGTAGAGTCCCGACCTGCTGTTATTTCTGTCAGTGAGAGGTGTTTTCTTCCTAGAAAAGTTGTAATCACCTATTTTCTTTTTCTTCATAGCTGTAGATGAACAGAACGCCCAGACCCAGGAGCAGGAGGGCTTCCTCCTTAGTCTCTCAGCCTCTGAAGAGGGCAAGGAGCTAAGGAACGAGGACAAAATCTCCCTGCAGTCATCACACAGCAGCAGCTATGGATTGTCCAAAGGGAGAAGCCAACGGAAAGGTACTGCTTCAGGGCTGCCACCGTGCAGCTCCCACCTGCACGCTGCAATTCTGTTAGCTGTGAGAAGTGAGGGATGCGTTACATGTATTACCTTCCACATTCTCTAATTTGTCACTTCAGATGCTTGGCTCTGTGTGTTTCTGTGCTCAGCCCTGTGCTCATGTGCACCATTTTTTGAAACATTGCTGATGCTCTGATTTCTTAGCATATGGCACCTAGGATTCTGAAATTTTCTTACCACTTGCAGTAATCTACATACTCTTGGCTTCCAGTGCTGGGACAAAGATGGCCTTGAGAATTTTTCATGGCATCTACCTGATGACTTTTCCCTGTAAGCTCCCATCATCCTTTCTGGGTGACAGAGAACAGAATCCAGTTTGCTTAAATATCTCTATTATATGAACGAGACACACGGTTGCTCCAGGTTTATTTGGAACTTAACTGAGAGTCAAATATGCTGTCTGTTGTGCTGCTGGCACCAAAAGATTTTTCTCATCTCTGTTTCTAATATTTGCCTGTCACGTTTCTGCACCTCCAGTCTGTGAGGTTTTCTGGCTACACAAGTACCACATCTCTGTCTTTTAATGACAGTTTCTGTCAGCAGTTTTACAGTGGCCACAGTGTTTTTGTCATTGAGCAGTGAGACTGGGTTAAGAATCCATCAAGTTGTGCTGGTCTGAATCACATCATGTTTGTCAATAGTCGTGTTTGTGTTATGTTTTACAGCATCCAAGTCTCCTTGTGAAAGACAAATAAGCAAAGGAAGTTTATCGCTGGGCAGTTCTGCATCTCTTCCTCCCCAGACAGGAAACCGGGACAATTTGCCAATGCTGAACACAAAAATTCTCTACCCAAGTAAGTGTAATACTCCCCACTATTCATTCAAGCAGCCAACTAGAGTATGGGTGACAACAGCACAGGCTTAAGCCACCGTGTGAAAACCTGAAGTTTTTCTACCTGATGTCCTTTTGTTGGACCCTCTTGGAAATAAATCTCTCTGTAGTTAACTTTCCACTAGAACAGAACAGTGGAGGCATGGAGGGATTGTAGTAATTATCAATCTGTAATTTATCAGATAATTAAAGTAATTATCAATCAATCAGTTATCAATCAAAATAAACACAGATTCTAATTCACACTGTGCAGCGATAGAATTTATGTATCAGATACAAGTTGATTCTGAGCTCAGAGGGAGCTTGAGAAGACTGATGTAAGTCGCCAGGCAGCTGAGAGAAATTTCTGGAAAGTGGCACTTGTGGACTGGGAGCAGTAATCTGTGTGAAAGCTGGAGAAACCGAGCAGAGTTCCAACCTCATGCGTATTGTGTAGCAGCTTCTCTCCGTCACTAGTACTGTCCTGCTTCTTCCCCCAGTTACTGGTTCAGACTGTTTCTTCTGGAAGCAGACTATTTTCTCTCTCCTTGAAAAAGCTAATAATTTTAGAAGCAGGAGACAGTAATTCATGGGTGACAAGGAGAGCAATTTCAGTCCTCCTCCTCTCCTTTCCTTGAAGCAGGGTGTTACATGTCTCACCCTGGAGCAGAGTAGCTGCTGTAGTGAATACGCTCCCATTTTGCATTCACATGTGTCTGTGCAGTTGTGCTGTTGGCCTCAGGTGATATCCTGTCACCCAACAGGCAATCCCAGAAACTTCTTATTGAGAGTACTGAGCCTTTTGGAGTGGAATGAGGCACTGTTGCTGGTTGCTTTCCACACTGAATGACAGGAGTTAACGAGGTCTGAGGCTGAAATTACATATTTTCAGTGTATTACTATCACGGTCATGCCATTGTCCCTTTTCCTCCAGATATCCGTGCTGGCATGTCCGGGTCTTTGCCTGGGAGCTCTGTCATCAGCCGCTTGTTGATCCATGCTGATCCTTTCAACTCTGAGCCTGAAAATCTGTGAGTATGCCCAGGATGTTAAGTCAGGGGACATTTCCAAATGAACATCAGCGTTGTGCTGACAACTGGAGTCCTTTGGAGAGCTAAATAATGGGCTGCAGCAACCCAGAGTTATGTAAATGAGGTCATATGCTAGTACCTGATGACTTTTCGTGAGGGTCATCTTATGTAGTTATACGTGCAGTGACATACCAGACTCAGTAGAAGATTTTCAGGTTTTAGGTGAGAGAATGAAATCCAAATCGGTTTTCTCCTAACACTCAGAGATGACTCCAGCTTTCAGTAAGCAGGCAGGAAATGGTGGGGGAATCTGCATCATTACAGCATGGAGGTCAAAGGAAGCTTGTGGACAGGGCACAGTAGGGAAAATAGGTAGCAAATGTGATGTGAGCACTTTCTCAGATATTTTCTCCTAAACTGTGTAACAGGAAAATTCAGTTAATACAGATTTAATGGTTTTTGTTTGTTTTTTTTTTCCTCATGGGATTCTGTGGCCCTGAGATTAGATTACTTTTGACCTTATTTGTCAGGCTGTAATGAACACCTAATGTATAATACTTCAGTGATTAGCATTGCAGATGTCTTGTGTGCCTTTTTCACAACTCCAATGTCCAGGCATATAGCTTTTTATAACTCAGCTGTAGACTTTGGAGTATGTTTTTGTGGCAAGGGGAGAATTCCTCCACAAACCTTGCAGCTGTGAAGTACTCAGGTCAGAGGCTGCAGACTGGGGGCCTCTGCCCATTTTGTTGTTGTAGGTTTTAGGCACTTCCATCAGTGCTCATCTGCCATGTTGGCTTACAGCCTTCTTGTTGGTCACCTTTTAATACAGAGGAATTATTGGGTGGCCAAGCAGGGTGTGAGAGATGTATACCACGTGATATGTAGACTTAGGAAGGAATGAGAGTTTTGGGGTTGTTTTTTTTTTTTGTTTGTTTGACAGTGAATGTTACACGGAGAAGTGTGTGATGAATAATTACTTTGGGATTGGACTGGATGCAAAGATTTCTTTGGACTTCAACAACAAACGTGATGAGCACCCAGAGAAATGCAGGTGGGTTTGATATTGGCTGACCTTTGACTACTGCCAGAAGTGACTGAAATCAGTTTGTTTTTCATTTGTGCTTTTGAAGCCAGTTGTCTGAAAGTATGCTGAATAGAGACATCGTCAGTATCGTCTGTGTGACCTTCTTTCTTGAAGGTTAGGAAAAAGGCTTGAAATCCATGGAGGAGATGGTTTTCTGATTTATTACTGATTCATTATGCTGTTGTGAATCTTTGAGTAGCTACATCAGTGTGGACACAGTGCTTTGGTCCTATTTACGTTGTGATCTCATGCACAGGCTTTTTTCCTGGACTTAGTGTTTAGCTCAGAGGAGAACACGTCTCACCTTATGCACTACTGAGGCTGATTTTGGCCTTGGTACTGAATTAATACAAACAAACCACTGTAGCAGTCACAGCCTTTGGTCTTTCAAATACGTGGGCAACTAGAAGATGGTTTATAGCATAGGATTGGTACATTTTCTTTACATGAGATGACATCAATGATGTTTTACAATATTCTGGTGTATAAGACTGACCCCTTCTGTGCTGTGGGGATCTCTTTTTGTGTCTGGTAATATATGTTACTCAGTAATCCCAAGTTCCTACATGACACTTTATTTCAAGGTGAATATTTTCCTAACATAAGTGATAGAAATTTTGAGTGTTTGACCCTTTTGGAAGCAAAGCTCATTTGTATTTTAGAGTGTACAAGGTGTTATTCAAACTATGTGGATGCTTTTACCTCTGAGTGAAAATTTGAATACCACTCCTGACCCTTTCTCTTTTGTTTTGCTCCCTTAGAAGTCGTACTAAAAACATGATGTGGTATGGAGTACTGGGGACCAAGGAGCTGCTACATAGAACATACAAAAACCTGGAGCAGAAAGTGTTGCTGGAGGTGAGGAAGTAGCATGTCCTTCTGTTGCTAAAACTGGAGTACCTAATTGCACCTCCTTCAGACCCTTTGATTTTTGTCATGGTGTTTCTCCTCGCTGACTTGAAGATGTTTCCCTTGCCTGCTTGATGCAGTGTAGTTGCTGTATCTTTGCAGTAGCTAGAAGTGGCTTTTCCTAGTTCTGGAAAATAACTTGTATTTTCAGCCTGTTATAAGAAGGGTCATCCTGTTGGAAAGTAGAAGCCATCCCTGGCTCCATGTTAAGCACAGGTAGGATTGTTGCATGTGGTGTCTGATGTGAAAAGAGCATTTTAGACAGTAGGTAGGAAGGAGGGCTTTCAGTTTGTAAAACATGAACAAACGTGTTCTTTTATTCTGTAGGATGGAAGAAGAAGCTGAAGAAACATGAATTGATTTATTGCTTAGCTGTTCCATACAGGTTGTTTCAAGTTGTTTCAAGAGTGTGGCAGAAGTGGTTCTCTCCATCTGTGGTGAGAGTAACGATTTCTTCTTCTCTGTACAGTGTGATGGGAGGCCAATCCCTTTGCCCAGTCTCCAGGGAATTGCTGTACTCAACATTCCCAGCTATGCAGGAGGCACCAATTTCTGGGGTGGAACCAAGGAAGATGATGTGAGTATGATCTAAGACAGTTCAGGAAATGTTTTAACTTGCTGTTGCTTCTGGAGTCATAGGTGCTGAGAAGAGCACTTGGAAGAAGAGGACAAGGGGCACGTCTGCCTGTATTTCTTTCATGAGTTGGATAGAATACTGAAAAGTCAATTTCAGCAGCTTTGCACCCAAGCAATCTGTAGTGATTCAGAAAGAAACCAGATGCTGTGCTGAACACTTCACTTCCAAGAAGTATGCTATGTTTTTCTCACAAGGTGATGAAGCAGTGAAATAGGTTGCCCAGAGAAACTGTGGGTGCCCCATCCCTGGAGGTGCTTGTGGCCAGGCTGGATGCTGCCTTGGGCAGCCCGATCTAGTGAATGGAAGCACTTCCCATGTCAGAGGTTGGAAATGGATGGGATTTCTGGTCCCTTCTAACCCAAGCCATTCTGTGATTTTATGACACTGACCTTCTGCCCTCAATCTACCTGAGAAGTAAAGCCATTTGAAGGCAAAGGGAGCTAGATCCAATCAGAAACACTGTATTATTTGAAATAAGTGGCTATTCTCATAAGATTAATTATTCCCTTGTGGGTACAGTCTTTGTGTTAGTATGCTTCTGCTGCCACTGGAAGCATAGTGGAAATATTGAGGCTCCTTTTTATCTTTTTGATGTTGCTGCAGATCACTTTCTAGCCTCATTAATTCTATACAGACCAAATAGCACAAATGAAGACTAAGCCCCAGCTCTGCACCAGTGTGAGGGGAGTGGGGGAAAGAAAGCCTCTCTAACAGAACTGTATGTCATTTGAATTCTCTCTCCCTTGCTTGACTAGACATTTACAGCCCCCTCCTTCGACGACAAGATTTTGGAGGTGGTAGCTGTGTTTGGTAGCATGCAGATGGCAGTGTCCCGAGTGATAAACCTACAGCATCATCGGATTGCACAGGTATCAACTGCTTTTATGAGCTTTTTTTTACCACCTCCATCTCCAGCTGGTGATGTTTCATTCTGTAAAGCCTTCCTTCTTGTTCTCTCTTGTCCATGAAAGAACATCCACCAAGGCTGAAAAGGCGCATGATCAGGAGCATTGTGGGCATGGAGCAGTTGGTGGTGGTCATTGTGGGAGGAGTTAGATGGGCTTTTCTAAATAAAGATCAGTCCAAAAACACAGCAGGTATTGCCTGCCACTCAGGCATGTGTGGCTCTAGTAGAAACAAAGCTGTGCGTTTTGGAAGGAGCGTCTCATGCTTCTGAAAAAGCAGTGTTTATGTGTTGCAATCATTTCTTGCAGTGTCGAACTGTGAAGATAGCCATCCTGGGAGAAGAGGGAGTTCCTGTACAGGTGGATGGAGAAGCCTGGATCCAGCCTCCAGGTTACATCTGGATTGTTCATAAAAACAGGGCACAAACGCTGACCCGAGACAGGGTAAGAGCAGCCTTGGATGCACTGTAGAGCACACTCATGTGTGCTGATGTCACATGTGACCTGGAGTGTGTCAGTGGCCACGTGTGAAAGCTTATCTTGGTGTATGCAAGAAGTAAAACTCTCTGGAAAGAATATGGTTAAGTTGCATTCACTACTTGGGGAATCATGTAGATAAAGTTTTGGCAAGCTTATTTTGCATCGTTTTTCTAGGTGCCCTGTGACATGACATTTCTTAACGTGCTGTTTGTCCCACAGGATACCTGAATAGCTGTGAGCTGTCTACATTCTACTCTTCCATATTTTGATTTCTCATTATTGTTCAGTATGTGACTTAAACCTCAGTGGCCAAGAAAACTGTCTCTCGTGCCTGGCTCAGCAGTGTGCGCATTTAATGTCTTAACTTTTAAATATATCAGATGAGTACTAGCATGTTAAGAAGGTCTCCTTGCCATTTTAAAGTATTACTGAACGGTGGGTAGCTAAAGGAAAGGATAAAGAAATTGCTGTAGCCTGACAGCTCTTTAATTATCCATTGATAAACAGTTTCATTGACAGAAGCTTTTAATAGTTACCAGCATAGCATGCTTTGAGATCAATCTGAAGTCCTTTGCAAAGGACTCATCTGCTGAAAAACAGGAAAGGAGAGAACAACTAAGAATAGAAAAAAAGGAGAAGCAGTCTGATGCAGACCAGAGGCACATTCACTGTCAATAAGTTCCAAGTATGATAGTGTGAAAAGAAAGACAAGGTAGTCCTGCAAGGCCCCTGTCATGGTAGGACAGGACCTAAGTTTCCTTGAGTTGTGAGGGAACTGTGGATATTGGCAGATGTTAGAGAAGAGGAGACAGAAATAGTGTGCCTGGCCTTCCCTGGAGGGATAGAGAGCATCTGCAATGTCACATTCTTGAGAGGGAGAGTGAGTGAGATAGCACAGAGTCAAGTGGGACAGGATTCCTACTGAGAAGGTGAGAAAGTGAAAAAGAAAGACAACCTCTACATGGGTCCAAGTGGGAAAGGAGAATGAAGCATGAAAGGCAGGTAGGTCATATGTGTCCCTAGTGAGTGTATGCTATGTGTGTTGGAACAGTTGAAACTATTGTTGTGCCACTCTGCTTCTCCCTTCCTGTAAATCAGGTTGTGCAGCCATGGAGCTGCTAGTGAGCAACAAGTTCTAGTTTTGCAGAGCAGCATTCAACTCTTATCGTGACCACAGGCTTATCCTTATTTCTCCTGCTGTCCTTGGGATTGTTACTGCATACCCTTTCTTTCCCAGCACAGAATCTGTCTGTCCTTTGAAGTAGATGAAGTGGGGTCCTGTTTTAGAGTATGCAACCCCATACCTCTTGTAGCATTTTTCAAATATGGTATGGGATGTTTAGTTTCTTCTAAACTGAAGTTGGAAAAACTCACATCACCTTGTGGCCTCATCTGGACCACTGAAGAGTCATCAGCAAGGCTGAGATCAGCAGGTAGCTTGTACAGTGCTGACAAATCTTGTTTTTATCTTGTGTGAGAAGCAGAGGAAGGCAGTGCTGTACCTCAGGACTTCACAGGTATTTGCAAATGCAGGAAAATGATACATCCCCAGGGCAGTTGTGCTCTTACAGACGCTGGATATTCTGCTCCATCCATCTCCTCCCTCCTTAGTTCTGTGCTCCTGACCTAGTTTATGTCTCACTTGAATTTCCAGACCCAGGATCCATGACTATCGTTTTCTTTTCCCTTCCCCTTTACCCACTACACTCAATCTCCTTTCATTTTCTGGTTCCACAGATTTCTGATTTTTTCCCCTGTGAATGCTGTGCACCCCATACTTGTTACCCCCTCTTTTCTGAATTCTTCCTCTTTCAGTCATCCCCTTCATGGTCCCTTCCCTTGGCTGACCTTCTCTGTTCTGATTTCATGTACTCCTTGATCCATCTCAAGATGGATCAGGAGATTTGCCAGGAGATTCTGTGTGTCAGTTCTTATTCTCACCGTATCCAGTTTTGATCCTTCTGCATTGGATCTGTTTTGTTTCTTCCCTAAGCACTGGCTGATGGCAGCAGGAGGATTAGTAAGGCTGCGAGTGGGACAGGCCCTAGCTCTGAGTTCAGCTGCTAGTCCTGCCCTTACTGCAGAAGTTCCGTTTACTTCCAGATGAGGAAAAGTCTTGAACATTTTTAATTTTCAGCTCTGAGATGTAACTTGAAGAGAGATGTGCAGTTGCTGCTCCCTCCTTCCCTCAGAACTTGTAATTAGTCCAACTTTGTGGATTTTTTGATGAATCACAAAAGACACTTTCTTGGGGACGTATCAAACTTCAGATTCCTGCTGTACGGTGTATAGCAGTATATAGATAGTCAAAGACACTAGGGAAGTGGTGAACAGCTGCTGGTCTGACTCACAGAAGTGGACTAATGATTTTACTAAAAGAAGACTTAAATAAAGACTAAGCCAAGGCAAGGAAGTGACATGGGAAGTTTCAGCTCAAACAGCTGAAGTTAGCAAGGTTACCAACAGCAGAACAGTGAAAATTTGTACCAGACACGCGTGTTTTACAGGCATTGGCCACTTGAAACCTTTGTGTTTTATAAGAGATTTATCTTACAGTATCTTACAGTTTGCCTGCTGTGTTTTTAGGCATTTGAGAGCACCCTGAAGTCCTGGGAGGACAAACAGAAGTGCGAATTGTCCCGACCTTCCTCTTTCTCTCTGCAACCAGAGATAATGTCTGAAGAAGAATCCACCCAGATCAACCAGTTTGGTCAAGCTGCAGGTGCTCTGATCCACAGGTGAGGCTCAGTTTGCTTCTGCGGAGTAAAACTGTTCTCTGGTGTCTAATATTCTTGTCCTACATTTCTGTTCACTTTTATCTTCTGCCATGCTAATCCACATCGCTGGGAGTTGCGTTCTGTCATTATGCACTGTCCCAGCTGCGTGAGGGTTGAAGTGGAATAGACTTAAAGTTATTCTGAATAAAATATATTACTTTTATGAGCAAAAAGGGATCACTGAATCTTGAAACATCCCAATAGCATTGATTGTCAATGTCTGTTATTGGAAGTAAAACAAAGTCCTCTCTAGGAGCCCCCATGGCAAGTTGGTTTCTTGTAACCCTGATGCCCAGCATCAGGAAGATGTCACTTTGTGCTCGTCCGTTACTCAGACATTCTGCCTCTTGGTCTGCACTTCTGAGAGAAAATACCCAGAGTCATACCAAAGAAATGTCAATTAAACTGCTGTGTGTGCAGCTGCCTTTTAAGTCACTGCAGTCACACTGAAATATCGTGGTCACATTTCAAACTGATTCCAACTCATGCACAGAACTGAATATGCGTCTGGGCTTGTGCATGTGAAATCTGCCTTGCTTTGCCTATGGATTCTCACTGTAAAGGGGAGAATAGCCCTGCTTTGCCAAAGGCTGTGCCTCTGCCATGTTTTCTCTCTGTTCCTGTCAGTCTGATGGGTATTAAGGGAGATACCCAGTCAGAAAAGATCTCTTGCTTTGAGCATATGCTGATGCAATCCTGTAATTCTCTCTTTAGCATTCGGGAAATAGCTCAGTCCTACCAGGACATGGAACAGGAGCTTGCCCATGCTGTCAACGCCAGCTCCAAGTCTATGGACAAAGTCTACGCTAAATCCAAGTCTACAGAGGTACTTCACTCCCTTGCCATCTTTCTTTTAGTTCTTGCTCTGTGGCAGGTGCTATCCCTTTCTGATTGACTGAAAGTAGAATCACAGAGTTGTAGGGGTTGGAAGGGGACCTCTGGAGATCATCTAGTCCAACGTCCCTGCCAAAGCGGGTTCTCTAGCCCAAGTTGTTCAGGCAGGCATCCAGGCGGGTCTTGAACATCTCTGGAGAAAGAGATTAAGGCTTTGCTTCTCTTAGACTTCTTTCGTTTGACTGCTCAAACCTCTCCATTTCCAGGCTTAATTTGCATGTGAATTGCTTCCCCCGCAGGGTCTGAACTGCAGCCTTGTTGTAGAGATGGTGAATAATGTCAAAGCCCTGCATAATGAGACAGAGCTACTGCTGGCAGGCAAGATGGCACTGGTAAGAAGCACAAAACAGGAGTAAAGCAACCTCTCTCTTCCTCTCCTCTCCTGCTGTGACTTTGGCAGCAATATTGTATTGGTCTTGGTCTTCTTTGTCTTTGTAACAAGTCAATTAAAATGTTGTTCACGCAGAAATGAGGATTGTGTTGCTAGGTAGATATGATGAGCAGTCAGGCTAGTTTGCTCACTTTGGAGCTCGGGTAAGATGCAAATTACTAACTTGGTGATGTCTGGGTGGGGTGGCTGCTGTGTGTTTCCTTCTGAGGGACACCTCTGTTAGCTAGGAATTTCAAGGCAAGGGCATGACTGTATGTTCCACCACATGGCTTTTAACTCTACTTTGCTTCTATTTCTGATCCAGCAATTAGATCCCCCCCAGAAGGAGCAGCTCCAAGCAGCCCTGGCAGACATGGACCTCCAGCTGAGGAAACTGGCATACATACCTTGGCTGTGGCAGCTTATGGAGCCCTGTGATGAGGAGGTGAGGAGGGCCGCAGCTGTATTTTCTTAGCTGTTTTTCATTCAGTTGTGTTTGACTTCCTGATGTGAGAAAAAGTTATCAAGAAGGGAACTTGACTCCCTAAGACCAAACAAAGTAATTTCCTGCTAATATCCCTTGACTGACTTGGGATCAACTTTCTCCATTTCCTTCCCTGTTTTGGTCAGAATGAGTTTAGAAATTTTTTTCTCTTTTGCAAGGTCATGGACCTAAGTTTGACAGAACTCATCTCTGGTCCGTTCCAGTATGTTTTCCTCATCCTCTCTATTTGTTCCTACAGAATCAGATGCTGGATTATTCTAAACGCAGTCGCAGTGGCAAATTCCGACTGGTGACCAAGTTTAAAAAGGAGAAGAACAACAAGAATAAGGAAACACATAGTAGCATGGGACTGCCGGGTACCAAGTCTGCTCATGTGTTGTCTCTCTCTTTGTCACACCAGTGTGGTCACAACACTACACATTCTCTCTCTGTTTCTTCTCATGTCTTCTCTCTCTTCTGTTTCACTTGCCTCTGCCTTTTCTTGGAATATAATCTTTCTGACATGGCAGAGTAGTTTTTTGCTGTGTTCTCTCTGAGAACTCCCTCAGTACTCAGCAGATATCTCTGTGCTGAAACAGGAGGTTCCCTCTGAAGAGTTCTGCCTGCATCTGGCCATTTTCTGGGATGTTTTAAAGGGAGCTTAGTGAAGAGAATTTGAGGATTTTGGCATTTTAGATATCAAAATGACTGTGGGGCCCAAGTCCGCATAACTCCAGTCTTTTCACTGCTGATTCTCTGTGATATGGTTAATGATGTTTTTCTCAGTGATCTGCTATCAAGGCTTTAATCAGGTTTTATGTCTAAATGGCTGGGAATCAGCACCCCCACGAGTGCACCCTGACCTTTAATCCTACTGGTCAGTAGATGAATACTGGCCATGAATCAACAAACTGTCAGTTACAGAACACTCTCTCTCCAATTGGGTTAGTTGATTTTTATATCCTACTTATGAATACCTCCTAAAATTCAGAAGTACTACCTGTTCTGTGGGTTCCTGGGTCCTTTCCTCTGCCATGGAATTGCAGGTACATTCTCCTTCTGTCATGCTGGTGCTCATTCATTGCCTTTCAGAACCAGGGAACTTTTTTTCTTCTCTTATTTAGAGGCTGTGCAAGAAGGTGGAAGACCAAGCTTTTCCTACACTTGGTAGTATGGATGCTGTTTTGTTTACTAAGCACAAGTGTTCATATACAGTAGCAATACATAATAGCAACCTAACCCATGCTTGGTTCTTCTTGAAGAAGAATTTTATGACCATTTTGTAAGCACGGGAGTATCAGTGAATTTACTCTTAAGCATGGGGGTAAACTGTTTTGTTTGTTTAAAAAAAAGAATAAATAAGGAAGAAAGAAAGGATATACAATCCTATGTGAAAACAAACGTACTTTCTCCTGACTTTACTGCAGCTACAGCCTCTACTTAAGAGAAAAACTCTGACCATACTCTACCCTACCTCCTATGTTTGCGGTTGTAGTTTGTGCTACCAGTTCTTTCCCTCCACTTGTTCTGAGGCCGTGGTGTACTGCTTGCCACCCTTCTCTGGCAATGAGTGCTGATGGTGTCCTCACCTTTCACTCTCTTCTGGGATTCTGGGTACTCAATGCACTCCTGCTTTTCCATCTCTAACAGTTCACCTCTGGGGAACGGAGGAGGTTGCGGCTTGGCTTGAGCATCTCAGTCTTTGTGAGTATAAGGATATCTTCATCCGGCATGACGTCCGGGGCTCTGAGCTCCTGCACCTCGAACGGAGGGACCTCAAGGTACTTTCATGATTGGCTCATCAGAAATAGCCAGCTCCATCTGCATGACCTTCTGTGCTGAATGTGCTTGGAAACAGCCTGCCCACTGGTTACTCCGGGTGTCTTGGCAGGATGAATAGCTTCACTGTGGCCTTGTTTTATTTTCTTGCCATTTGGGGTCATCTGATGTTTAATGGCAGAGGGGTAGAAAGGCTAGCTGACAGACCAGCTGTGTAACTCTCTACAGCTTACTGGAGATGGAAAACAGTCCTGCGCACAAATTGCAGAAAGCATTCTTGAGAATTTCAGTTTTTGACTTCTCAGCAGCTGAACTGTCCTTGCAGAACATGCTGTGACTGAGAAAACTTGCCTCTTGTGTTGTAGTCACTGGACAAATAGATCATTTTTCCTTAAAAGAGGTGATCCTGGCTGTTGGTGGCACTGCTAGATGGAGAGACATGGTACTTAGTAAGGATATTGCACTGCTTTTCTTCTTATCAAGATACTCCTCCACAGAGGAAAATTGAAAGTGCAGGTTCTTTGCATGCATGAAATACTGTTGTCATCATTCTGGTGACTTGCATATAGCCGAAAAATGTTTTGACATAAAGTAGTGCATGGCATTAGTTGAGTGACCTTTGGATCTTCATTTGTGCCTTCGACCAGCTTTCTGTTCCAGGTTTTGCTGTAGTTTGTGTAGCTGATACCTCTGCATGCCATCCAGCTGCAGCTTTGGTGTGTGGTGCCCAAGTGCTGACCAGTTGGAAGTGGTTTTTTGGTGTGACCAGTTGGTTCTTCCTGCGTGTGTTTGGCTACAAGCTTAGGTCCTCGAGATCTGTTTGTGCTTTCTTTCCTTGCACTTTGGCTTTTAACAGTGAGAACAATGTGCGTTTCTGTCTGATGGTCTGCAGTTGTGTCTCTGCATTGTTCTGTGCCTGCTCTGTGACTGCTTGTTACCCTGTTGTGCTCTGATAGGTTTTTGAAGTGTAACCATTTGAAGGTTTGTTACTTTTCTGGTTGGTTTCCTCCTCTCTGTAACTGGCTGACTGGTTTATAACTATTGCTTGGTGCCCTGGCATCTCTCCCCCCTTTCTCCACAGGTAAGCTTTTCTCTTGTCTTTCAGGACCTGGGTGTGACCAAAGTGGGTCACATGAAGAGGATACTGCACGGGATCAAGGAGCTGAGCCGGAATTCTCCTGCCAGCGAGGTTTAGCCTCTGTTTTCACAGCCTGTGTCTACCATTCCCCCTAACTGCACAGCAGTCACCTCACAGAGCAGATGTGCTCACAACTGTCTCCACTGAACAGCCAAACTGCAACTGTTCAGAGCTCATATCAACCAAGCATGGTGCTACCTTTCTTTCCTGTGGGGTACGGCTGCATCCAGTCAAGAGGCACCTTACCTGCGTCCGGGCTGAGCCTCCTGGGAGAGAACTTGCTGTTTTGAAGAGCCATGTCCTCCAGTGTGGGAAGTTCTGGTTCCAGTGACAGTGCAGGACTCCTGAGAATTGCAACACAGCTACCTTTACTGGATAATTTCATCACAGTACAATGATTCAGGGCAAAGGATACATTGGCCAGTCTTAGTTCAGAAGCATCTGACAGTCTTTTTGAACTGAAAACTTGCCTGCTCATCTGTACATCATACCTGTAGCTTAGAACATTTAAGTGGAACAAAGCCTTGTCCTTGTCTTACTGATCCCTTTTTAACACACCTGTAGTTGCGTGTGATTTGCATCAGAAATTCCAAGCCAGTACAGAACCTCTCCTCGCTGATGAATACCTAGTGATCCTCACTCCTATCCCTTGCAACTAACAATGCACATGGATAGAGCAGCTGCACCAGTGTGCAGTCTGCTTCTGGGCCTAGCTCTCTGCTTTCAACCAGTCAAATGGTACAACACTGAGGTTTTCAGGCATCACAAACAAGTGTTTGGAAGTGGCTGACACTAAGACAGTTCTCGAGAGCCAAAAGATTACAAGAAATAAGCTGTGACTGCTTTCATCCTCAGGAGGCAGATGAAAGGGAGAGGAACATTATCTAGCTGTCTGGGCCGTGTAAGAAGTGTAATGGAACGAAGTGAGATGTGGAACAAGTTGCTCCACTTCAGACTGGGGGGCAACATGACTGGCAGCAGATAGGAGTGGCTTGCTTGGTGCCACTGTGTGGTGGCCCCAGACTTTGGAACTCGCTTCTCTTCAACACTTAGTTGCAGGAAAATGTCGCAGAGGATACAGTCTATCTGTAGTACAGGCATCTTTTGACCTGTCTTGGTGGAAAAGCTGCTAGAATCTTGCTTCTTCTGTTGCTGCCTTGCTCCTTCACTTCCAAGGCGGTTAGGTTAGGTTAGGGTGCCTCAGTTCTTCTGGGTTGTACCCCCATGAGTGCAGTCATGCTGCTGAACATCAGGGCTCGTGCAAGAGCTTTGAGAGGAAGGTGATTGTTACAGAGCAGCAAAGCATTGTAATGAGAAGTGGAGTATGCTGGTACATAGCCTTTGGTATCATCAACAGCAGAGCATGGAAAAATCAGTGCCTCTGAATCAGAGTTCCTCAGTGGCCTTCAAACTCCTGCTGTATTGCCAGAGCCCAGCTGGGTGACTGTTACAGCCCAAAGACCAGCACGTGTGTTTGTATTGCCATGTTTATTGCTGCGGAGCAAATTTGGGAACATTCAGTGCTATAGAGCTGGAGAGACAGCAGGAATTTTTAATTACTTTGTAATTTTGTATGTATTTTTTCTAAATTATTACAGTGCAGCACTTGTCTGCTTTTGGCTGCAGACAGTAAAATGGGCACGTTCACAGTGGCAAAAAGAATAATTTCCTGAGGACATCTATTTTCATAATGATGGCTATCAACTTCACATCAACTGTGCAGTCGAACAACAATCAGTCAAGTTATTTTATGTCAGGACTTGTTTCAAAAGGTCACAGGCTGATTTCATGCTGGGCAAATTCCCTTGCAACCCTTAGGACTTCACCAAGGATTGTCCTTAGTCTCCCTACCTTTTTTTTAGCTCATTCATTCACCCACATCTCCTCTCAGCCTTGTGAGCTGGCAGGGTTTGCTCATGAGAAGTTAGAAGACTAAGAGTGCTTGAACAAGCTAGCAAAAATTCTGGTATAAATACCGTGGAGACCAAGAAAGAAATAGGCTCAGCTTTTCCCCAGCTGTGTTCCTCCTATCTGTACATGAGCAGTTGCTTCACTGGCCATGTTTTTTCTTTATCAGTACAAAACTCTCTCAGTTGGCAGTGTGGGTGGCAGGGAAGTCCACGTGCCTGTGTGGGAACGTCCAGCAGGGAGCACAGGGAAGGTCATGGCTCTGGAGATGGGCTGAGGTCTGTGTTCGTTCCTTTGGATGATGATGGAGCTGTGCAGTTTTCTCCAAGGAACCTCATATTTCAAGTCCATAAACAGCATGCACTTGCCTTCCATCATTCCTGGGGGTTATGTTCTTCTTCAGCAGATAGGGCTCCTCCCTACTCTTGCTACTGAGAGTAACAAGGGAATGCAGAGCTTTACATTTGCGTGTGTTCCTCACTTCGTGCTGTACCTGAGGAGGCCTGGAGGCCAGCAGCCATCCACTGTGGTGATGATTCCTGCCAACATCATCTCCTTTCTTTTACATTTTTAATCTGTCTGTAGATAGGTTCAAGTCCTTTCTGTGTAGGTGCACATTTTATCAGAGCATTCATAGCCAGTATATTCCTGCCTGTTACTTACTGAAGGCAAGGAGGGGGTTTTACCTTCGTTGAAGAGCTAGAAAATGGGATCTTTATTAACCTGAGTGCCTTTAAATAGTAAGGTTTCTGTCTAACAGAAGGATTGTAGCTCCCTGCGTCTCACTGAGGATAATGTTGATCTCTGCTGCAGAGGTGTTGTGAGCAGATGAGAGTGTCAAACATCAGTGAGAGCTATCTGCAAAGCAGGGAGCCAGGCTGAGTTCTGGCTGTGTTCATTTGAGTTCCTCTTCTGCTATCTCATCGTTTCTATTGTAGGAGAGAAACTCAGGAAAGACAGCACAAAAAAATCTGCTTCACCAAAAAGAAAGAGACTCTCCTGCAGTCTCAGGTAAAACACCAGCTTGAGAGAAGCTAGAACTGCACATGCCACGTCTGTGTTTAGTCTCCTAAAAAATGCTACTGCTGTGGAAGCCCTGGGCCACCTCCTTGTTATCAGCCCTCCTGCTGGCAGTGAGCAGTGCCCACAGCATGCTGTCTCACATTCTGGCCCCAGAAATTCATTCTGGGGGTTTGGCCTAACCCTGTGTTGTGATGGTGTGGCTCAGTGGGGTTGTGTGCCGAGGACACCAGAGCTTGGGTCGTGGACCAGCTCCTGCTCTGACCCTGCAGAGGGCTGCTCGTGCTGTTGCTGTCTTCCAGGTTTGGCTTGTGGGACCTCTCCCTGCTGGGAGCACCTTGGAATGGTTCCGCACTGCGTTGTCTGGAGAGCTTCGTTCATCGCTTTAGTATTACTTCCATTCGTGCGTGCTGCCTCCGTGATTGAAAAAGACAGTTTACAAAACATTTTCTATCTTAAGACGCCTGTACTGTAAAAAGGAAGGATGGAAACGGATGTTTTTCTACACCTGTCAGCAGTGACTGCATGTCTGCATCATCATCCAGCAACCGCTGTTCCTCAGGGGTCTCCCCGCCGTTCTGTGGTCCTGTCGGAAGCGTAGGGAAGCACACGAATCCCTGTACAGTCTTGGGAAGAAGGTTTTGTGCCTTAAGAATGGGACCTGCTTCCCTCCTATTTATTGTGTTAATTTATACAGTGATTATCATGGAAATGTCTCTTGTATTATTTTTTTTTTCTTTTTGTACGTAGTTTACTGTTGATCGTTGTAAATAAGTTTTTCTTGTATATAAAGTAAACATGTTTCTGAGCTTCCAGCAAACGTTCTGTTACTGGTTTTGTTGTGTGAGAAGGCTGCAGTGCCCGCCTGGTGGGAGCAGCTAATAAACGTCCATGCTGTGACAGGTGGCTTCATGCTGAGTTGCATTGGAAGCACAGAGCTGTCCCCTGGAGAGGAGGGAAATGGTGAACGCCTCTTATTGCTGATCAGTGTAATGTTGATGTAATTGGTGCGGGGTAAAAGACATCGTGCAGATACAGTGCAGTGACAGAGCACTGGAGCGGCACAGAGAGGTGGTGGAGTCTCCTTCTCTGGAGATGTTCAGGACGCACCTGGACGCCTACCTGTGCAACCTGGGCTGGGAGCTGCTCTGGCAGAGGGTTGGACTCAATGGTCTTTATAGGTCCCTTCCAACCCCTACAGTTCTGTGGCGCTGTGATTTGTTGTTGGCCCTCTGCAGTAGGTGAAGAGGTGTTTTAATGACACAGCTGCTCAGCCTGGGCATAGCTCTGCTGTCTGCAGAAGCAAAGCAGGAGGGGAAGGCGCTCTGAGATGAGGCCCTGTGTCTGAATGCTGGTTACTCCATCCTCTTTTGTGCCATTAGGAGTGAGCAACGGGAATGCCCCATTGGTGTGGCTGCTTCTCTGATGCAGGTTGTTCATTTTGGTCCTTTTGCTCCCTGCATAGATGAGGAAGCACTCTGCCCTGGTCCATGTGTCCCTGCAGTGCTGCCAGGCCTGCTGCTCAGTGCTGCCACCCCCTTGGTTCAGTTACAGCCATCAGAGCTCAGGAAGGTGGGATGGGTTGGGAGTGGGGTTTGTGTGCTCTATAAGTGCTGATAAGGTTTCTGGTTTAAAATATTATCTCCTGTTTTTTCCCTTCTTGCTACGTGATTGCATACGTTTGTTTTTTTCTGCTCCTGCTGACAAGGCAGCACAGAATCCAGCAGGTTCAGAGGCAGCCCTGTCCTTCCTTACCTCTAGAGCACCTCCAGGACCATAAGAATGTCTGAGCAGAGCTTCAGTGTACGCACATCTTCCCCAGCTGCAGTTTGGATGCCACGAGTCCCAAATGGAAGAAACGGATGGGGAAAAAAAGGATTTGGAAAGGCAGAGAGGACAACTGTTTCACTTTTCCCTTACGTGCAGGTAAAGTGTTGAGCTCCCCCTGAGCACTGTTTGCTTAATGACTAAAGGGAAAGCACTTCATGTCACTCTAAAAAGTAAATAGGTGAAGTTATGGATTAACCCAAGCTCCAGCAGAGCTCATGGCGGAAGAATAAATCACGCTGATTCACACTGAGTAAAGCAGTAAGTGCTTCAGAGATATGGTATCGCTCAGGGTTTCAAAGAACAGCTTAATTTAATTAAGCATAAAGCTTGCCCTAAGTGTCTGATGGCAAGGGGAGGTGCTGGGGCTGATGAGGAATGGTCTGGGCGAGCTGCTGGTGGGTTGAAGGGATCTGGGAGCAGGCTGGGGGGCTCTGGCAAACCACGTTGGAGCTGACATCAGAGGGAAAGCACAGCATTGTGTGAGGGAGCTGCTGTGTGAAATACAAGTGAGCCAACCTCCTGAGCTGCCTGAGCAGACCCAACCTCCAGCATGGGGCTGTGCTGCAGCTCAGCAGCATGCTCCCCTTCGCACCCGCTGTTCTTCCTAGGGGCCTTGTGCTGCAGCATGTGGAAGCTCCTCACTGTCGGGGTGCTGCTGGCTGCCTGCTGCTCACCAGCGTGCTGTACCTCAAGTAAGTGTACCTTCACCCCGTTCCACTCACTGTGAACGTGTTTCCTGCTCCCTGTCAGCTGCTGCTCTTCAGGCAGCTCTTCCCTGCTGGGACATGCACATTTTTGCTTCCAGTATTCTACAGCTACAAGGATGCGAACCAAGTCCTGAAAATCCAGAAGCGGACCAACTCGTTCCTGGAGGAGCTGAAACCAGGCTCCCTGGAGCGTGAGTGCAAAGAAGAGACGTGTGACTTCGAGGAGGCCAGTGAGATATTTGAAACCAAGGAAGCCACAGTAAGTTGTTTCTGTAAGCAGAAATGTAGGACTAGACCAAGATTTGGCTTTTTTGGACTGTTCTAGGTATTGTAGTCTGGGGCGTAGGAGGTTTGCTGCCGGCACTCCTGGCCCTTAAGGTAGTGGTTCTGAATGTAATGTGTTGCAGTGATTGCTGGGTTAGTGCTGCTGGTTGGGCTGTGGCACTTGGCTGTTTACACGTGTCCCACCAGACCCAATGTTGAGCTTTGCATCCCAGCCAGGCAATCCCAATCCCTGCTTGAGCCCACTGCCAGCTCTTGCTACCACTGTAATTTTGTCACTCTGTAAGTCTCCAGTCGCCCATCTGTGCCAGACAAACGTTTCCCATATCACTAGCTCCTCCCCTCTTCTCCCAGCCTCGTATCTTTGAATGGACATTGTTGTAAACATTGCTGGTTGCTGCCCCTTTCCACACCCAGTCAGTATGAATTATTCAGCTTTTTGTTTTTTAGGTTTTGTGTTTTTTTTCACAGCCTTACTGTTGCATTAAAAAGAGTGGGCTTGCTATTTAGTATGAAGCAGTCCTTGCCATCCCTCAGGCCCAGTCTTCTTACAGCCTCCACAATGCGTATGTTTTTGCCTCCTAACTGGGCACAAATGTAGTTTTGCACTGAGCAACATGAGTGACTTGCCTGGCAGTAAGCAACCAGGAAACAGAATCTGGGGGATACTGGGGGTAGTGGTGCTGGTGGGGCTGCAAGCAGGGCAGGGGGATATGTGCTGGGTAGGGCTGTGGATGCAGTGCATCAATGTCCAGGGTTGGGCATTTATGTTAACCATCTGTCACTGTGCTGCCAAGAAGGAGGAGATGTTGTTGACTATTGAGTGCTGTGCTATGTTGGCCAAGACTGTGGTACACTTCCAATCCCTTGCTTGTGAAATATCTGCTGCTAGCCTTAATGTCAACTTTGTTTCTCTACAGTTAGAGTTTTGGAACAAGTATGTAGGTAAGTAAGCTGCTTTCTTAATCATCTCTCTGTTTCTTCAAAGTTAGCTAGTGCTCTGCCTTCCTGCTGCCGTGTATCTCTTACTAATGTTTATTTTCATTCTCTGTTAAATGGAGCATGCTAAGTATGTTTTCTAAGTCCTATCACCTAACCAGCCTCTTAAAAAGATGCACGTGCATCTGCGCCCATTATCAGTCACCTCCCCACAACTAGGGCACTGGTCAAGAGTGATCTCTGCTGCTTTCACCTTGCCTGGTGTGGCCCGAAGAGGAGCCCCACTGTTACTCTCCACTCCTGCAGTAACTTGCCTCTGCCCTGTCTCCTTCAGGTTTTAGCCTTTCCCTTCTGCCCACTCTGCTCCTGCAGCTGTAATTCAGAGCATAAACAATTGCCCTTGTCAGGACCAGAACCACAGTTATCACCATGTGGGGGCAGAAGCTGTGCATGGTGCTTGGGGTTTGGGGGATCTGCTTGTTTCACCTTTTGTTCTGAGCTCTGGCTCAGGGACTTAACTGCGTGTTCCAGATGGAGATCAGTGTGCACAGAAGCCTTGCTTCAACGGGACCTGCAAGGACAATATTGGATCATATTCCTGCATCTGTGACCAAGGCTGGGAGGGAGCTCTGTGCAATTATGGTAATACTGTCTTTAATCCATGATAAAAAGAAAACCAAAAACATTATTTGTGATGGGGGTCTCTGTGTATAGGGATCAACAACTCTGCTGTTGCATGGTATGCTTGCTTTCACTACTGATGTGGTTCCTGTTGCTTCATAATGCAGTAGGATTATCTGTGCTCACTGAAGTTTGTGTTGGCTGTGGGAGAGGTTTGGAAATCTGAGAAATCTGTATTTTACAGAAACACTGGAAATGATTCTGTAAAGGGTCAACAACTTTAAAACAGTCAGCGTAGGGGGGTTTCTTGCCTGGTTGGTTTGTTGTTGGCTTTTCAATAGAGAGGGAAAAACAATCCACTGAAAATAGCTGATTGTTGTTACTGAGATGATGTCTTCTCTGGAGAAAAGCTGAGTGGTGTATTTAATGATGAGCGTCTGTATCTTGTATCATCACCACCTCCCAACATCTGACTCATGCTCGGTGACAGTTTTCTGTTCTCCAGTCTGCCTGCCCTGACAGTAATCTCTGGGTTCCTCATCTCCCCACTGCCTTATTCTGGACTGAGGTCTGTTTGCTGTCTGAAGGGCCCTACTGCCACGAGAGACCACAGCTGTCATCCCAAGCCTGCTGTCTGGTGTTCATCACTTGAATCAGGATGTCATTTTGCCACTTCTGTGACTCTTCTGCTTTCCTGCTTGTCCTGTCTGTCTCGTTCCCTTTTTCCCAGAGGTCAAACACAATAACTGTTCTGTGGATAATGGAGGATGTCAGCATTTCTGCAAGGAAGACCCTGCCAAGCAGTGCCGCTACTGCAGCTGTGCATCTGGCTATCAGCTGATGAACGACCATAACATGTGCACGCCTGTGGGTAAGAGGAGGATCTTCATGGGAGAGGATTATTTCAACATGAAATAAGGGGCCGTTAGGGGAAAAATGCTTGCAGTGCACTTGGTACTCATTTTTGGAACGTCCCATTTCACGCAGTGTAATTCTGTGCCTGTGTTTCCCGAAGCCTTTATGCCCACTAACAACCTAACCTGTGCCTGTGTTTGCACAGGGAATCAGGAAACTGTCTCCTCTACAGGCATTGAGGGACCTCCCTGAAGCCACTGGATAGTACTGCCTAGGTTAGAGACAGAGGAGATGCTTTATCAGGTGTTATGTTGAGTGAGCTGCACTGTGCGAGTTCATTTCTCTGCATTTTCTCTAGTGGAGTTCCCCTGTGGACGTGTGAAAATGGACTACACTGAAGGCAAAGCAGAGTTCAATATTCGGCTCATTGGGGGACATTCAGGAGGAAGGGGCTTTAGCCCTTGGCAGGTAAGGAGTAAAGAGGCTCTCACAAAAGCTGGTTCAGACCGTTCTGAACAGCTCTGCCTGCTCCAGAAAGAATCCTCAGATTCTTTTTAGAAAGAATTCCTATTAACAGAGGAATAGTCATGGCATCATGTCATGCTGAGATCCCCTTAGTTCAGCACCTTCAAAAGCAACCCGAAAGGTGGAGTAACAGGGAGAAATACCTCTTAGGACTCTCGACCTTGTCATTGTTGACAGGATTCTTCTACTTTGCCAGCATTTATTGCTGTGCTGCTCCATGCTAGGGAATGCCGTTAGTCATCTCGTAGCTCTCTCCAGCTCTTGTAGCTGCATTGCTGTGGGAGCTGGAGGGCAATCTCCCCTTTTTCTGCAGAAATCTTTTCCTCTAAGCCTTGTCATCAGATGCGATCAGCCAAATATGCGATAGCTTTTCAGGGCAGGCTGAGATGTCACAGAGGAAGAGGAGACCTCACAGCATGTCATGGAAGTAGTGAATGTATCATCATGGCCCTCCTGTCTCTGGTATTAAAGGCCTGTTTGTGCCATCATAGGAGAGCTGCAGCCTGGGAGAACACTATTGCATGTGCTCTTTTGAAGTACTGTAGCCCTTCCTTGCAGTGACCAGCATTGTGCCTTGCTAGTTTGGGTGAAGCCAGCCCTTGTTTGGGAAGTGATGTTCTACAGAAACCTTATTCATAGTGCTTTTGCCCTGCTGTAGAACATGGGCTTCAACCACAAAGAAAAACATGTACTATATCTTGTGAGCCGTGCTTCCTGCAGTGTCAGACCTCTCTGCTCCTTTGTTTCAGGTTATGCTGCAAAGTGTGAAAGGGAAATTTCTGTGTGGGGGCGTTCTCATCCATCCATCTTGGGTCCTAACGGCTGCACACTGCGTTGAGGCAGGAGTGACTCTCATAGTAAGACTTGGTATGGAAAAAATCCATCCCTTTTTTTTTCCCAGTTTCATCACCTCAGGAGAAAAAGCGGCAGTTTATAAAGGCAGAAGTCCCTCTGGATGTAGGAGTGGGTTGTCAAGGAAGTGCTTAGCATACACCTTAGCACAGACCAAATTAGTAAAACTGATTTTATTTGAGCCTCCGTTGACTTACTGTGCAAGTGAACTGATGTCTTTGGAACACTGCTGATTGTAAAGTAGAAAGACTTAAAAGTCACTTTTGGGAAATCTCTTCTGCTTATGCTTTTCTGTTGATGAAGTATTCAAGGTTGTCCCAATACTGGGAGGGAAAGAAGTTCCCCTTACGAGGTGCAAAGCCTTGAGCTCGGGAGGAGAGTGTCACAGTGCCTCTTCCTACCTCTTGATGCACTTAAACAGAATTACTTGAGAGAGTTTTGGTAGGAAAGGAGAAAAGTGTTGCAGAACTACAGCACCGTGTTACAGACACTGCTGCTCTTAAGCACAAAGAAACCCATGCAGAATGCAGTACTGCTTCTCAATTACAGACAAAAATAATCAGAGTTCCATTCACATTTAAGTTGATTTTTTTAATTACTGTTTTCTATGTACCGCTATGTACCACTCTTCACTGCAGTGAAGAGATGGGTTGTTCCCAGTAACTGTGGAAAGCCTTGGGAGTGTGCTGTGTGCATGCATGTTTCACAGTATGCACAGATGTGCAAACATTTGAGACCCAGGACAGTAGGACACGTATGGGTGGATGTGTTTATGTCAGTCATTCATCGTTCAGCATACAGGATGAATGGAGAAATAATATCCCCTTGGGTCCTTCTAGTGCCAGAATATCCACTTTTTTTCCACAGAGAGACATCAAAGTTGAAATGAATGTCTAGCTTTGAAATTCTCATACAGACTGCACATCTCCAAGCACTTCCAGTTTCTACTAAGTTATTTTCTTCCCTGTTAAGTGATTGCTTCACATACGTATATTCAGTTACAGTGAGCCCCAAGAAGCAAAAACCTGTGACTTGGTAAAGAACCTTGGAATGTTTTAGGGAAAAACAGCCATCAGATTTGGTGTTTGAATCATAGAGTCATGGAATGCTTTGGGTGGGAAGGGACCTTTAAGATCATCTAGTTCCAATGAAAATGCTTGGCAGTGCTAGATGTAGCTTTGATGTTACTCAAAGGTGATTCATTAGTAGGAAAATCAGTACAGCTGAGGTTGTAGAATACCTTCAAGATCACCTCATCCAACTGACAAGCCATCACACACCGTGTCCTGATGTACCACATCTGCCCTTCAACTAGGGAAAGTATTGAGGCTGCAATGAAGATTGATTTTTTTGGCTTAAATGAAACTCAGGAAACATCTCGCACATACATGTGGGGTGAGATATCTGCTATTATCAACCTTGAGACACATGGAACAGTTTGGATGGAGACATTGCCATGCCTGCAGGTGCAGATGTGAGCTCCAGGGCGGTGATGAAGGTGTCTGTATTGGGACTGCAGAGGTGGTTCTTGACCTGCCTCCAGCAGGTTGGGGTGCCCATTGTTCTTCTGGCCTTGCCCTGTTGCACCTTCTGCTCACCACCTGTAAGAACAGAGCTGGAGGGAAGGCTCACTTCTGGGTTTGCACTCACGATCTTGGAGCTGGATTCGTTCATGTCTGAAGTGGAAAGTTAGACCTCAGAGCAGACATTTGGAAGGTGGATGTGAGAACATCCCAGACCTCCTTCCTGGGGCACTTGTTTCTGCATCTAAAGCAGAGTTGTGTCTGTGAGGATAAGAGCAGATCTTATCCCTGCCCCTTACCCTTGGAGGTCTGCCACGGCAGCTGCAGAGTGGGAGAATGGAGCAAGGAGGTGTGCTCCCAGGGTGCTGCCACCACGAGGAGAAGTCATGAGCAGCTGAAAAGAGGAGTCATGATGGAAGAAAAACAACTGTTCTGTGAGTGATGGCTTGGTGGTACCACGCGATCCCTCGAGCGGGTTCAGCAGTCTGAGCTGCCTACTGAGGCCACGTCTGTAATGGCCACTGGCTGCCTGCAAAGGAGCAAGAGGAGAGTCTGAGAAATGACAGGACTAGAGGTCCAAGATGCAAAGCTGGACTTCATGGGTTCTTTTGAGAATCTATTTCTGGAGCTACTCTGCATCATAAAGTCCCCATTCATAGGAACAAACTCATACAGGAAAAAGAAAGGAAGGAAGACAAGAAACACCAGCAGCAGTACCCCACTGACAGGCTCAAGCACAGCAAGTGACCTTGGTAATGCAAAGTCAGAGGAACTTTAAGGTTTTGTTAGGGAGGATTCAAATCAGTCAGAGGGAATTGGAAAGTTAATTGGAACAGGGGCAAACTGGAAGGATGGTGGTGGTGGAGCACGCATTTGAAGAGGTGGTGATAAAGAGCAACTTCCAGCTCACCTGTTGAGGGCCTGAGATGGAGAGCATGCTTGACTCTGCAAAATGAACGGATTGCCAAAAGAGAAGGATTTTTATCAAAGTACATACTGAAAGAGACATTGAAATTAAGTGATAACACAGAAATACAGCTCTTTTGTGGCTACTTCCTGACATCCTATCAGATGTCTTTCTCTGTCTTCTTTTCCCTTGCATCACATGCCTTGTTCTTCCCTTTCTGGCCTCTTTCAGCTCAGTTTCCTACTTAATTCTGCAGAACTGCTCGGCCCTTAACGTGGATACAGTCATGCAGTGCAAATTAAATCAGAGGAGTCCTAAGTGGTCAAAGAATCCTTAAGATAGAGGAGCACAGTTTTAGAAAGGGGTGGGGTGATCAATTAGTCATGTTTATCTTTTAAGACCTGAAATTCAGACAGTCAGACATGGGTGGTACCCTTGTGTGTGTTAGCTTCCTTTGCTGCATGCTCGCTGTACTGGTTTCTTTCCCATGAAGATGTCTCCAGTAGCACAAGTGTACTACAGTAGGAACGCAGCAGGGCAGTGCAGAGGCAGTGTCAGCTTCTCAGCTGGTGAGCACAGCTCAGTTGGTACAGCACGCGTTCACCACGTGGGCAAATGTGGGAAGTTTATTTTGCCCCTCAAGTAGAGCACTGTTTGCCTTTGGTGCAACGCAGGTGCTCTGGCGATCGAGGGGAGGAAGGCTCCCTGCAAAGGCCCAGGAGCACCTCTCATCATCTTGTTTGCTCCACCAGGTAAATACCACCGTCTCCGTACCGAGGCCAGTGAGCAAACCATTCGGGTCGATAAATACGTGCGCCATGACAATTACAGCAAGCTGACCTCCGACAACGACATTGCCATGCTGCACTTGGCTGAGCCCGTCATGTACAACAAATACGCGCTGCCCATCTGCCTTCCCACCCGGGACCTGGCAGAGCATGAGCTGACGACCAGAGGGAGGCAGATGCTGGTGACTGGTTGGGGCAGCACGAGCGACGAAATGAGGAATTACTCTGCTCTCCTCAGCTACATCGAAATCCCCATTGTTCCCAAGAACGAGTGTGCCCAAGTGATGACCAACATGATCTCTGACAACATGCTGTGTGCGGGGAGCTTAGGAGACAGGAAGGATTCCTGCAGTGGGGACAGCGGAGGCCCTATGGCCACTAAATATAAGGATACTTGGTTTTTGGTAGGACTGGTGAGCTGGGGAGAGGGCTGTGGAAGAAAGGAGAAATTTGGAGTCTACACCAAAGTTAGTCAGTACCTGGAATGGATCCAGCACCACATAAATAAGATGTCAGGCTCTTGGAGGGGTTGATGCTGATGCTTTGAGCCTGGAATGCTGTGGCTGTGTGCTGTGCTTGTGATGGTATGCGGTATAATGTGCTGTCACAGCTACAATATTAAACACTGAGTATCTCTTAACCTCATGTGGTACTTTCTCCAAGTTCTGTTGCTTGTATGTGGCATGGTCCTACCTAAGGCCTTACAGGCAAGAGCTGGCACCCTGTTACACTGAGGGGCTGCACAGCGTTGTGATAAGAGTGGCCCGTGGTCCAACAAACCTGCCTGCTAAGTGTACAGTCACTGACCCTGGGGGTGGTGGGGAGAATGACAGACAGGTCTACTGAGAAAAAAAAAGGGTTTAAAGTTGAATACTTAATCATCTGCTTCTGTCGTTTCACACATCAGCTGCAGTGACCGTGGTGGTTTACTCTGTGTTCGTGTAGTTTTACTTTCAGCAAAATGCAGTTTCCATAACCTCATCTCATAACGAAGTTGAGTACAATCCAGTTGATGCTTGTTTTTGATGTTGGCATGTAAACCTGCTAAATGTAATCAGTCTTGCAGAGAAAAGGGGAAACCAACAGTCCTGTAGTGATGCAGGCTTCCAGTATCTCCACTGGGATTAGGACCCTTGTTTGGATCAGTGAGGAACATGGGTTTGCTCTTGTGATTAGATTCTTAAATGAAAAAGCCACCCAATTGTATTTGAATGTGTAGGAAAGTTAATATAATAATGCCTCTTAGGTGTGTAGACTTAGTCTGGTTGAGTTATGAGCTGCTTACATTTACTAAGCAAGCAGAGAAGTTGATTCATGCATACAAGAGACAACAAGCCTCGTGTTGGAGGTAACCTGAAACCAAAGAGTACCTCAGCCACTGGTCTCTGTCCCACTCGCATTCTGTTTTCCCCTCCCCTTTTTAATTTGGAATGAATTTAGGGATTGACAGATATTAAAGAATTACACCTCTTTGAGCAGCAGCCTCCGACACAAGGCCTGAACCACAAATCCATGGCTCCAATAAGCCTGACATGGTTACACGTTGGATTACAAGAAAAAAGTGGTGATGTGTTCAAAGCCACTGAAACTGGGCTCTAACTCAAGGCAGAACTCATGATGTCTGTGAACAGCTTTGGTTGTCAGCAGGCAGAGTTTGCCTGCCTGCAGGTGACTGCAGTGCGTCCTGCACGCTCACAGCTTTGCGTATTTCAAAAGATATTTGCAGAGTGGCTTTGTCTATTTTCCAGGTGAGTTATGTCACTAACTGAAAGCAAACAGGCTTCCAGAAAGCTCCTCTGAAAAGTTCCAGACTCTGAAGAAAGCTGCTGCGAAGAGGTGACTTTATCACTGGAGGATGCTGTTAATGAATTTTTCTTCTTAAATACATGCATGTGTGCAGAAACTGGGAATTTTCTTTTGATTGTGGACTGACAGTGGGTTTCAGGGAAGCCAGGAGGTTGTCTGTCCTCTGTCAATATTTGTGGCTGGTTAATGATCAACCTCTTGACCTCACGGTGGTTCCTGGTGTGCATCCAAATCTCTCTCCTGCGTCCCCTAAAAAATAAAAGAGAAAAAAGTGAGTTACTAAGTGCATGTTTGTGTGCAGAAGTGAATGCATTCTGGATCCTGAAGATGACACAGCTAGTGAAGAGGTACGTGCTGTCAGACCCCTGTAAACTATGTAGCCTGCAAAGGTAATAGGAAGACGTTCTCACAGCCAGGTATGTGGTGCATGGTTTCCTAATCGGAGTTTGCAAATGCAGTCTCACTGGACAGAACCCTCAGTCGTTGCAGACCATGGGCTGCTGTGGAGCTCAGACCTCACTTGGCGGTGCAGGCAGTGCTGTGACTGGGAGTGCTGCTCGGGGTGGGCCTGGCCCCTGCCTGCTGCCTCATCACAGCTCCTCTGTCACTTCTGTGGGCTTTGGATCAGACCCTGTGCCACTTTCTGGGCGAG
This sequence comes from Odontophorus gujanensis, assembly GCA_013399175.1. NCBI lineage: Eukaryota > Metazoa > Chordata > Aves > Galliformes > Odontophoridae > Odontophorus > Odontophorus gujanensis. The sequence goes on from VXAB01012277.1 coordinate 324,065, forward strand.
GTCCAACTGTGCACGTCACCATGCAGAGCGTGCAACACTGTGCAACACTGGCATTACTCGGAGAAACAGTGGAAATCACATCAAAATGAACTCAGCAGGATTTGCTCTTTTCCCTTCTCTCACCTTCTTCTGCTGCCTTTTGTCATTGCTTTGTTTGCAGTCTGACTGCCCGTCCCTGGTTCTGAGGCAGTACACCCATCTCATTCACCTTTTCCCTCTGAAGAGAAGTCGGAGTTTTCTGAATGCTCTCAGAGATGGAGAGCAGCTCCTCACTGGTCGTGTTCATCCTCCTGCTGTGCTCCATCAACAGCAGCTGTCCGTATTCGTACTCAGGTGGGTACTTCTAATTCCATTTTCAACCCAATTTTTAACTTGTGAGTATCTCAGCATGTCGTCCTGCAGGTTCATGAAGCACTTCCTGAAGCGCACAAGAGGAAAATGAGTGCGTGGTTGTGTTTCCAGGAGACATCATCCATCTGTAACTTCCTTCTTGGACAGATGTTCTGGTTTTCCTGTACTGTCTTGTGACATAGAAACCAAAATTTGAATTGCGATTTGCAATTGTGGCAATGTTTTCAAATTGGGAAGCTAAATTTAGGCAGCGTCAGTGTGCATTCTTGGATGTTACCATTATGCAAGAGTCATCAGAGACCTTTGGAGCACATGTGGTGATGCAGAGGGTCATGAATGTCATGGCTGCCCTGGCAGAGGAAGGAAAAGCAGATGATGTCACCAAGGGAAGCACTGTCTCTGAGCCACACGTTCTCTGTGTGATGCCACTTAGCACTGGCACATCCTTTAAAGATGACCCCAGAACTCAAAGGGTGACAGAGGCCCACTTCACTGATCTCAATGAAAGAACCTTCACCAGAGCTTTTCTCAGCTGAGTTATTGTGGGCTGCCCCTAGGAAGGGAGCAGCTTGGTGTTACGCAGTAATTTCAGTGCTGTAAGTACTGATCCTATGACTGCAAAGCAATGTACAGAGCTACGGTCCATCCGGGTTATGGGAGCGTCTGTTCTGAGCCCCAGCAGTGCCACCAGCACTGTGATCCTCCACGCCTCAGCTTCAATACCAAAGAGCACCTGTAAAGGCTGTTGAATCTTTGATATAGCAAGGGATTTGAAGGATGAAATTAACGCTTTGATTTTGTTTTTCTAGTGTTCATGAGAAAAGATGCAGCACACGAGGTGCTGAGGGTCCATAAACGTGCCAACTATTTTCTAGAAGAGATTCGCCCAGGGAACTTGGAGAGAGAATGCAGTGAGGAGAAGTGTTCGTTTGAGGAGGCAAAGGAGATCTTCCATTCACAGGAGAAAACGGTGAAAAAGTGAACAGTGAGCTGGAAGGACCTGTCCTGGTGGGAATTCCCACCTAACTTCACTTGACTTACTGACAGGAAATAATATTCTGTCCGTTATATTTTCCTGTTTAATTCCAGATCCCAACTCCTTAGCTAGCTATAAGAGCACAAAGCAGGCTAACGTGCAGGGGGAAGCTTGGTTCAGGTGGAAGGTGAGCAGGAAAAGGACTGTCTGCTCGTGATGAACTTGCTGGTGTCCTCATTCCAACGTCATGGTGCCCTGTGCTGGATTACATAACCCTCTTGCCTTAACCTTGTACAGAACAGATAGCTGTAGTATTTATAAGAATGGCATTAATTGCTTCACTCTTGCCATGCCCAGGTGAGTGGTGTGTTTACCTGTGTCTGCTGGGATTTGGCTTGAAGGATTTCACAGATTGCAGCACCCAGCTTTAGGCATCCAATCTGCAGGAGTGTCCTGAACGCTGCGATGAGCCCGGGCTGCTTTCTAAGCTTAGGGAGAGGCAGGTGCCTCTGAGCAGAGCCTCCAAAGAGCTGTGTGCTGGAAATGTAGCTGTACAGCAGCTGCTGTACCCAGAACTTATTTCTGTGAGCACCTCAGCCCAATTCTGGCCTTTGCAGAGGGCACCTGCTCAACCTTGCTCAGCTCAGCACACAGGTGGGATGAGAGGCTGCAGGCATTCTGCTGAGGACCTTTCTGCTGAAGCAGGAGTTTGAAGTGCAGTTTGAAGTAGAGGTGCCTGATTTCTCTCTACACTGAGTTACTTTGGTGATGCCTACTTAGCAGGCAGTGCTGTGCAGCAGAAATGGCTCTTCAGAGTGAAGCAGTCAGTTGGTGCCAAGGACCTTGCATGGGCACGTTTGGGGTAGGAGGTAGCACAGGCCTGGCACTGGCTGGAGCATGAGGCTTTCAGTTTCATCCCAGTACAGTCCAGTTGATGCACTCTGGTCCAAATTGAGCTGTGTGGTGATAAAAAAGAGGATTTCATGGTCCCAATCAAACAGTTGCTTTACATGCAAACAAAAATTTGTTTTCTGAATGCCTAGGAGCCAGCATGGCCACTCAGTGACTGTTATTTTCTTTTGTGATTTCTTGCAGATGGAGTTTTGGTTCAATTACAAAGGTAAGTAAAACGAGATTTAAGAAATGATTATTTCTTGTGTTCCTCCAGGGTACATAGAGTTGTGTGGAAGTTTGATCCATTCCCTGGAATGACAGTATGCCTTTTGTTCTTAGGCTTAAATCCGTGTACTACAAATCCTTGCAAGAACGGTGGAGTTTGCAAAATAAGGCACTACAATTACTTTTGCATCTGCCCCCCACAATTTGGAGGAGACAACTGTGAAAAAGGTGAGTACAGGAACACACACGTGGACATTCGTGGTGAAGGGTTAAGGCTGGGATTTGTTCCCTGGGCACTTGAGCTTCCCTTGCACAGGCTTCTCAGTGGGGTTCTTGATGCTGACTTCACGTGTCCAATACACACCCAGTCAGTTGCTTAAGGCTGACCCATTAAAATGGTGTTTTCATATGTGACATACTGGGGAAAGCACATGGCCACCTCCTCTCCTCCCACTTCCTCTCTTGCTGCCTTTCTTCCTCCCTTCCCACATTCCCTCCCTCTTCCCTGCCTCTTCCCCTTTCTGTCCTGCCCTTCACTCTCTCCATCCCTTCCCACCTCGGTTATTCCATCCCTATCTTCCCTTTCCCCCCTCCTTTCAATTCCTTCATTCCCTCTCCTCCCTTCTTTCTTATCCTCCATTCTTTCTCCCTAACTCCCTTCCCTCCCTCCATTATTCCACCTTTCCATTCCTCCCCTTTTCTCCTATCCTCATTTTCTCTCTCCCATCTTTGTTTTCCTTTCTTCCTCATTTCCCACCCTCCCTGGTTCCCTGCTTTGCTTCCTCCAATCACAACACACACCCCCTCAACTCTCTTCTCCTTCCCACCCTACCTCCATTCCCTCTCCTTTTATGATTTCCTTTACCCTTCTCTCCCTGCCTTCCTTCATGCCACCCTTCCCTTCAGCATTCCTGCCTTCATCTATTCATCTCTGCCTTCCTTGTGTCCTCTCCTCCCTCACACTTCCTCTCCCCTTCATCTCCTCCTTCCCTGCTCCTTCCCTGCCTTCCTTTCTCACTCATTCCCACCCTATCACACCCCTCCCTCCCCCTTCCATCCCTTTCTGCCCCCCCCCTCCTTCAGTCCACAGTTCCTCACCTTTCCTTCCCTCTCTCCCTCTCACATACCCCTTCCTACCCCCGTACCTCTGTTGGGGCCCCGCTCAGCGCTCACCCCGCGCCGTGCTTCCACTGCAGAGAAGTTGGAGTGCTGGTACAAGAACGGCGGCTGCTGGCAGTACTGCTGGGACAGCGGCTCCTTCCAGGTGCACTGCTCCTGTGCCAAGGACTACACCCTGCACGAGGACGGGAAGAAGTGCGTGCAGGCAGGTACGGTGCAAGCAGGGACTCGGCCGTTCCCCAGCCACGGGGTTACGGAGCTGCTCCTGGGATCCCACAGTTCCTTGCATCCCACAAGTACCCACTGCTCACAGCCTTTTTCCCCCTTTGCTCCCCCAGCCCCGTTTCCATGTGGGCTGATCAGAGCCCGGCGTGCTCTGGAGGAAGCGCGGCACGAGGCGGCCACGTGGAACAGGAGTGTGGCCCACGCACTTCAACAGGTCAAGGTGCAACAAAGTGCTGCCGGGGGAAAGGAAACTGTAAAGGGTGCAAACGAGCAAAGCACAACCACGGAGGATGATGCTGAACTGGAAGGGGAGGGCCCCGGGCAGCAGCCTGCAGAGGGACCAGCCTGGCAGAATGAGACAGCAGCGGCTGCTGCCACACAGGAGGAAAGGATGAACACTTCTGGGCAGAGCGGAACAGGAGCAGTTCAACACGTGCACGGTGGTCTCCAGGAGAATGACAGTGCAGGAGATGTTTCAGCCACACCTCAGTACCCCCAGAGGAACGGCAGCGCTCCCTCAGAGCACACTGACCCCAGGATAACTGGAGGAACTTTGTGTCATCGGGGACAGTGCCCGTGGCAGGTAATGTGTGCACCTGGATGCTCGCTTTCTCAGCTCCAGCAGCCAGCTCTCATTCACATCACGATGCCTTGGGCAGTGGCTGATGGTATTTTTAGAGTTTCTGTGCCCACCTGAGATTCTTCTCCGGAGCTTTTAATACAGAGGATCCAAACTGGAGGCAAATAACACATGGCAAACAGGGAAATCCCCTGCCCCTTGTTTTCTTTCCTTTTCCAGCCTCTTGCAAACACTTTCCTAAGACCACTTGTGGGTAATTTGCTACTTTGCAGTGCTGTGTTTGAGCACTACTGCCCAGAACGAGAAGCACTACTCCATAGGATAGGGAGAAGGAAGCCACCCTGTAGCATGTGACATTGCCACGCACACGTGATGCAAGGAAGAGATCAGAGCAGTGCTGTTCTCACGCAGGTTTTGATCCGCGACAGCAGAGATATCGGTTTCTGTGGTGGGAGTCTCATCAACAGCCGCTGGGTGATCACAGCTGCTCACTGCCTCGACCTTGTCAGACCTCACCACGTCACCATAGGTGAGTGCCAGTCAGCACCATGTACTGCTATTTGAAATGTCTGTGCTGTGCTGCACACCAGGCTTGGTTGAGAAAGGAGCAGATGCATCCAGCCTGACCTGGAGCTGCAAAATTCCACGTTCGTTGGCAGCAGTTAAGAGTAAAGTTAAGAGTAAAGGGTGCAGCAGCTGCTCCCTTCTACTTTCAGAAGGGAAGCCTCTCAGAAAGGAGCATTCCTGGAGCTGGTCTACCCTCTATTCGGTTCTGTTTCTTCATGAGCTTTAAGAAAGCCCATTTTCTGAGAGCTGCCCCCTTCTCCGTGCCTGGTAACAGCACCGGGTGTGCTGCAGCCTTGTGCTCCAGCCCTCAAGAGGGACAGCAGCAGCCACCAGAATCCAGGTCACTGGCACAAAGCAGTGCTGCAGTGTAACTTCACCTCACTGCTGTTCCATGTGATTCCAGGCGACTTCGACAAGTACCAGCGAGAGCTGAAGGAGCAGAAGATCGGCGTGGAGCGGAGCTGGACGCATCCCCATTACGACTCCAACAACTACGACGGCGACATCGCCTTGCTGTACTTGAGCAGCGAGGTGGTCTTCAACGAGTACGCCGTCCCCATCTGCCTGCCCAGCCCCCAGCTGGCAGCACTGCTGGCCGAGGAGGGGCGGGCGGGGACGGTGAGCGGGTGGGGGGCCACGCACAGCCGCGGCTCCACGCTGCGCTTCCTCATGCGGGTGCGGCTGCCCCTGGTGAGCATGGACACGTGCCAGCGCTCCACGGCCAGGCTGATCACAGACAACATGTTCTGTGCTGGCTACGGCACCGAGGCCGCGGACGCCTGCAAGGGGGACAGCGGGGGCCCTTTTGCAGCCCTGTACCACAACACGTGGTTCCTCCTGGGCGTTGTCAGCTGGGGTGACGGCTGCGCCGAGAGGGGCAAATACGGCGTGTACACCAGAGTGTCCAACTACATCCCCTGGATCAAAGAGACCGTAGAAAGCGTGGCGGATTCGGAAAAGTTTGCCATTAACTTTGCTTGATAGTGACCTTAAAACTAGGAGCCATTCTTCTATCGTGGCATTTCAATCAGTGCAGTTCCTGTCTCTGCTGCTACGAAGCCGGGTGTGTCCTGAAAGGAATGCTGAGTCTCCATTTGCCATAATTTGTTAGCTTGCTAAGTAAATTTTACAAAGCAGAAAACATATATAATAAAGAACTATTCACTTACTGAGATGCAAACGCTTTGTGATACAAGAAGTTGCTGAGTGGAATCCTGTACTACGAGCTGTCCTGGCTGCACTGTCTGGGAGCAGCTACAGCACACAGCCCTGCAGGAGCAGCAGCACAGAAGTGACAGTTTTTACACCCTTTTCCTGAAGGAAAAAACATGTTTTTTTAATTCTTAGGACTCTCTCCCACTCCCTTGTATACATCTTTTCTCTCTTCCAGTGCTTGCTGAAAGTCAGCATAAGCATAGGAGTGCTTTCCTCTGCTGCAGCTAATGGGTGGGTGGTTTTTGGGATCTTTCCTACAATTCACCAGTAAGCTCTCATGAAAAAAATGGTATACTCCTGATTAGTTCTCCTCTTCAGCTTTGTGAGAAAATGCTTAAATACCCCCCAGTGCCCAACGAGTGCAGTACCATATCTACAGTAAAAAGTTTGGGGGGGGGGGGGCTACAGGGGGAGGGCTGGGANAGGAGGGCTGGGAAAGCCATCGACCTCCAGGGCCAAATGGAGCCAGGATGGGAATGCACACTTCACTGACTTCCACAGGGCTGCACCTGCCAACACAGCAATGAGGAATCCTGTCTTCCAGTACATTCTTAATTCAAAAGAAAATAAAGACCTTGGAACACTTGTAGCACACCTGAACTCAGCTACACAAATAACATTTCTTATGTGCTCTTACCAAGCATACAAGTGGAATTCCTTCAGCAGTCTCCAGTGCAAGCATCCTTCTTCAGCCTTTGCTCAAAGGTCGCATCCTGGCAGGCAGTGTCACTTCACCACGTCCCCTCCAGGCTAACAGGAGCAGAGCTCAAATGCATCACCTTCTTACATTCTCCTCCATTATCAGTTCCAGATGGCCCCGAGTGCTTTGTGAGTCTGCATAGAAGACCCCTCCTCAAACAACTCACTACAGTCAGCAGCAGCAGACAGGCAGTGCTCTGCAATGTTGGAACAGCAGCTTCCTCACCGTCTGCCACACAGGGAGGAGGCCTTGCCTTGCAGACCTGCTCAGCAAAGCTTCCAGAGGTAATGGTACAGAAGCAGAGGTACCAAGAACTGCTCTGCAGCATCAGGAACAAAGCCAGCAACACTATGCCCCTAATGCAGCAATAGGAACCTCCTTCCTGCTGGTAAAATGAACCTTTCTCTGAAAGCCATTCGTGGGCTACACAGCAACACGTGTGTTCTATCCAAACATGACAGCAGAAGAGTCTTCTGTCTGCAGCAATGAAGCCAAACCCAGCAGCCAAGCTCCACCCAGGCAGAACCAAGAGCTGAAGTGAGCCCAGCACACAGTGCCCAGCCACCTCGAGAGCCTTCACCCAGCAGTCACTGGCTGTAAAACTGATCCATGCTGCTGTGCTTCACAGGAAGGCCCTCAGCTGCAGCCCCCTGATCTGCAGCAGCAGTCACCACTGCAGGCTGTGCTCCTGGAAAGCAGTGTCCCTTACTTACTGCAGGCACTTCAGCTGGAAGCTGCTGGTGTTTCAGCAGTCAGCCTCTGCTGGTTCCCCCTCCTGAGCCACACACTGATGAAAAATGAAGCCCTTCAGGTGGAAGACGGCCACTATTTCTGTCGTGCACGTCTCCAAAGAAGGAAAACTGATTAATATTTAAAAAGCACTGAACAAATAGGAAATGGGAAACAAACGAATTTGCAATTGTCAGCTTCTCCACGCACCAGGTACACATTTCTTCTTCACATCTCAGGTACTCACTCTCTCCTCCACACTCCACACATAGGTCACCCTGAGCAATTAACAGTCGGCCCCCCAAAAAAACAGAAGATGTTTTATTGTCTAAAGTGTTGCAATACAATAAACGTGTGATCTGTACAAAGGACACAATAGAGCAAGTTTAAATACAATCAGGAGAAAGAAGTCCCCAAATTCACAGTCCTTGGACATTACCTCATACCAGAACCTGAACCAGCAATTTAAAGATGGACTAAAAAACCCAAACGAGTTGTTAAAAAAATGTTAAGGTCTCCAAAGAGTCTATGGGTGCATTGTCTTACAGCAGAGATCACAGGGTATTCTGTGAAGGGTCACAATGGCATCTTATTGCCCTCAATGCTGATTTTCACTGCATGGGCTGATCTGCTTTTTTTCCTGATATCTGTGAATTTCCGCATCTGTTTGTCCAGTCGACTCACCCCTTTCTTAGAGGTCCCCTGGAACTTAAAAAACAAAACTAATAATTACCACTGAAAAAAAGCAGACGTCCCATAGGTTCAAGAGAAGCAACGCATGCGAGGTGAAACCTGCAAGAGGGATCTGAAGGAGTCCCTGGTGTGGGGAGGGGCGTGCAGCTCTCCCCCTGGCTCCCCCCCCGTGTGGATACACGGTTCCCCCCCAGTGTACCATCCCACATATGGCAGTGGTCACACAAACGTCACAGAGGAAAGCTTTCCTACTGCAGGGATTAACAGCCACGTTAGGTGTTCACACGCTGCAGGAACATACAGTTTGGAAGAGCTTTTGTCTGGAGTGCAGTGACAGATACATTGCACAACGGCACACATACAGGCTTCCTGGGGAAGATTTCAGATGTATCTACACAGTAAGTGAGGTGGACTGGGTTGACACATCAATTCCAAACTGATTTATTCTAGAAGTAATTCATTAGCACTTATAAAGCGTGAGATTATTGGAAGAAAAGGAGGTGAGGTTGGAAGTGAAAGAAGTGCCTAAAGCTGCCCCCATCAGTTACTAGAAGCTACTGCATTTCATCTCTGTTTTAACTGCAGCTGAGGAACAGAGACAACGCAGCAGTTATTTTACACAGATGAGAAATGCCACTGAAGACAAAGGACGTTCCAGTCCATAACCACTACCTCCTAGATGCCACTTCCCCTTTAAATGGACAGAAGAAACGATGGAGATTTCACACCGTTTACATCTGGGAAAAAGCAACATCCACAATATGCTACTCAGCATCTGATAAACCAGCTGCTGGGAACTGAACCTCTTCTGTCACTAAGGAGGGAGTCCTGACAAGCTCACTTAAAACAAACTCTATCCATAGAAGCATTCACTGAAATAGTATCTGGAATTTCACTGATTTTCAAAGCAGATATATATGTATACGCTTTGGGTTTGAGTTTTACTTTGCTGTTGTTGTGGTTTTACACAAATAAATACAAAGTTTAACCTCAGCATCTATCATTTGTGCTCGCCTCACGTCACTGCTCCTTTGTAACACCTCTGCTCACAGAACCTGAGCACAGAGTTAGCACTGCCAAAACAGTTCTCATGTGGATGTAGGTCAGTGAGTGATCTGCCCCCACTCCACGCTCACGGCAGGGGAGCCTTCTCCCCCTGTTCTGTAAAGGTCTTCTCCTGTTCCTGACAGCCACCCCCTGAATCTCACAACCGTGGAAAAGAGGTGTGAAAAACATCTTGTTTTGTCTCAGTGAAACACCAAAGTCCTACACTGAGAGTTAAGAATTTCTGTGTATCTCTTCAGGTAAGCCTGGGGAACTCAAGTAAGAACAAGTTTTGAGTGCCAGACTTGCTGGTATGTCAAGCACCAGAAGCCACACAGTGATTCNAGCTGCAGCCCCCTGATCTGCAGCAGCAGTCACCACTGCAGGCTGTGCTCATGGAAAGCAGTGTCCCTTACTTACTGCAGGCACTTCAGCTGGAAGCTGCTGGTGTTTCAGCAGTCAGCCTCTGCTGGTTCCCCCTCCTGAGCCACACACTGATGAAAAATGAAGCCCTTCAGGTGGAAGACGGCCACTATTTCTGTCGTGCACGTCTCCAAAGAAGGAAAACTGATTAATATTTAAAAAGCACTGAACAAATAGGAAATGGGAAACAAACGAATTTGCAATTGTCAGCTTCTCCACGCACAAGGTACACATTTCTTCTTCACATCTCAGGTACTCACTCTCTCCTCCACACTCCACACATAGGTCACCCTGAGCAATTAACAGGCGGCCCCCCAAAAAAACAGAAGATGTTTTATTGTCTAAAGTGTTGCAATACAATAAACGTGTGATCTGTACAAAGGACACAATAGAGCAAGTTTAAATACAATCAGGAGAAAGAAGTCCCCAAATTCACAGTCCTTGGACATTATCTCATACCAGAACCTGAACCAGCAATTTAAAGATGGACTAAAAAACCCAAACGAGTTGTTAAAAAAATGTTAAGGTCTCCAAAGAGTCTATGGGTGCATTGTCTTACAGCAGAGATCACAGGGTATTCTGTGAAGGGTCACAATGGCATCTTATTGCCCTCAATGCTGATTTTCACTGCATGGGCTGATCTGCTTTTTTTCCTGATATCTGTGAATTTCCGCATCTGTTTGTCCAGTCGACTCACCCCTTTCTTAGAGGTCCCCTGGAACTTAAAAAACAAAACTAATAATTACCACTGAAAAAAAGCAGACGTCCCATAGGTTCAAGAGAAGCAACGCATGCGAGGTGAAACCTGCAAGAGGGATCTGAAGGAGTCCCTGGTGTGGGGAGGGGCGTGCAGCTCTCCCCCTGGCTCCCCCCCCGTGTGGATACACGGTTCCCCCCCAGTGTACCATCCCACATATGGCAGTGGTCACACAAACGTCACAGAGGAAAGCTTTCCTACTGCAGGGATTAACAGCCACGTTAGGTGTTCACACGCTGCAGGAACATACAGTTTGGAAGAGCTTTTGTCTGGAGTGCAGTGACAGATACATTGCACAACGGCACACATACAGGCTTCCTGGGGAAGATTTCAGATGTATCTACACAGTAAGTGAGGTGGACTGGGTTGACACATCAATTCCAAACTGATTTATTCTAGAAGTAATTCATTAGCACTTATAAAGCGTGAGATTATTGGAAGAAAAGGAGGTGAGGTTGGAAGTGAAAGAAGTGCCTAAAGCTGCCCCCATCAGTTACTAGAAGCTACTGCATTTCATCTCTGTTTTAACTGCAGCTGAGGAACAGAGACAACGCAGCAGTTATTTTACACAGATGAGAAATGCCACTGAAGACAAAGGACGTTCCAGTCCATAACCACTACCTCCTAGATGCCACTTCCCCTTTAAATGGACAGAAGAAACGATGGAGATTTCACACCGTTTACATCTGGGAAAAAGCAACATCCACAATATGCTACTCAGCATCTGATAAACCAGCTGCTGGGAACTGAACCTCTTCTGTCACTAAGGAGGGAGTCCTGACAAGCTCACTTAAAACAAACTCTATCCATAGAAGCATTCACTGAAATAGTATCTGGAATTTCACTGATTTTCAAAGCAGATATATATGTATACGCTTTGGGTTTGAGTTTTACTTTGCTGTTGTTGTGGTTTTACACAAATAAATACAAAGTTTAACCTCAGCATCTATCATTTGTGCTCGCCTCACGTCACTGCTCCTTTGTAACACCTCTGCTCACAGAACCTGAGCACAGAGTTAGCACTGCCAAAACAGTTCTCATGTGGATGTAGGTCAGTGAGTGATCTGCCCCCACTCCACGCTCACGGCAGGGGAGCCTTCTCCCCCTGTTCTGTAAAGGTCTTCTCCTGTTCCTGACAGCCACCCCCTGAATCTCACAACCGTGGAAAAGAGGTGTGAAAAACATCTTGTTTTGTCTCAGTGAAACACCAAAGTCCTACACTGAGAGTTAAGAATTTCTGTGTATCTCTTCAGGTAAGCCTGGGGAACTCAAGTAAGAACAAGTTTTGAGTGCCAGACTTGCTGGTATGTCAAGCACCAGAAGCCACACAGTGATTCTCAAACAGTAGCCATGGTTTGGGCACCCTGAGCATAACAGGTGCAGGTTGGATGGCGGATGTTATGTGCTACAGACTTCTTCCTGTACAAGTTACAGTTTAGGCCACAGGGCAGACATCAGAGAATACCAGGAGAGTTTTCCAAGTTTAACTGGGGTGTACACACTCCTTTCCTGTATGTGCAATCTGCCAACAGCTGAAGCACATGCACTGTTCACACCTCCCTCGAGGGATACCTCTCAAACTTGGGGAAGGCAGTGTCATGGCTACAGGGGCATCCTGTTGCCTTCAATGCTGAACTTGATGGCCCGATGCACTTTGCTGAGTCGTTTCTGTTCAGCAAACCGTCTCTTGTGTTTTTCCAAGCGACTAATACCTCTCTTAATAGTCCCGGGCTAGAAACAATAGCTCAATTAATGCAAAGAAGGAAAGATAACAGCAGAAAGATTACAATAGTTATTACCTCTTCCATTTACACCGGTTCTACCACGTACTCTAGCTTTAAATTAAAACCATACCGAGTAGATGGAAGAACCGAATTAAGCAAGGCAAAGGCCTCTACTGAAGCTGTTAATGGCTGCCAATTTTGATGTTTTCCCAAACCAAAATACTATCAGAAGAATATGATACAAAAAAATGGGAGATAAAAAAATATCAGTAGCACTCTTATTGAGCTGCTGCTTTATTTCAGCGAGTTCTGAAAATAAGAGGCCTGTAATCAAATTCTCACATTAGAGAGAAGCTCTACAACAGATAACATGAAAATCTCTTTCTGGTTCGAGAAGCAATGACATCTAGGGGAAAGAATTTGATGGGCTTATTTGAAAACAAACTTGTTGTCTACTGCTATTGGAAGAGGCACATAAAAAGAATCACCACGCTGTACAGTAACTACAGCAGTAAGGTGACAAATCCACAGGCTTATTCAGACAGCTGAGGTACAGAGTAACAAGGAGAGGCTCAGCAATGTCCCACACCACAGTGCTTACCCTGGAGGACTCCATTTCCACGTTCCACTTTGGCCTGACCACGTAGTCCTTGTTGGAAGGCATCGGCACCCTCGCACGGGCACAGAAACCTGGGTCTCCAGGTCTAAGAGCCCTGAAGAAAAAAAAGTTCCTGTCAGACACAGCAACCTCTAACAGAAAGAGCCATAACTGATACAGCATGTTTGACTTCTGAAACAGTATTACCACTGATTTTTAAAGCCTCAAAACAAACAGTGTGCTGTCAGTACTTTAAAAATATCTTTTTTTAGTTCAAATAAAAATAAAAAAGAGAACTTCAGCTCACTTTTCCTCTCCTGTTAACACTTTCTCCAGATCCCTGCGGGGAGTCTGACCACCAGAACTGCAAGAAGAAGAAAATTGTATTAACTACTCATAGACTGTATATACACTATTCATATACAGAGAAATAATAACTTTGACAGACAATCAAGTTTGGTAAGAGGAAAAAAAAATGAGGTCAGAAATCACTGCTCTTGAATTCAGCCCAGTACTTATACACAGCTTTCCCTTACGGGAGTCCTAGAAAGAAAAACAGAGCATTCACATTTCTCTCTGCTATTCCTACCTGCTCAATCTCCTTCGCTGAGGCATCTGTTCCAAATCTCTCTGTTCTCTCTCTTCTCTTGTCATGCCTTTGTAGTTTGAGGTGAGACCAAAGATGGGCCGAGACCATTCATCTGGTACATAGATGAATAAGTTAAACTCTATAGGCTCAGTGCTTATTACCTCCAACCCATTCCTTTCAAGGTTAATGTATATTTCTCTTCAGTTGAACAGCTGATCTATGAACTCTTCATATTTCAGAGAAATCCCATACTTGCAGACAAAGAAAGACTTTTCACCCATGAATTCACTTAGCAGTTGAATGCTCGAGTGGTATTTGTTTTTGGACTCTCAGCTCTAGGAATACTTTGTGTCAGAATCTCCTGCATGGCACAGTGGGTGTTGTTTTAGAAATATGAAATATACGTGCTGAAGAGCAGAACAAGTTTAAAATCAGCTTGCAGTCATTCAGGATTGAACACATTACGCATGACTACTGCCATTTAAGTACTAGATTTTTAGGCAGTCATTCAAAATCCTGCTGAACTTTAGAGAAAAAGCAGTTTCCTGACAGCACCTTGGTAACATGTAGGATGAGATGCAGCCAACAAGTCACAGGAGACTTTGGGCAAAATAAAAGCTATCATCTAATTTTAAAGCAAAACAGAAACAGGGAAACGTGCATGCACATGTGAACCTAACAGTGTTCATTTAGAGCTCTGCAAACAAAGCAATGAGACCAAGGAGAATTTTGCACTGCAGAGCGACTTCTTTTTTGCAGACAAAAATGACATGCAAAAGAAAGACTGGTAGAAATTAAACTATCAGTGAAACCTCACTGAGAAAAGGTTTACGTACTGATCAGCTTCCCTGCCATATCCTTGTTAGGTCTTGACTCTTTGGGGTGCTTGTAAAGGTACATCACAGCTCGGCCAATTCCACTGTGCTTCAGGGTCTCCTGACTCACACTTGGCAGCTACAAGACAAAGGAAAAGTCAGAAAGAGGCAAAAAATACATATATATGCTTGAACATTAATGGCACCACTGAATTTTGCAGAAAACAAAATTTTCCTAAGTGTTTACTCCAAATGCTCTTGTGCTTATATTACCCAAAAACAAAGCTATTGTTTCCTAAGCAAGCATTTTGCAAGGATTAAAGTTCACATGGCAAACACATTCCAGTAAAACCTAACTCAGTCAAAACTGGTACAGATTCTTACACAAACATTTCTAAACCTCCACATGCAGCCACCTAGTGGTGCTGCAAGAGAAATCTAACTTCTGCCTCACTACCAAGAGCGTGCCACACTTCTTTTGAATGTAGCAAAGACAGCTTAAGGTGAACCATCACAGTACATAAGCCACTGTGAATGGGGGACAGTAAGTGACTGAGCTGATGAGATTCAACAATCTAGAAATGCCATAGCATGGGAATCCCTTGATAGAGAAGGGGGAATTTGACATGTAGTTTATGAGAGGCTCTCACAAACATCTCCTGACCTGGTACTTAGCACAGCTTCTTGCTTTTTTGCGAACACAAGCATAATTTTCCTAACAATTAAGTGTCTGAAATTCCCTACCCACATTTTGTTCAGCTAGGCAGCAGATCTACAACATAAGGAATACTCGTGAAAATGATGCAACGTTTAAACCAAACACATCTCATTTGTGGCTTGCTTCCTCCTGCACTGGAGGCCCACCAGTAGGGTTACAGCACTTAGCACTACACATTTCCCCAAAGCACAACTGCAAAACCACAGATCAAACACAGTCAGAAGCCAATTTAAAACCTCTTGCAGGATCTTCAGAAGCTCCTCTCGTATCTTCAGTGCTGGCAGACTTCGGTCTGGGAGAGGAGAAAGCCACTCCTTGATGGCAGACATTACACCACTATCGATGAAGGTTTCTTTGAGGTCCTGCCTAGAAAGTTTAAAGTACAGAGAATCCAGAGTCATATAACGCATCTGGATCTTAAGACATAATGGTCCTTCAAGTGCAACAGTACATTTGAGTTTAACAGGAAAAACTGGGTGTAAGTTTAGTTTTGAGGCCACCTGTCTCCAGCATTCACCTGAAACGTTTCACTGCATACTCAGTACAATTGCAATGTCACCCTATGAAATCCACCAAATTCTACTGCTCCCCAACACAATAAGCAGCTCACAGAGCAACTCACTTTTTAAGATGCATAACTACAGTTGGTAGCAAAGTTAATTTCTTCAGTGCAGGTTTCTTTTGTGTATTCAGCTGTCGATCCTCCTGCAGAGAGTTGAAAAATCAAGAGATAATCAAAAGAAGAAATAAGCACTTCTTATCCATAACAGCATTTACAGGAGAAGAGTTAAGTGTATAAATGGAGACGTGCACCTTTGGCAGAGTGATATTAATTTCATCCCCTAAGCCACTCCTTCCTACAGCTCCAGAACATAATTTATATGATGACTTCTCCAATAAATGAATAAACAAAATCCCCTTGATCAATATTTTCATTGAAGTATCACATAAGGAGACTCCCCCAAGAATTACAAGGAGCAACTCTTCTAACACCCCTCTGCTCTTCTGCCCCAGCACAGCATGACAGGCACACAATAAAGCACTGAACCAGAGCTCCGTTCTTCTCTCCGACATTTCAAACTTCATTGCTTCATTTACAACATTTGTCCATCATCCTGTCCACCACCAAGAGCCACAGCTGCCTCCCAAATCACCATCTTGCTCTCTCTTCCCTCCCCAAAACACATTAAGAAAGGTTACTCTAAAACTGCCCCCAACTGCTTTTAAAGAGCTCCAGGTAACAGTTAACTTGAATGCTACTCCAACAATACTACAAAGGACACAATACTGATTTCAGACTAGCAAAACACTAGTCAATAACTGCTCAGATATTCAAAGCATATGGATTACTACTTTCGAGTACCAGGCAGATGCCTCTATTTTACTAAACACAAAACAGAAATTAATTGTACGGTGTCTCTGGAACCTAGAAAGCTCACCTCTGCAGCTTCATTCATCTTCACAATCATAGCACTGACCACATCATCTGCATCACTGATGAAAGTCCCACCATCACGGTTTCGTCGACGTTTGCCACTCATACTCTTCTTTCGTTGCAGCATCATGTCAAAATCTGACATGAAGTCCATACTGAAATGCAAGAAGAGTCTGCTGACAGAGGAGTCCTTATAGAAAATGATTCTGTATTTCTCTAGCATCACCTTTCCAAAGGCCTTCCAGAACACTACTAGAATTGTGTCACAATGTCCCTGCAAGATAATCAGATGTCTTCAGTACACTACCTGTGAAACCAAAGGGCTTCAATGGCTCTGAGGTGCCTTCAGAAGTCTCTAAGATCTTACTGAACCAGCTAACGGCATCCAGGACTCAAGAAGTGCTAAAGCTGTCAAAGATTTACCTTTCCTGTACCTGCAATACATTTCTCTCACTTTACTGGAGGGGTCAAGGACGAAGAGAGAAGGTGAGGTCAAATCTTGCCACACCTTATCTCTACATGAGCAAAGAACTGAACTGTGACTCTTATGCTACCACAAGCAGCCTAGCACTGCACTACTACAAGTACAGGTAGATGTATGTTGGATTAGTTATTTTCAGTCAAGTTTTGATGGGAACTATGAAATGCTCTACCTGTGCTGTTGCTCCAGAGTTATCTGCCATGGACTGCCAAGAGACTAAACTGTACAGGCAGAGAGAACCTTATGCCATGTCACAATTGAGGCCTGTACTCAGCAGTGTTCCTCAGGGGCCAGTGCTGGGTCTGGTCCTGTTCAACATCTTCATCAACGTCCTTGATGAGGGGACAGAGTCCAACCTCAGCAAGTTTGCTGATGATACGAAGCTGGGAGGAATGGCTGACATGCCAGAGGCCGTGCTGCCATCCAGCAAGACCTGGACAGACTGGGCTGGGCAGAGAGGAACCAGATGAGGTTTAACAAGAGCAAGTATGATCTTGCACCTAGGGAGGAATAACACAGGTTGGGGGATGAGCTGCTCTAAGAGGGACCTGGGTGTCCTGGTGAACAGGTTGGCCATGAGCAGTGTGCCCTGGTGGCCAAGAAAGCCAACAGTATCCTATGGTGTATTAAAAAGAGCGTGGCCAACAGGTCAAGGAAGGCGATCCTCCCCCTCTACTCTGCCCTGGCGGGGCCTCATCTGGAGTACTGTGTTCAGTTCTGAGCTCCCTGGTACAAAAAAAAGCAAGGGATCTTCTGGAATGAGTCCAGTGGAGGACTACAAAGATGATAAAGGGCATGGAACACCTCCCTTAGGAGGAAAGACTGAGAGACCTGGGGCTGTTCAGCCTTAAGAAAAGAAGACTCAGATGGGATCTGATCCACATCTAGAAATATCTGAGGAGTGGGAGGCAAAGGGACAAGACTGGACTCTTTTCAGCAGTGTGTGGTGATAGGATGAGGGGAAATGGCCACAAACTGAAGCATAGAAAGTTCTGCACCAATGTGCATGGGAACTTCTTCACAGTGCAGTGATGAAGCACTGGAGCTGCACAGAGAGGGGGTGGAGTCTCCTCTGGAGATGTTCAAGGCCCTCCTGGACACCTACCTGTGCAACCTGGGCTGGGAGCTGCTCTGGCAGGGGGTTGGACTCAATGATCTCTACAGGTTCCTTCCAGCCCCTACAATTCTGCGATTCAGTAAGAATGTGTTTTCTGTTGACACACTCTCTTTTCCTCACCTGCCTGCTGCAATGAAGTCTAACCAGTTCCTGGAGAGGCTGTTCTGCAAAAATCTTGTGTTTGCTATTAAGAAAGTATGTAATGCATCAACTTACTGCTTCCCTCTTTTAACGTTATCATCAGAGTCAGACTCATCTGCTGTCTCCTTCATCTCTGCGTCACCCTTCTCTTCTTCCAGGTCTTCCTGGTTAAAGCCCTGACAACAAAGACAGTGCAAGTCAGTGTGGGGATTAAGACTGAGCATTTACTGTCTGACTTTCACATTCTAAAAGCTTCCTCTAAACCCTCTTCAGACTTATCTGGAAGAGGAACTAAAGATTAATCATTTCACCTGTGACTTTCACACCAACAACTCTTAACAGAAGAGCTGTGAAGATTATTCAAATCTACCTCAGCAAGCCCAGGAGATAAAAGGCTTCCCTCCTGAGACAGAGTATCCTTCAACACGAATGCAAACCCCAGCAAGCATTCTGGGAAGAGCTTCCTATGAAGCTCTTTTGGCAACTGAATACCAGATCTCCACGACAGCACTTACTGTAAATTCCTCCTCTTCTTCATCACCAGATTCTCCAAATATATCAGCAATCAGGTTCCTGGGAAGATAACAGTGACATTTATCTGTGTATACAGCAGCAGAGAGAACACATTTTCTGGGAAATTTCTAATGTGACTGAGTGAAGATCCAGCCCTGTCATTCTGTCACACTGACCTTCCTCTCTGCAACACCAATAAAGATAGATTCTGGTCAGTACTCTTCCACTACCCTATTCATGATCAGCATCACTCCCTGCAACTGAAGGAATTCATATTCCCACAAGCACTTACTCTTGTTCATTTCCAGATTCACTGTCACTGCCAAACAGATCTTTCTCTTCCTTTTTCTTTCCAGTATCCTCTTTTCTTTCTTCCTCTTCTTCACTGTCTGATACCATATTTTTCTTCCTTTTGTCAGATTTCTCTGAAGCAGCATCACTATCTGATTCTTCAACATCAGAAAGGATTCGTACTTTTTTTGCAGCTGTCAATGGAAAGAAGCATTACTACCTGCCCCAGTCACCAAACCTACAACAGGTATTGTCCAACAGCTGTTCTCTCTCAAATTCAGTTTGGAAAGGAAACCAATTAGCATTCCCACTCTAAAATAACTGCCCTTTTAAAGAAGAGATCATGCTCATTCTGTAACTTGTGTTATTCAGTCAATAACTGAATAAAACTGCACAAAGCACATCTGCCCACATGAACTTTTACTTTCAAAACTCTCACGTCTAGTATATTTAAGACAAAACAGAGGGAAAAGATGACTAGAGAAATAACAGCAAATCAAGGAATAACTATAACAGCAACAGTCAACGTGACGACAGATTCCAGTATAAAGCAAGATCATAGATAAAGAATATTCTTTTACTTCTGTTAAACCTATTTATTACTCCCAAGAATTGGGCACACATTCACACAGAAATGCAGTCAGAACAATCTAAGGAGCACTCTAAGACCAAAACTACTTTGTGCTTTCACATTTATCGTAGATACTGACTATATCACTACTGCTTGTCAGATCTCATTTCCACATTAAAGTTTCTTACGTGCGTTCTCATTCTCATCCTCACTGTCAGAAAGGATAGCTGTTTTCCTCTTCACTGTCTTCTCCTCCTCTTTCTCATCATCATCACTGTCTGATATTTTTCGTCTCTGCGGACCTTCTTCTTCACTGTCAGAACCCTGAAACCCTTCCCTCGCTTGTTCATTATCTGAATGGTGAGAATCATTCTGCACCTCCTCCTTCCTGTCCTCCCCATCACTGTCATCAGACTCTATTTCTGGTTTGTGCCTGGAAACACCCTCGCTCTCGGAGTCGCTGGCCAGCTGTTTGTGGAGCTCCTCGCTCTCGGAGTCGCTGGCCGGCTGCTTGTGGACCTCCTCATTCTCTGAGTCACTTGCTGGCTGCTTCTGCGACTCCTCATGTTCAAAGTCACTACTGTGATTCCTGTGAGGCTCTCCATTTTCAGAGTCACTCGCTTGGTGATTTAAGGCATCTTCGTTTTCAGAGTCACTTAAGTGTTGGTTTGGACGGTCCTCGGTATCAGAGTCACTGTCTTTCCCTCCTTGAGCTGCCTCGTTGTCTGAATCACTTGCATTGTGATTTGGAGGCTCCTCGTTATCTGAGTCACTGTCTTTTTGCCTCGGTACATCTTCATTCTCAGAGTCTGTCACATGAGGCTCTCCCATCTGCCCATCATCTTCTCCATCACTGTGTTCATTCTGGAAAAAAAAAATAACAATCTCAGGCAACTATGCAAAAAAGAAAACAAAGAAAACAAAAAGCATTCTGAATTTGTGCCCGTCCTTCCTTCTGCTACTACAGGCTGAAATACTTGCTCTGTAGAAAGAACTATTAGACAAACTGAGTCGAACAACTATCGAATAGTACAGATCAAGGAAACCCTTAAGAGATGAATGGAACTGCATCCATCCTGCTGCTCAAACCTATTTTGGAAATAGTAACCATTAAGAAAACCAACTCAAATGAAGATGGACAAAAAGGGTCCATCTCCCTCAAAGGAGAATACTTAAAGGCTTCATTTTAAACAGTCCAAATTTCAACATGGGTTAGCCCAACTCCCCCCAAAATAAAGCAAGTAAACAACCTCCCATACTGGTTATTTTCTTAAGATGCCAAATAAACATTTTTGTACGAAACACATTTTACCGAAACTGCACATGCACTATTTTCTGAATGAAGCTCGAGAGCTCATGCTGCTGCATCATTTAAAAACACATCATGATCAGAAGTCTATTAAAAAAAAGACACAATGCTATAGTCAGACCACTTAAGTATTATTAACAAGCTCTGTGTTTCAACTTGTAATAATACAACAACAGTTTCAATACTTCTGTCTCTTATCTCACAGTTCACATGCCTACTCAGATACCTATTTGTAAATACATTAACCTTCTTAGAACCATAGTGGAACACAATTTTTTGTCTTCTACACAGCAACAACAGACATTTAAGGAAAAACCTATCACAAGACACCTGAATGCATCACTGTAGACAACAGAATGTTATTTATCTTCACAAGATCTAAGTTCTGCATTTGCCTGAGAAAATAAAGGTAGACTGCTGAATTCTCATCCCTTCATTCAGCATGCCTACACAGTCACTGCCACCACAACCCCATCTTCAGCCAGAAAGGACACCGAAAGGAGACCACTTTTCTACGTGTTTCTCTGCCTCACAGAGAATCACCTTTCTGGGGTGATTCTGCCATCTCAGCTCCAGATTCCTTCCACCAGCATCTCCAAAAACTGAGTACTTCTTGGAACAGCAGGTAGTTACAGATCTCTGCATCCTAGAGCTTCCAAATCTTGCTAGCAATTTGTTTTAATTGAACAGATTTTCTGTTCTTCCTTTTCCACAGTCAAAGGCATAGGCAGTAACACTGGTATACCTATCCTACAGTTTCAACTAACAATTATTTTTAATCTTTACAACATATGGATAAGAAGGAATTTTAAATAAAGCAAAACTTCAATCACTTTTAGGAATTACTCCCAACAGAATTATATACACTGATAGGTACAACAATTCTTTAAAATTTTGGATCTGATGCACTCATTCCCTTGGCTAGCACTTGATAAAACAACGAAGTCTACATGACTGAAATATAACTAACAGAAAGTTACCATACGATGGAAAAAATAAAAATCAGGACTACATAATTTTACAACCAGCACTTCAAATCCAACTTCACTATTTCCACACTCCTTAATGCTGTGATAACACGAGCACTTTTCTCTCTACTGCTTGCCATGGCCCTACAGGGATGGCAACCTTCTCAACTATGCTCATGGTACCACTCTGCAGTTCTCATTTCTCCTCAGACAGGAAACGTACTTCAGTTACACAACTGAAACAGGAGTTTTAAATAAAAAGATTAAACATCTACAGATCTGAGGGCCCACAACTGAAAAAGACCACGCACCCACATCGCTGTTTGCTACAGGTTTTATTTTCTGTTCTTCAAAATAATAATTCCACTGCCCTCTCCTGCCAAGCTTGTCACATAACAAACTATGAACATGTATACAATGCATTTTCTCTCACCATATCACTTAAGATAAAAGAAAGCTTCAGCTGCTTAAAACAATTGATTGGATCAATAAGAGGCACTGAAATGCAGGTGTACATTTCGGTTGACGTGCTTTGCCTGCCTTCTCCTGATTTCAGATGGCTGATATTGATCAGGTATGACAATGACATCAGCTATAATAAAGATATTTTGTTAAACACCAACACAGAAAACAAGAGGATTGTCACTGTTCAAACTATTAGGTTCGTCACCTTTCATGCTGAAAGTCTTTGGTAAAGAATAAATAGAACTGAAAAAGCAACTTGAATCCATAGTGACTCCTTACCACTCGGTATTTCTAAGAGTGAAAGCATGGCTGCAGGTTATACAGCCACCTATTCAGAATACACTACTAAGCTACAAAGAACATTGTAAGCAAAAAGCTTGGTAAGTGACTCCAATTATACAGCAGCGTTACTAACGCACTTCACAGTGTACTCCATCTCTCATCTGTTACTGCAAACTGGCAGTCACACTGGAGAAGGAAGATGCTTCGGGAAAGAGAGCACTCACACATCTTAATTAGCTCCCACTGTGACTACATGGTGCTTTGCAAGACAAACCCCAGTGGTAATTACAGCTCCTGAACTCCTCTGTGATACTGTCACCTACAGCAGAACAGCTCAAGAGACAACTCGGGAAGAAGCAGGTAATACACACGGCCCTACAGAGGTTGGGTTAACAGGTACCCCCTACTCTGGTCCCAAATCAGGAAATCACAGCCAAAGCTGACCCAAAGAGCACTGTTATGTCAGCCAAGGAAAGTCCTGCAGAGACATGGCACGTACTGCCCCACACTCAGCACTGCCTTACGGTGACTGAGCATGTTCTACAGCAGAGCTGAGACAGCCCAGGCGCTCAGAGCCCAGGCAGAACAAACAGGCCCTGCCCACAGCCATCAGTGCAAGGTCATCCAAACACAATAAATCCCTGAATGCTTGGGAATGTCCTCAATACAAAAAGCAAGTGCATCCTCACAAGGAAATGAAAACTTTGGAGGAGAGTGCTTAGCTCTCCTCTACCTCCCTGCCACATCTCCCCCTCTTCCTTTAAGAAATAATTTGTCTCTAAAAAGATATGTTCCAAAAAATCAATTTTGTTATTTAGAGTTTCCTGCTTTCATTTGTCCAATTACTGAATTAAAAGAAGAGACATCCTCGGATATAAGTAGGTCTCAGGTAAATGCTACCACATTTTTCTCTAATTCCTTTGCTTTCTTTTCTTCCTCCTCTTTATCTATAAACTTTTAAATTGAGATGTCCTTAAAATTTTTAACTGACAATTCAGTAACATGAGGCTTTAGTACAGTAGAAAATACAGAACACATCAAAATCAAATTTACAGTGTTATCCTTCTACATGAAAATTTCATCTTGAAGTAGGTTTTTGGATCAACATGCAGCCACTTTTAAGACTTACTACTTTCATAATTCATTAAGATGAACAAAATTGACCCATCCCCTACAATCTCATGAATGACAAGTGATAAAACTAAGGCACACATAAGCATTGTAGGCAGTTCAGGAAGCTTGTTTCCAGCTAACATAAGATATTTGTGTGTTTGTTAAAAGTCACAGTCAAAGCAACTTAAATCATGAAGACAGCAGCAACTTGGTTAGAGTGTATGATCTAAGTCACTGAAGATTCCCATACGAACCTGACTTGTACAAACACTGTAAACATGATTTATTATTCATTACTGTACTAAAACTATGTGCCACCTGATTCCATTTGACTGAAACAGAATCGGTAAGGACATCAAAAGAGAACATTTATAGATAAAGTGGGGTTGGGGGAAGGAAAGCCAGAAAAGAATTGTGGAAAAGAAAAACCCACATACCTGAGACCTACTTAAGTAATTCCTCAGGATCCCCCTTTTCTTTAAAGTTAAGAACCTGTAAAAAAAGTTGGAAATTTTATAACTTCAGTTCTTTATGCCCAAGTTCTGAATTAAAGACGAAATAGGAATTAAATAGACTTAACTGATTGGGCTGTCTCAAAGGTATGATTACCTTTGAGTGTCATTCCTCCCACATACTCCTGAAGATGAAAAAATAATAGGATGAGAGAAAATTTAGGATAAATAGAACAACAAAATACTGAAAGCTACTCTCCTTTCAGAGGCAGCAGCTCCACGCTCTCAGCCAAGCTGCATTCTGAGGCTGATGTGGGAAAGCGTGAAGTTACTAGGAATGAAAGATCAGAACACCTACAAATCATTTTTATGATTTTAGCCAAATCAAGCCAAGAACTGAGGCCTGAAGGTTCATGTTTACTACCAGATAAAGAGGCTTGTTTAGAGCTATTGGGGATTTTTCATTTGTTTGTTTTTTAAATGGACTTTATTTTACCTACAGAGGAAGACTCAACAGCTAGCATGGAGAAAAACCCTTACAGTGCTGGAGGTACATGCAGAGAACCAATGAGCAATGACAACACGTCATACTGAATATGTAAACAGTCAAATTCTTGTTACTTTAGGGCAGCTTTTTAACTACTCAATGACAGTAAACAACATTAAACTTCAACAGAAGCACAGAAGAGTAAGAACAACTAAACAAAAGTTTTCAAACACTGAAGATAAAGCTTAATATAACTGTAACAGCATCATGGTTCTCCATGCTCTCATTATGACTTGTTCCCTTTTTCAAACAGAAGTACAAAATTCTTAGCAAAGACGGTTATTTATGTCACACAAAATCTATTTCTTCCCCACGTGGAAATCCTGATTGTCACAACGGCAGATGCTGACAGACAGCAAATCCACTGTAATCCAATTTCTTTCACTGCAAACATCAATACTTAGAGAAACAAATCCAAATGTGCTTTACATTCAAATTGAAATGAGAGCTTTCCTTTTATACTTCTACCAAATCCTCCCTTCCTAACTCTGATGAAAGCACAAATTCAGTAAGAAGAGGACTGCAAGTTACCCCAAGGCAGAATTGAGCCTCTTGAAACATCAACCTGTTAGAGTAAACTGTACCACGTGTTTCAAGCATTTTATTTAAATGGATGCCAAGGCCAATGGATGTCAAAGTCAGTTGTGATCTTCATGCAACATGCAACACAACTTGCAAAGCAGAGTGAAACAGCTTTAATTTTGGTGAGCTCTCCACAACAAAACTTTGATGGCAGAAGACAGGATGTCACAGGGAAAAATGCTCCTAGCAAGGCCAAGCAAAACTTGATGGTGTTCTATCATCTCAAGACACCAGAGATTCCTCAAAGCTAAGATTAACTCCAGAACTGTCCTAGACACATACATTACTTTTTTAAGTCAGAATTTCCTTCCAATCCCAGAGTCGAACCACAAGTCAGAGCATTTCTGCTCCAAACAGAACCCCCGTATCACAACACCAGCACCTTTCTTCCCAAGTTCCCAAACACAGAGCTCTTCAGATGAAGGACAAGTGCTATTTTTCCCCACAGGAAGAACTATGCCTCTGTGAATGGCAAAGTGAGAAGCGTGTAACAGAACAGACCTCAGAGGCAAGGCTCATGACCAAAAGGAAAGATGGAGATGAGAAAGCACGGCTTTACGTTACTATGTAAAATTTAAAACAAAACTCCAAATTCTTCAACTCACTGCTCAGAATTAAAAAACGAGGGCATTTATCTTCTTGAAATTAAGTGCAAGAGTTACACTTCTCCCAGTGCAAACAGCGACTGCTGTGTCAATGACTGAAGACCCTACGGTCAAGAGACGAGAGAAGACATTTCTGGAAGTTTTGCTACACTGAGTCCATCAGATCAACCGAATAAACACCGAAGACTCAATTAAGAAGGCAATACACCTTTAAATCGGTTATCAACAGAGCCCTAACAGTACCTCTGAACGGTGCCCTACGCTTCCATTCTCAGACCCAGAATGCTGCTCGTTTCCTTCATCTTCAACGTCAGATCCCGAATCTCTTTCGTCTTGCACCGGAGTAGCTCCACCATCGTCTGCACAGGGGGAAAAACAGAAGGAAAACTCGGTGACATCTCCCATCCGCCGCGGGACACCGCAGGGCAGGCGGACCCCGCCGGGCCCCAGCGTCCCTCCCGCGCCGCTACCTGACTGCTCCCCGCTGTAGTACTCGCTCTCCATGGCGGGCCGCCGGCCCCGCCGAGACCCGGGGGCTGGCGGCGGGGCTTCGCCCTCAGCACGGCGCTCGCGGCTCACAACCACACCTACGAACACCAGCGGCGGCAGGCTGCACAGGCCCAAAATGGCGCCTCCCCTCCGAACGGCCGCCGGTCGCCCACGCGCATGCGCGAGGAGCAACCGCCTCCTCCTCCTCGCGCCCTGGCGCGGTGGTTCTCGCGAGAGTTCGGGGCGCCGTCAGGGGGTGCTGCGGGTGGCGGAGCGAGAGGGAGAGGGCGGTGTGGGAAGGGGGGAAAATGTACAATGGTTATTTTAATGAAGGTGATTCCTCGTATGAGCAGTGTGGGAGCTTCTGAGAGCCTGGAAACAGATGTGGGGTGAGTGCCCGCACAGCGTGTCCCATCCACCCATCAGCGACAGGATGGGAGCCCCGCAGCTTCATCCATTGCCTTCGCTATCACAGCTTTTACCATCTAGGAGATGGATGAGTGCATCTGCTCCCTGCAGATGAAGAATAGGAGAAGCAACGTGGATCTCTCCCAGACGGCAGAAAGGGGAAAACCCCGAGCAGGCGGGCGTGCGGGCGCTGGCAGCTCTCAGCATGCTGCAGGCCAGCGGTGGGAATGGGAAGGCATTGTCTCAATGAAGCCAGGTCTGACTGCCCCATCTGGGGCTGCGGTTCAACCCAGTTCATGTGTGGGTGGTGCCTCCACATTTAGCCCTCAGCGTCAACTGAAAGTTCGCCTCAAATGCCTCTTTTAATGGCTGACTTGTGGAGTAAACAGGCAGACAGGGACACGTCTTCATCAGGAATCGCTGTGTTCTGTTCCAGTAGCCTCTGTGCTCAAGCAGGTGCATAGTTCGGTTGTTCAGCACGCCTGTGACATTTCACTTGAGGACTGCAAGGTATGACTTCTGCCACTGAGAAGTCATTTTGGAATGGAAAGCCTAATGGATCCATGTGGTGCTCCTCTCCTTTTTGTGTTCTGTGCCAAATGTCTTCATTCTCTCAAAGAGTGCAGAGTGTGTGACCAACAGAAAACATCTGCTGAACCGGTGTAATTTGGGATATTTCTAATGAACAGCAGTGATTTTTGTAACCTGACCTTTCTTTCTTGTTCAGGGACATCACAATTCAGCAAGCTGAGATCTCTGGTCCGACACGTAAATGAGTCAACATTTTTTCTGTGCTAGAAGCACTTTGGAGTGGAAGAGGTTAAGCCTCTGTTAATGTATACTCCCCAACAGCAAACACAATACAATGCATGAAGCTCATTCTGCCATGCTAAATACAGCTAAACTATCTGACCTAAGGCATCGCTCAAAGTGTCAGAATTTTCTGTGTTTCTCTTAGAAGGAGAAACAGCAGTGGAGTCAGATGTCCTTGATGCAGTCCTATCTTAGCAAAAATCCATTCCCCCCCCCTCCCTTTTTTTTTTTTTTTTGTCTGAAAATCAGCATACATGAAACATAAAGAGAAGGTCTTTTCTGTCATGGCTCTTTTCCAAATAGTCTCAAAGGCCTTTTAACGCTCCTCAGAATTGTGTTCATAATGGTATTATGCCCTTTTTCCCTTCTTTGATGTGACTCCTGTTGCTTTTAGCTCTTTGCAATGTGTGGTTTCTCCGAGATCTTTTCTAGAAGGAGGAGACACATGTGCCTGTGTATGGTGGGAGGCTCTTACTGTTTCCCTTATCTGACTTCCATAAAAAATTAAATAGAAGGCTGTATAACAACTTTAACCCAACTCATAACAACACAATAAATGAAGGTCTCTGCAGACAAAGCACTGAAGTAGGAAATAAAATGTTGGGAGTAAAAGAATAGAAAATAAAGAGGAGAAGCATAAATAGAAACTAACAAAAAAGCGATTGAATGTGCACTGAGTACTATGAAATAGTAGCAAAGTGCCTGGGAACATGGAAGCCCACTGGGTAAGGCAGGATCAGGGTATGATGGTAACCATCCTTGAAAATGAGACATTTAAGAGTATGTCATGTTCTGCAGTGATGTCAAGCCATTGTCCCAAATTCCAGCTGCAGTGAGGCTGCAGTGATGAGGAAATAAAGAATTTCTGCATTTGCTGAAAGTGAGCAGACTTTCCTCCCTAAATGTGATGAATTCCCCATCTCCCAGAGAGGAAAGCTGACTGTGGGCCTAGTGCTGTGACATCCCCACATGCACCACACTGGGGAGGATGTGACTGTATCAAGCAGCCTCCTCACTCAGTAACTGAATAACCAAACGTCATTTCTGACAGCAGTTCTGCAGCTGTCGTGCGTGTGCACTAGTATGCAAGCCTGCATGTGCTTGTCTTTGTCCTTCACGAGCCAGAACTTGGCACTTACTGACCTGTAACATATTCTTTTAATACCCTCTTGGCTGCATCCCAAAAGGAAGGATGGAGTGACACTCAGACCATAATGGGATTGCACAGTGCAGGAGAGTGACCTGTCTTCTAGCAGGCAGAGTAAGCAGCACCCACTTGGCGAGTGTGGAGGTGTGTAATAGCACAGATCCAAGTGCCTCACCAGTTTGCCTCAGTCCAGCATCATGAACTGCCTGGAATGAAATAAGCCTCTCCCTGAAGGACAGAATGCTCAGGACAATCAAGGGATGCACTTGAAAAGTCCTTTTCTGGTATGTACTCCTTTAGTTTGCTTTGTTCTCTGCAGTACGCCCTTCAGAGTTAAGGGACATCAGTGACTTAGAGCTACAAATCTGCTTAGAGGGAGGTGGTTACTGTGTGCAGGAGAGCTTCCAAATGAACTGTATAAACTGGAAACTGTTAGACCTGATCCCCTCAGAAACTGCATAAAAATAACTAGTTAGTATAAAATTATGCTTGGCATCTGGGACTGGGTGATGTGGGAATGATGAGGCCACTTTGATTTGGCTGGAGAGGAAATGTGAGAGGGAGTACCACGTGCAAATTAAACCCTTTGATCCTGGCATCAATCTCTTAATTAGGAAGCTGTCCGGAAGAGGCAGGTCTGTTAACACATGTCTGTCTGGATAGACCTATTGTTCTGCACAACAGCACAATTAATTTCACCAGAGACTATCCAATTTTAATTAACGCATTTCTCAGTGCATTATTTATCAGCATGCTACAAATGACTCCAGTGCCTCTGCTATGCCTAGCTGCAGCTACAGATGTGCCTGTGCCTCGTGGAGTCCCTCACCAAACTGTCTTCAGCAGTAGAGTTGCTCTTCCCTGGCAAACTCCTGATTCATTTCCCCATTCACACTGCTCCATGATTCAAACCTGAGCTCAAACAACTGCTTTATAAGGAGCTTAGGCTGCTTCTGCTTGGGAGATCAGGTTGCTGCTCCTTCAGCATTTGTTTGCTGCCACTTGGGTACGTCTAGACTTAACTATGCAAATCCACCTCCCTTCTAATAGGTATTTCAGTCATGACACCATGAGTTGTGGTTTCCTTCAGGCTGCCTTGAGTTCCCCGTGTTCCCATCTCATACATGTTTACATATTCAGGAATACTGTGGTTCTCTCTGCATTAGAGAACACGGCCATTGTGTCTTGATCACAAGCGTTGAAAGTGTTCTATTTTAGAATGAGATTCTCTGCCCCAAAACAAGCTGCGTTTGGAATTTCACCAAGTATACTTCATTTGCTGAAGAAACTTATGTAGCATGCTTGTTTTTTGTTCTCCCACAGTCTAGTTGCACGAAAGGCTTTTGTTTGAGGCATACACCTTGGCAGTCCAAAGGTGCTTACTTTGATTTTCTCACATTTGAACTACATCTAAAAATTCAGTGCTTCTTCAGGAGATCTTGTTGTTTGCACGGGGCACGTACACTTTTAAAAGTGTACTTTTAAGGCAAAATCCTTCAGAATGACTTACACAGTTGAGGGAAGCTCTGCTTTGTAGTTTCCTGCTCTCTCTGAAAGCCTCTGAGCCCTAAGGGCCTATCTGTGCTATAATACTTAAATAAACTCAGGTTTATTTGTTTAAGTTTTACAGGAGAAATAGAGAAGGCTAACATTAGAATACAAATATATAATGTGGATATGTAATGTGTAACACAAAATACTCCCAATTCTTCATCACTGTGCTTGAATTCTTACCTCTGATTACCATGTGGAACTACAGCAGGAAAACCAAGACATGGAGGCTTCATGTCATCTTGCATATTACACATTATGGCTAAATTGAACCTAGGAAACAAGAAAATAAGCACTAGGTATACCAGCATATATCTACACTTGTTAGTGAGGCAAACCACTACTGTGCACAGTGGTTTGAGGGAAGGTTATACAACTAGTTTAAGGGATCTGTAAAAAAACCTCATCCCTAGTGCAGTTCAAGGATGAAACGTGCCATACTCCCAGGTGCTTGCTGTAGCTGGAGGAAGCCTGCATCTGCCTCACTGCAGGCAAACTGCCTTTTTCTTTCTTCCCTGAACATTGCATCTTGGGCTGGAAATTAATGACATACTCAAGGGCAGGGGATTACTGATGGTGTGTTTGGAGCAGCCTGAAAGCAGGGAACTCAGAGCTGTCCTTTCCTCACTTGGAGGGAAGGAAGTAAAGTTAACTTACTTTACTTGCACCTGTGCCAGAACCCAGGGACAGCGTGTTTGGTAGGAGATCAACTAATGAGAACAAAACCAGGATGATTTAAACAGACCAGAAATCCCAGTCCCTTTAGATGGGTGTGTGACCACTGGTATTGCAGTTAAGTTCTGTGAGCTCTTTTTGCCTTTAGCTGTGGGTACCGTGAAACACAGTCCTGACAAGACAGCAACTGATGTGCATTTTCTGACCTTGCACAAAACCAAAGGGAGGGATGAGGGACGAGAGCCCAATTTCTGCTGAGCTAGCAGGTTCACACGGGGAATTCAGTAGTGCTGGAGCAGCTAAGATCAGATGATTAAGGGTTTCCCATTGGGAGTGGTTTCCAGAAATCTAAAAGGATTCACGCACAGGGGAGAGACTGAAGTATAAGGTTCACCCAGGCAAGAATCAGCTGTCCTGCTTACTGGAACACCTCACATGGAAATGACAATATGCTGAACTGGGAGCAAAGTCCTGCAATAAATAACCCTGCTTCAGCTATTTCCTCCTTTGTGCAGCAGAGAACTGGCACTCAGTGAGGGATCCTTTCCTGGCACCAATGCCGGTTTCACCTTCCCTTTCCTTCTCACTCCCAAGCTTATGAAAAACAGGGAACTAAGCTGCGGAAGTCATACAGTGAAGATTTCTTCTGGAGAGGTAATTTTCCATCCCATGGGGTGCAGGTTGCTTTCCTGCTGCGTTGCTTTGGAAAGAAGAGCAGAAGAGCCAGGTGTTGCCGGAAGGCTGCCACTCAGGCAGGACAGGGGTGCTCAGATGTGACTGTGAGTAAGCCTTTTCAGTGCTGAATCTATGTAGCCTGGGATTATATGGGATCTCCACCCCATATTCCCGTTCATGGATCTGTAGGGAGATGTGCCCAGATCTGATCCAGCACAGCCATGCTCCATGTTGGATTGTACCACTCCCTCTCCATTCTGGGCAGAACTGCCTCGCTGCAGTATTCTCATTTCTGGCTCAGGTTAGAAACTTTTCTGTCTAGTGGTTGTGAGTCCCTGTGGGTGATCGTGGCCCATCCTTTGCCTGCTGGCTGTGTACTGTGCTTCTGTAGCACCCTGCTTTGCTCATGTCGCAGGTCACCGCACCCTGAGGTTAGTATGCAGATCCAGCTGTCGAATTGTGAGTAAGGACATGAGGATGTGGCCATAAGAAAACTGATCACAAGGGATGAAATATATTTCTTGAAGAGAAAGCAGAAAAAAAGTAAAAGTTAGCCAGAAAGAACATTGCATTACTAAGTTTTTTTATAGATGTTGTGTGCCAAAATTCAGAATTGTCTTAGTTGCAGATGGTTTCTGGAGGTAGCCCTGGTCTCAAAGGGAATTCTGAATACAGTCAGCAGGCACTGTGCTGGGGACACAGCAGCTGAAGTTCCTCCATGTGCCACATTATGTTTTGTGACGTTCCACATTTCTTCCTGTTATTGGGTCATGTGTGCAAACTGCAGTTAAAATTTCTGCTTTAAAATGTGTTAGTATTGGACTTCTCTCAAAATTTCCATTTATTTTTCTCCTTGGGATCACAACACATTTTATAATTTTGATAACTGGTTATTTTTAACATATTTTGTGATTATTTGGGAGTGGTATGTTGTTCTGGACTTGCTTAGAAACTTGTTCAATCCATGCTAGTGCACAGGCTTTTTCAGCCACAGACAGGGCGTGCTGCTTGCCAAGCACTTCTCGTTTCCACTTTGCTACCATAGCAGCCCCCCTAGTGCTTAGGACATCGATGTGATGCACACAATGGCTCTATCATGCATTTAGGGCTATAATTGCTCCTTCCAGTTAGTCTGAAGAAAAGATGGTTTATCAATTTTAGCTAAGGGTGTAATTTCTGGAAGCTATTTGTAACTTTTCAGATAACACAGGTAAGTAAAGTTGGCAGCTACAGGAAAGCAAATGAGCCCTAATTCTCTCACTACAAAGTTTTCTTTTAACGCCGAATATGAAAGTGTACTGAAACAAGAAGAAGAAAATGGTATTGTCGCCAGACTTCATTTCATTAAGTGTATTTTAATGGTGGTTTTCGTTTTTCAGGAGCATGAATTTCCAAATGAAGGTGGTGACTTAAAACACTTTTCTAGTCATTTAAACAAAGCGTACACTTATAAATTGCAGAAACCTCTATAGCTCCACAACAAAATGGAGATAGAGCATTAAATAGTTGAAAATTTAAGTCAGAAACATAATGAAATCTGGGTAGCTCTCAAAAATACATATGTACAATATTACATAGAATTTTAAGTAGTTATTCTAAATTTTAACTGTAAGATTTTAAAGCCTTTATAAGTGATAAAGAGAAGAAATCTCATGGGTTCCACTGAAACAATTTATGAATTATCCCGTCAGTCACTTTTGGCGATCATTTGTATAGCAAAGGCAAAAAAAAATAGAACTTCCAACTCAGTTAATTAATGGTTTCCTTGTTTTTTTCAGACTCTCCAGAGAACCTGTTCAAAATGTAGGCAAGTTTAATTGATGGCCGGAATAAAATAACTGCTCAAAATGCAATGAGAAAATAAGAAATTTGCATTTGAGTGTCGAGATAAAATTGGAGCAGGTGTTCCAGGAGATCATAGACTCACCAAGAATAAGTACTACAGATCAGTTCCTTGTCCTGTAGTGTCCACTTGCCTTGTGAAGTGCTTTACAGGAGGTTTGCCATCAAACAGGAATGTACAGAAGGGATGCATATATTCAGTGCCTTCATTGGGCATCATCCAAGCAGGAAGTTGTATGATTTGCTTCAGATATACACTAAGGAAATGACAGTGATAATAGATCAAAAGAGTAGAACTGGAATGAATTTTTAGTCCAAGCTTAGCATTTTGTGGAACATTTTGCTTATTGCAAGAATTTCATTAGGACCTTTGAGTTGAACCTTGGTTGTGTATTAGAGGAAGATATCCTTTATAGAGATGGAGGGAGCAGAGTGGGTCACACAGCTGTTGGAAGGCTGTGATATGGGGCTGTGGATACCCGGGTACACAGCAGCCACCCAATCACAGATTATTTTACAGCCTTATGTGCAGGAGAGATTCTTGGTAGTAGGAAGGGATACCAGGGAAAAAGAAATTTTATCTTCTGGTTGGGAGATGGACCTACCTCACTTCACAGTGAGCTGGAACCAACAAGAGCGTGCAAAAGAAGAAAGGATAAATGGAATCAGATAATTATTATGTAGATGCTGCAGTTCTGTGGCTGTACCCCTGCTGTTCCTCAGATGCACAGGTTCCAGAGGAGGGGCTCCACTCTGTGACTCACTGCTTAGCACAGGATCAGCAGACATGACCTCACCCAGCTTACGTTTAATAGAGCCATACCTGTATGCTTAGGGTGCGTCCTCTGCTACAGAGGAGTGCTCCCCAATCTGTCATATAGAATCAC
Source organism: Odontophorus gujanensis (assembly GCA_013399175.1). Taxonomy (NCBI): domain Eukaryota; kingdom Metazoa; phylum Chordata; class Aves; order Galliformes; family Odontophoridae; genus Odontophorus; species Odontophorus gujanensis. Next base: position 358,366 of record VXAB01012277.1, read on the forward strand.
AGAATCAGAATTGCGAAGGTTGGAAAAGATCTCCAAGGTCATCCAGTCCAACCACCCACCTGTCACCAATACTTCCCACTAAACCATGTCCCTTAGCACATCTAATCATTTCTTGAGCACCTCCAGGGATGGTGACTCCACCACCTCCATGGGCAGCCCATTCCAGCACATGACTGTTCTTTTAGAGAATGCACTTTTCCTAATATACTGGAGAGTGAGGGAATATGCCTTCCTCAGTTTATTGCGAGGAGTTTTCAGCAGGTACTGGGGTTTTATTCAATACTGTCTGCACAGTGGAAGTATGAAAGACAGTTTATTGTTATCAACCACTGCAATAACATGGTCAACATTTATGTTTTAATTCATTCCTCAGTGTCCTTTGTGTGAGCTGTTGAGGTCTGCTCACGAGTGGTAAGAGCTAACTCAGGTTTTTAAATGTGGTCTGCTTTTTATGGCTTAGTTTCAGTTGAAATCTTTCACACTCTGCAAACATTGAAAGTGAACTTTGTGAACTTTGCCATCAGTTTCCCCCACATAATAAAAGGCCTTCATGCTGGAACAAGAATGGGAGCCAGCAAACCACGGTCCTGGAGCCTCTCCCCAAATCCAGCTGCTGTAGCCTATGGAAGAGGAAGCAGCTTCTAAAGATTTTGGTTCCCTGGTTGTTCTAAGGAACACAGCCTAACAGTATCACTCCTTAAGCAAAACAAGGGTGTAGACTTCTGGCCACTGGACATTTCACTGTTCTTTTCGATAGTGAACTCCTAATTTTATTGTGGTTCCCCCTGGTTCCTCATTTTTGCTGCTCATGCCTTCATGGCAACCACTGTCAGTCCATCAAAGGACGGTTAATTGTAAATGTTATTTTCTAAATGGTGGAAGGTTCAAGCCAGGATTCTCTGAGGGATCAAAGAAACTTAGGAGAGCATGAATTAAATGTGTCACTGGGCCAGGTACCTGTAGGAACTGAATTGCTGGGTCAACAGAGCAAAGAAAAGTAACTCTGTTGTGCAGTGAATCACACTGCATTGTGGGGTCTTTTGATTTGTGACCTAAACTTGAAGTCCAGGCAATAAACATGCGTAATGCTTGGCATGGGGACTGTGCACATTGACTTCTTTGGGGTTGCAAGCATCTCTGGGCTGATGTAGTAGAGCTCAGAGCAGACCACCACACCAAATCTGCAGATTTTTCTTTTTTTTCCTTTGAGTAGATGTTTTCACAGTTTCTGGAGTTGGTGTAGTTTATTATGCTCTATTTCATTTTACTGCAGTAAATAAACAGCATGACTTCAAGGCATTTTGTTGTTACTCTTTACACGAAAATGTCTTCACTCCGCTGCCTGTTCTAATGAAAGCCTGAGCCCTTTTCTGACCTAATATTATGTTCTTCTTGGGACTGCAGGTTGCATACAGTGATCTGAAACATAATGGTCACTTTCAGAAAGGTAAGTCCAATTCTTTCCTATGATTTACTGATTATCCAGATTTACTGAAGAGGAGAAAAAGACCTTACCATCCTTATTCATCTCAAAAAGAAATGCAGAAATAGCCCAGTATCAAAAAAAGTATAAGGTGTCAGTCCGGACTGAAAATAAAAAGGCACCATGCCTTGTTGGTCTGGCCTGGCTGTGCTGGTGACCTCTGTCACAAGGTGTGGCACTGAAAGTGCAGATTACTTCTGTAGTGTTATTCAGTGCAAATCAGAGCACTGTAATGTTCTCTGTAACCTGCTGTGACATTTGTAGATATTTACACTGCAGTTATTTGGTTTTAAGTGGAGGTACATAAACTATTTTGAGAGGAAAAAGAAATAATTTTTAGTAAAAAACTTGAAACTTTGACAGTAATGCTGTGGTGAGAAAAAAATAAATAAATAAAAAGTTTGTTATATACAGCAAACTCAGCTGGAACACCAGCTTCTCAATAGGAATAAGCCAATTCATACCCACTGAAGATCCAGCCTACAGCTTTGTTTCATTTTCGTTCTAGTAATTGCAGTAAATTTTTGTTTCAATCTGAATTATTGTCTGAAGCAAGTGAAGGTACTTCTGGGGTCTGGGGAACACTAACAGGCCAGTAGTTCAGGCAACTTCAGGATGGTGCTCTTTCCTAGGAAAGGTCAGCCATAGCTCACACCTTTCCTCCAGATGCAGGCACCCAGTCTGTTCATCCATTTTTTCCCTGCTAATGTCTTTGTTTTCAAGTATCTTATCTGAAAGAATACCATAGCTAATGTGAGGATGCCAAGGCACTTTGTCAGCATTCACTGTGCACTCCACAGCCTCTTGGAGGTAGTAGAGCTGTGCAACCACTGTACTTAGGAAAAGTGTTAAGTCATTTCCTCATGTAAGACAACTGGGCCTGATGACTTGGCCAAAGTCACGTTCCATGGTGATGTGCACCTGAGGTCCCAGTGCTATAACCATTTGACTGTACTACCTGCAAGCAGTAAGAACTTGCTCAGTTAAACAGTGCAGTAGAAATCAAAGCAATAGAAAATTAAGACCAGTAAATGTATACATGTGAACTACATGGCATCTAGTATGCCACTTCACTTGACACTGGATTTTCTTCTCCCCAGGGTGACCATGTGTGGCTGGAAGCTCAGCCAAACAGTGAATTTAATGTCCCTATTGGGGCTGTTGTGAAGGACTCTGACTCAGGACGGATCCTGCTGGAGGATGATGAAGGCAAGGTGGGCTACCCTATAACTTTATGTAAATTATGAACATAAAAATCAAAAGTAGAAAGTAGAGAAGAAGGGCCATATTGAGTGATACCAAAGCTCTATCTGACTTTGATAATAGGTGGTATAATATACTGAAAGAAGTAATATAAAAATAAGGCCAGAATAGGGTGATACTTCCCTAATATCCAGAGATCCCAAGAGTATAAAGATGTAGAGCTTCACTGAGGTAGCAGTTATAAGCAGGAGCTAAGAGCAGGAAATGGACAAGCTCCAACCACAAAATTTAGTGAAATCATGATCCCACTAAAGGCAGTTGCACTGCAGTTTTATCCCTACCTCAAGCATGTTCTGGCAGCACTGTGAACACAGGTGATGTTAGGTTTCCTACATCTCTCATGTCCCTGAACCTTTAGGTGGGGATCAGGAGAGCAAAACCATTCCCACTGTAAGGGCAAGCAAGTCCAAGACCACCTGATAAGATTGGACATGTACAAGTCTATGGGGCTGGACAACATGCATCCCACATCCTCTGCTCTGCCTTCATGAGACCCCACCTGTAGTACTGCATCCAGGCCTGGGGCCTCCAGCACAAGAAAGACATGGAGCTGTCCAGAAGTGGGCCACAAAGGTGCTCAGAGGGCTGGAGCACCTATCCTACAAAGACAGGCTGAGAGAGCTGGGGGTGTTCAGCCTGGAGAAGAGAAGGCTCCAGGGAGACCTCACTGCAGCCTTCCAGCACTTGAAGGGAGCTTATAATCAGAAGGAATGGTTCTAACTAAAGGAGGGGACATTTATTTTAGATGTTAGGGGGAAACTTTTTACCCAGAGGTTGGTGAGGCCACAGCACAGACTGCCCAGAGAAGTTGCGGAAGCTCTGTCCCTGGAGGTGTCCAAGGCCAGGCTGGGTGGGGCCTTGGGTAGCCTGAGCTGGTAGAGGGCAAACCTTCCTATGGCCAGGGTTGGAAGTAGATGATCTTTAAGGTCCCTTCCTGCCCGAGCCATTCTGTGATGTCTGGAACCCCCCTGATTGGCTTTGTCTAAGGTTTTTAAATCATCTGGTTCCATGGAGCAGCGCTCCTCTTGATTTCTGTAGTTCTGTTAGAGTGTGCTGCACTTAATGTGAATTCAAGCTCATTCTGGTCTAACATGGCACTCTTCTATGGTTGCCTCTAAGTAAAAGCATAACTCATTAAAATGCTGCCTATCCTTTTTCAGGAGCACTGGATCACAGCTCGGAACATGCACATGGTTCGCCCTATGGACCCATCCACTGCCCAAGGGGTGGAAGACATGATCCGCCTTGGGGATCTCCACGAAGCAGGCATGGTGCATAACCTTCTCATCCGCCACCAGCAGCACAAGATCTATGTGAGTGCCAACATTACTGGACATGGTACTTTTAGGAATGAGCTCTCATGCACCTTTAGAAGGGTGACTTGAGTAGCCTGCTAACTTCCTTTCATGCACAGGGCCCTCCAGTTCCTTTACTGAAGGAGAATGCCAAGGAGACATAACATGTTTTTTCTCTTCCTCCAGTAGTTTGGCTGTGAAAAGGAGATTTGAGTCTCTGAAATTGCAGAGAGATGCAAATGTAGTGACACTGCTCACTTGCTCCTAGAGTGATCATTTCCAGCAGCAACTGGCAGTTAGCTAAATCCAGCCCATGTTACAGCTTAGTGCTGGGTGCATGTGCTGCTACCACCTGCAGCTGTGACACTGGATCAATCTAACCAGTATGCAGTGACATGATTTGTACTGTGCTCCATCCAAGTCAATGTTTATTTGATTTTGATGAAAAAAAAAACAGGTATAGATCTGCATGTTTAGGACATTTGGTTTCACTTCTTGTTCATTACAGATTTAATCTGTGAGTTTGAACAATTTGACATTTTCAGGTTTCTCATTCCTTAGTTCCTACTATGCAACGTGATAATAACGTTCAAGCTTTTTCACATTTCATCTCCCATGTTATATACACTATGTATAGGAGAGGAGCTGTCTCTTACAACACAAACATGGTGATGTTCAGTGTAATGAAGTAGTGAATTTGATATACACTATAGTTACAACTAGCAAGAAGTGCATTACATTAGATTCTAGCAGTCTGCAGTCGTGTTATGTACTTCTTGAACAATGCACTGGAATTTGCAAGTACTTGACATCCTCATTCATTTCAGTGGGGGTGTTTTTTACAAATGCTAAATAAGTATATGTATAACACAACTGTAACATTGCTCAAGTCATGGTGAGGAACCAGGCTTTCAGTCTCACTTATGTTCTGTTCTGAATCTCCCAGTTTTCTCTCCTGCTCTGCTTAGATCTACCCTGTGAATGCCTTTGATTGTATTGTTGGTTGTGGGTTTGCTGCTAGAGGTAATGCTCATAACTGTTTTCCAGACTTATACAGGATCTATCTTGGTAGCAGTGAATCCATACCAGCTGCTGCCTCTCTACACAGTTGATCTTATCAGGCTGTACTGCAACAAGAGGATTGGAGAACTGCCACCTCATGTCTTTGCCATTGCAGACAACTGTTACTTCAATATGAAGAGGAATAAGAGAGATCAGTGCTGTGTGATCAGGTGATTGTACTCAGGATGCATGGCAGACACCAAGACTGGTGTGTTTTAGGGGACATTTGCAGAGGTAACAGCAAGGAAATGTTCTCTTCCCTGCTACTTCTTTCTGTTTTTGTTTGGTCAGGGCTACAAAAACTGAAACATAATTAAGAGATTTCTGAAGTCCATTGTTTTCCCTTGGACTCTGAATGTGATGACATACTCTGCACACATGACCCTGTGTGATGTTAGGCTGTCTGTTACCCTGGGGACAGGATACTTGGGCTATTTATATTTTCTGAAAATGGAGATTTCCTGAAGAAACACTGTCTCTGCTAATCTGAAGATGGAAGAAACTATCTTATAAACATATAACATGTATCCATATTATGCTAGTCATCAGTATAGAGAATCACTGAGTCTCATTACAGTGTGCAGCTGGTACACCAACTGAGTTGCCTCAGCTAAGACTAACACTGAAAATCTGATAATGTGTTAAAGAAAAGCAGGCGGTGATTTAACTTTTTACTGGTATGGAATGTGTTCCATGGATTTGCTCATTTTTAATCAAAGGGAGAATTTAGTCCTCATCCTTAGGCTAAAATACACCATACATTTTTGCAGATAAGATGTTGAAAAGCTAAAATTCTATAGCCATCAATGAAAGACAACCTGATCTTCATGGCATAAAGTAGGATTTCACCTTGGTCTGCCATTTGCCTCCCTAGCCAAAAAAAAAAGAAGAAAGCAAATCCTTAATGATCTCGTTTCTTATTGCAGCGGAGAATCTGGAGCTGGGAAAACTGAAAGCACTAAGCTAATACTACAGTTTTTGGCAGCTGTCAGTGGCCAGCATTCCTGGATAGAGCAGCAAATCCTAGAGGCCAACCCCATTTTGGAAGGTGGGTTATTTAGCAAAAAGACCTGATTTACCACCCTTATCACAAGATTTTTGTCTCAGGGTAAAAATTCAGGAACAGACCCTTGAACCATTGCATTTGTATAGCATAGCTAAAAACCCTGAAGCATCGGTGAAGCAGGGTGGAAGTTCTCTGGACTTTTTGCTGGGTCTCCATGAGGTCCACAGCAGTTCTTATGATGCAGGAGGAGGTGCCATAGCAGCAGTAACTCAGAACTGCAGGGAGCACAAGAGTCACAGGGGACATTGAGCATATTCAGATCACCTGAATACATCTTCTTGGGCCCAGCTACGTGGATGCATTGCGCCTGCCTGTCACTTCAGAAGGAAGTCAGTTCAGATATTCCTTAGTGCAGGTCAACATTTGGTACACAACATATGCAAAATACCAGGAGAAAAATGGAAGCACATACAAAAAAGACTCAATGTTCATTAACTACAGTAATCAAGATCCTATCTCTGTCTTTTTCACAACAGCTTTTGGAAACGCCAAGACAATTCGAAATGACAATTCAAGCCGCTTTGGTAAATACATTGACATCTACTTCAACCACAATGGTGTGATAGAAGGAGCCCGGATAGAACAGTTTCTTCTGGAAAAGTCCCGAGTTTGCCGGCAGGTGAGGGCACTTGCAGATGTCCATTTTGCTCTCTCCTGTGCTCCAAGCCTGTACCAACAAGGCTATATTGGCCTATTTCATTCTTTCTAGGCCCCAGAGGAGAGGAACTATCACATCTTTTATTGCATGCTGATGGGGATGAATCTGGAGCAGAAAAAGATGCTGAATTTGGGCACTGCCTCAGAGTACACTTATCTCACTATGGTAACTATCTCCATTATTCCTCTGTCATTTGTTTCCTCCAGCAACCAAGTACCATCACTAGAAGCTGCAGATGGGTAGATACCAAGTACCAACAATCCTTTCCTTAGAGTACCAGACACAGTAACACAAGTGCTGTGAGTCTCAGTTTCAGAGGCTTACTGTAATACCCACCTGTCCACCGCAGAGGCAGCATGTGGCACTTCAAAGCTTTCTGTCCAGCTCAGCCTTAAGAAACATAAAGGGCACCATAAAGCCTGGGAAATACTGTCCACTTTCACAAGCACTCAGATTTTAGATGAATGCAAGGGATCTCATGCCAGGGAGAAAGCTTATCAGGTGTGTTTACCTTAAGGGATAATGAGTAAGCAGAAACAGTGCCAAGAATCCTTGTCCTTTAAGGCTGATATTGATATGGTCTGAAGAGAAACCAGGAAAGATTCTCTTTACCTGTGAGTGTGGTGTCTTGCAGGGCAACTGCACATCCTGTGACAGCCGGAATGATGCAAAGGAGTATGCCCACATCCGCTCAGCAATGAAGATCCTCATGTTCTCAGACTCTGAGCACTGGGACATCAGCAAACTGCTGGCTGCTATCCTGCACCTGGGGAATGTGGAATTTGAAGGTAAACTCATCATTGTCTCTGCTTGGTCTCTCCTCAGACTTTATGTTAAAGGCCTAAAGGTGCTTCTGCTTCCACCTGTGAGGTTTAGGTTGTGCTTCTCTGCCCGGTATCAATGGTTAGGTGGACAAGGCTGGAGGGGCAGGCAGATAATCACTATTACACACTGGGTAATGTTTTGGAAAACACCCATCTTATTATGTTGTCACACTCAGGTTTCCTTGGTTATAAATAGACCCTTATCACAAACTGAAACACCAGGCAATGTAATACCATGCTGCATTTGCTGATGGTAGTGTTACATATAAGTCAGAGGACAGAGAAGCAACTGAGTCATGCTTTTTATCAGTGGAGATGGTAGCTGTCATTCTCCTGGATGGGTACTGTGAACATTCACCTGCGTAAATGCAGCACTGATATGGCAGAGACAGTCTGATAACACCCATCAGGAGGACAGCAGGGGCTCTCATGTTTTAGAAAAGGACTCCACTACAGTGATACCAGGTGGGTTTTCTGGGGTAATGCTGGCTGCTAAAATGAGGCATTTCCTATGTGTTGGAAAGTTGTCATTTAGGAAACCTTTTTTGTTTACATTTCCCACAAGCTACATACAAGGCAAGAAATGTTTTCAGGAAGATTTTCTGAAGTCAGATAAAATTTCTCCAGATCCCTATAGCTTTAGTTTAAAATTAATAACCCTGTCAGATTTGCTGCTATTTCTAGTGTGATGTTCTGGAGTTGTGAGGACCTACACATGCCAGGATCTCTAGGTGAAATTAGAACCCTCCTTAGTAAAATCTTCAAACCCAGGAGCTCCATCAGGCAAATTACTGCTTTGCCACATTTGTGGAGATACAGGCTTACAGAAATAAGGCTGCACATCTCCCTGCCATAACAGAAATTCACCATGAGAATGACTGTTTTCTCATTCCAGCGGCTGTGTACGACAACTTGGACTGCTCTGATGTGATGGATTCACCACACTTTTCAATTGCAACCAAACTGCTTGAGGTAATAAACTCCATCTTTTCTTACTCGTTCCTTTCTTCACCCATGCTCCCTGAGCACACTGACAAAGCATGTCTCTGTGGAGCATTTACGTATGGAAGCACATAGAAGGGGCATTTCCTGTTCTTTCTGCTGATATTCAAGTGAGATACTCAAGATACTCTGCTGTTGCAGATATCTTTCTGAGCTAGGAGATCCTTCAGTTTTGGGTAGCAGAATGCTGTCATGAGTGATGCTGGACAAGCAGTTTGTCACAGCCCTCTTCCTGAGACAGACCTTCTTTGCTGGATGTCTTTTTTCTACCTGGAATGACCAAGTTGCCATGACTGTTCTTCCAGGTAGATTCCAGTGAACTTCAGAACAGCCTCACAAACCTCTCCATCATTGTCCGTGGAGAAAGCATGTCAAGGCCCCTGAATGTGGCCCAAGCTGCAGATGGGAGGGATGCCTTTGTGAAGGTACTGCTTCTTACATCTTCTCTGTTTAAAGACTGGGGATGCTTTCAGAGCTGCCTGTCTTACCAGTTAAAGAGCCTTTAGTGATAAACTTGCACACAGAGGGCCTTGTTCCCTTTTGGTCTTCAGGCATGGTTTGACATCATTGTTTCAACCCAATAAAAAGCAGAGAGGCTTGTACAAAGGCTGTGATGATGAGCTCTCACTTTTATTTCTCCCCAGGGTATATATGGACGGATTTTCCTGTGGATAGTGAACAAGATCAACTCAGCCATTTTTAACCCAACTTCTCAGAAGCCTAAAAATACACGTCAGTCCATTGGATTGTTGGATATTTTTGGGTTTGAAAACTTTAGCAACAACAGGTAGGAGGCTCTAGATTCATTTGCACTGAGGTGCTGAAAAGCAGTTGATGTAAACAGAAAAAATGAAAAAAAAAACCAAGCACATTTCCTTTCATTATTATCCTAATTCCCAGAGAAGCATTGAAATTTCCATCACTAAATTTCTCCAATGACAATCTAACATAAATACCCTTTTTTCTTTAGTCTTGGTCACATTTCTGCCTTCTCCTTCAGCTTTCACTGTGCTGCAGCCATTGCACATGTCTGTTCCAGAACCCCAGGAATTTGCTCAGGGGAGATGTCCATGAAGCTGCTGTGAGCAGGCAGCCATGAAGAGCAGATAAATGTTCCCCTTGTTCCATAGCATTTTAACAATACCTCTTGGGATGCTTTTATACATAGCATAAAGGAAACTGTGTTTTGATTCCCATTTCAGCTATGCTTCCTTTTTGCTCAGACACTCTTTGGGGACTACTTAATTTCTCTGCTTTTAAGGACAGGTCAGCAAAACACCTGGTCTGTATACCATTGTCCCACTGTTAATCTCTTTTACTGGTGGTTTCAGTCCCAGAGCACCATTTATAAATGCCTTTCTCTGTAGTGGCAGCAGTTCTCTCAGTTTTATGGTACTGTGTCATAAGTGTTCACATTCCATCACATGTAGTCTGCAGTGTACAAACCTTTGAGACCAGAGTAGAGAAGCTTTCTCCATCATGGGGCACTTCGACACGTAAGCAGTATAGAGGCTGGTATGCTACAGTCAGTGAAGTATGTAGTAAATGACTGTGGCAAACAATATAATTTCTGTCCCTCCATTTCCCTCCACCTTTGTCACCTCCTCCTTGATAAATCAATTAAAAAGTTCCACTTTTTTCATTCTTTTTAAATTCTGCATGGCAACCTTTTCCGATCTGTTTCAACAGATGCACCTTGCTTGCATTCATCAAGATAATATTCCTCACTGACTTTTAGAACATAATCTGTTCAGCCCATCCTACATTTTTAATGTTCTTTCCTATTACTTTATGCTATCCCCAAAGGCTGCAGTCCACATGGGGCCTCACTGGCACACATTGTGCCACAGCCATTACCAGGTAATGAAACTCCTGTGCAGCATTAAGGACTAACTGATGAAAGAAGTGGTAATGCCAGTACAAGTAAAAACAGGTCATACACTGATCCAGTCATGCTATTTTCATGGTTATATGTTCTGCTTTCTCTCTGGAGTTCCTTGAAACAGATCTTTCCTTGCTTAACCAGCAACACTTAGTCAACAGTTGGCTCATTTCTGCTTATCTTTATTAGATCAGGAAATGCATCTCTTATGTTCCTAAGACAACACACAGTGCTGATCATTACCATGGAATGTAACAGTAGTTTATCTGGAAAAATATTTAATATGGACAATAAACAAATGCCTCAGAGCAATGTAGCATTGCCTAAGGTCCAGGAATGACCATGGATTTCCATCTTGTCCCCTACAGCTTTGAACAGCTCTGCATTAACATTGCAAATGAACACCTTCAGCAGTTCTTCGTGCACCATGTCTTCAAGCTGGAGCAAGAGGAATACCTTGCAGAGCACATTACCTGGAATAACATTGATTTCACTGACAACCGCCAGGCTCTGGAAGTCATTGCGCTCAAACCCATGAACATCATCTCCCTCATTGATGAAGAGAGCAAGTTCCCAAAGGTAACTTTCTGGTTTCACCTGTAATAGTTGACTGTGAACACAGCACAGCAGTAACGCTTTACACACAGAAAAGTGCAGAGGACGTTTTCAGAGACATTGTGAGAGGCAATACCCCTTTAAATTCGCTATATGAATACTTCGTTCTCTGCCAGAGCGTGCTGTTCCTGGTTCCTCGCTGTTCTGAAACTCCTACAATTGTTCCAGGTGGAGAAGGAAAGAGACACAATCATTCTGACATGGCTTTTTAGGAAATGTATGGATGTGCATATTGTTTGAGTTTTGATTTGCTTTTGGTCTGAGCTGCACCTCCCTCCTTCTCCTGGATGACAGTCATAGTTGAGCACTGTGATAGTGAAAGAATGGTTTTCTACAAAGGGCAGGCATCTCCAACAGAACAGGGATGAAGTAGCATCTGATCGTAAACATTGCTGCTGCACATTTCCACGGTCTCCAGATCATGGTGAGGGTAAGCAGGACTGGCAGTACAGGAATCAGTGGCAACACCAATTTATCCAGGAAAGCAAGCCCTGCCTCAGCTCACCTGTAGTACTCAGGCAGCAATTCAAGCAAACAGAGAGCTTTTCCCCTTATTTCCTGAGAAAAGGATGGTCCCAACTGTATGTCCTGTAATCAGGAAAAAAAAAGTCTCTTCCCAGGGTACATGGCTTTTCAGATAGCACAACACTACCCTAGCACTGGTGAGCAGAGCTACCTCACATGCATGATGAGGATGTGCTGGCACCACTTGTAGGGAAGCACCCAGCTGGCTGCTGGCCTGTAGAAGTTACAGTCCATGCTGGGTATCTGCTTTGGGCACCCTTCCTCTGGGGATCTCTGAGTCTCGTACCAGCTGGGCAGTGACAGAAGGCTCTGTGTGCCTACCTGGAAGAAGAAGTGTGTATCCATTAGAGTGTGCCTGGATAGGATGACACAGGAAGGTTGGTGGTGGGTTCTGCTTGTGATTTCCAAAGATAGAGGAAATTTGCAGCACGCTCAATGATGTCAATCTTTTTATGGGGCCTTGTGTACAGCCCCAAAATACTAGGGCTTACACTGTAATTACATTACTACATTCTCAACCTGGTGCTTGAGAAGAGGGTCTCTGTAAAAGGGAAAATTCTAGCTTCTTCCATAGTTACTTTACAAATTATAGGCAGAATTTAAGCCTTTGTTATCTTTAAGCACCTTATGTGTTTATTTGCTGGGCATAGTCTTGTGCTATAATAGAGAACCTACTTAATTGTCGTTTTCTGCATGTATTTGTTTCTAGGGCACAGATGCCACCATGCTTATCAAAATCAATTCCCTCCATGGAAAAAGTAGAGTCTATATCCCACCTAAGAGTGACCATGACACCAAGTTTGGCATTAACCACTTTGCTGGGGCTGTCTTTTATGAATCCAAAGGTAAGCCTTTCTTGGCTGGATGTGGAAGGTGAAGAAAAGGGCATAATTTGCCATGGATGTATGGCATTCCAGAGTAGTGTTATCTATTATTTCTCAGGATAAGAGTTCAAAACATTCAGGTTTATTTAGCTGAAGTCAGGAGGTAAAGAGGATTACTGCAAACTAATCATCAAGTTACTGTAGATGAAGTGGATTTTAGCTGGACAGAGTTGCATTAGAGCCAGCTGACTGCAAAGATGACAAGCTGTTCTTTCTTCTTTTCCATCCTATAGATTTCTTAGAGAAAAACAGGGACACACTGAGTGCTAATGTAATGCAAGTGGTTCATTCCTCCAAAAACAAATTTCTGAGGCAGATTTTCCAGGTGGAAACAACCCCAACTAGTCTGGGACGTGGGACCATCCGGCATCTTGGAAGTGACCAGGCTTACAAGGTTGGCTTATTGACACTGTGCTGCAGAAACAATGAATTTCTCCTTTATAAGGCTCTGGCTGTTCTTGACCTCCTTATTCTATTGTACTGTTTCTGCACATGCCTTCCCCTTTCATTTCTTCAAAGAATTCTGGAGGGATAGTTAGGAGACTCCTGGCATTTTCCTTCTTGCAGAGTGGCTAGCTAGCACAAAAAGCAAATAGTTGTGCTGTCACAGAAGGCCACTCCATCTCCTGCTCCCAGTGACACCCAGTCTCACCAACCTACACATTGCTGCAGTTTTAGCTCTCCCTCCAGGTCCAGAGGCTTTGTGACAAAGTTCCTGGTGGCTAATTATCACAGAAACATGAGTGCCTGGCGGTGCTGGGAGCCCTGTCCTGTGCCCAGTGTGGTGCAGTGGTCTGGAAACACTGTGGGACAGAGTTCAGGCTCTCTGCCTTGCTGCAGTTTTCATGTATCTTAATTTCTGAGCACTTAACCATGCAGTATCAGTATTGTATGAAGGTACTTTTGCTTTTAGTGTTTATATCTCTCAGATTCTTTCACTAGAGGGTGAACAGTTAACTTGTTGTCTTACCTGTTACCTCCCTATTCTCCTGGCATTTTTTTTTCTGATCCTGTTCTTTCTTTCTCAGTCTTTAGCCCAATGTGGCTTTTGGCTGTCCAGAACATCTGGCTACGGACAGGTAAACAACCTGTGGGAAAAGAAAGAAGTGGTACCTGCTAAAACATAGAGATGGCTTAGCATCTGTTAAACATTATGAGTAATTTAAGATTAAACATCAGGCTTATCTATGTTGGTCTGATGGGTTTTTCTCTTTAAATAAGATTGTGTAATTAGGTAAAAACAAAGTCTACTTAGGAGAACATTTAGGAAGTAGAGTAGCGTGAAAAGAAAAGAGCTACTAAATGTGGAATACCATCCACAAAAACTCACTACTACCCCAACAAGTTCAGCCTAACAGTCATATCTAGAGGTGCTCTGTGGGACTGGGAGGGTCTGGCTTCAGCCTTCTGAGACCATACTGGTACAGCAGAAAAGCCCCTCAGGTCTGGGAGTGCGAACTGCTTTTGGCACTAATGCAGCTTTGACATCTATATGATGTTATTTTATCTACTTCGAACAGATGTTTGCTAAGCCTAAAATGCAGCCGAGCTGCTATGAAGTATTCCCAGGGGCTGCTTTCCAACGCATGAGCGTTTGGTCGCAGGAGGGCAGCATTGCCATATAGCTTAGAGCAGAAGGTGAGGGCTCGGGTGTTGAGAAGGCCGCTTTAGATGTAAGAACCAGCTGAATGAGGTACTATAAAGATCATTCAAGTAACGACATCCATTGAGATTTAAATTTATCTGGAGTGGGAAAAACAAATAAGCAAAACAAAAAAAAAAAAACAAAAAAACCCCAAACTCCAAAACCAGCAATCTGACTGAGCTAAAAACAAACTAAAAGCTGTTCTGTGCTGTAATGACTCCGAGCTCATAGGAAGACTGTAGGAGAAAAGCCAGTGGATTCTTTTTGTTACTCGGAATCTGCACTGCTCTCACTGTAATTTAATACACCCTGAAAACACAGGAGGAGCAGTTAAGACTATTGTGACAATGTTTGGAAGAGGACAGAGGAGGAGCTGTGCTTTCAGGGAAGCTGAGGAAGACGAGATAATTACAGCCAAGTGCAGTCCTTCTGGGTTTACACTAGTGCAGCTCGAGCAAAATTCATCCCAGAAGCTGTGAGACATAAAGCACTGCATCTGCAGGCAAAAGTAAAGCAGCTCTTACATTATTCTCCAGTAGAAGTTTGCCTTTCACTACTTACTGTAGTGTTAATGAGAAGGAAACCACCCTAAACGTTAAAGAGCTGTTCTGAGCCCTTAGCAGCACTAGCTAGCTATGAGCTGGCAGCAAACTGCCTGCCTGCTCTAGAGGTTATTTTTGGGAGAGGCTGTTTCCTGCCAAACTTTCAGGCATGCATCTGTGAATAATAGCTTGGCACCCAAGCCCTACACAAGGCACAGTCTTTGTTGGAAGAGACAGGCCTATGTGGGCTCCTGTGGGTGGAATTTTTTCCACCACAGCCAGCCCTGCTGCTAGAAGTTATGCCCAAGTAGTGATGGGTATTGGTGGGGCTGTAAGATGCAGAAGGCAGATTTAGCTCCCTTATAGGTAAATAACATTTCCTGGTAGTTGTCTGGTACCATTACCTAGTACAAAAATGGGAAGATTTTTGAACTGGCCCTCTGACAAGGAACGATGTAGCAGACAGCATGTGCTTACTCTTCCCAGGGCCTGGATACCACCAAACGGCTCTCTACTCTGGGGGGACAGTTCAAGCAATCCCTGGAAAAGCTAATGAAAATTCTTGGTCAGTGCCAGCCATACTTCATCCGCTGCATCAAGCCCAACGACTACAAGAAACCACTGGTAATGATTTAATAGTATGAGGTCTTGTTTTCAGTAAACTTTGTAATGAGAAAAAGCTGTCAGTTGCTGTGTAGGATTTTCTGTCTGTTCTGCAGCCAAGAACTGGAGGACAAGCTATTACTGCCATAAAAAGGGCAGTACGATATAGCAAGGTTAATTTATAAAATCATCTGTAAATCCATCCTAGAGTGATGAGTGGCCAAAAGAAAACATGGGTATATTCCTGGGAACAGCTGTAAAAGCCATTCTTCTAAATGGAACTGGAGAGTTTCCAGCTCCCAGCAAGGAGGCATATGAAAAAAACTGAGATCCAACAGTGACTACACCATGAAATAGTCAGAGAGAGATGGAGGGAGCTGCGGGTGAGAGGGGTGATATAGCTAAATCTGACATCACAGGAGAAGAGGCTGAAACTTGTGATTGGAAAGTTTGGCAGGATCTTGGGGGATCAAAACCCAGTTCTACACTAAATCCTTGTTTGTTGTTGGTAGAGTGACTTAATCGTTTTTTAAAGCCGTGCGTGTGGATTAGTAAGCCTATTTTTAATCTGCCTTACAAGAAACTCGCAGCAGTCATGCTGTGCCAAGTCAAAAGGATTTAAGTTTCTACTGCAGTTACTTGCACCTGCAAAATAACATGATTGTTCACCTGAAATTACAGTTATAGAATTGAAGATAGTTGCTAAAGCCAGTCAGAAATTGATGGACTGTTTCTGCTGCCAAACAGAAATGTGAAGACCCTTTAAAGTGGCATGTCTGTGCCCAGAATTAGTTAATCTAGGACTGAAATGAGAAGTGCAATCAAGAAAAGCATTGTAGTCGATTTTGCAGCTCTCTGAGGTCACAGGTTAATGGGTGTGTTCTGTGTTCTGTGCTCTTTGTCTGCTTTCTTTTCCAGTTGTTTGACAGGGAGCTGTGTATCAAACAGCTGCGATATTCAGGGATGATGGAGACCATTCGGATCAGGAAAGCTGGTTACCCGGTTCGCTACACCTTTGAGGAGTTCTTTGAGAGATACAGAGTTCTCCTGCCGTGGTCTGCTCTAGAACCGGTGTGTGAGCACAAGCTTGGTTTAAGCAAGTCTAACTTTTCCTGATGAGGTGTTAGGTCTTTCCCACTGGATAAAGTTCTTAGATTACTGCTGGCACAACTGAGATTGCTGTCATTGCAGGAACTGTAGCTAAATACTGAGATCCTCACTTGGACCTTAGCTGAAAGTAGAGTGCTTTTAGGTCCAGCTATCCTGGACTTGCTCCACATAGACAGTCCAGGCAGAGTGGCATTACTATTGCCCTCAGTTTGTTTTTGTGCAATCATACACTTCTGAGGTCGTCATAACATTTTTCCTGTCACTTTAACTTTGGAGTGCTTCACCGAGCACTAATGTTCCTCCTTTTCTTGACCATTTGAGCTGAACACTTTCATTCATTATCCTGTCCACACAGAGGTCTATCAGACCTCATCTGTTTGCATCCTTTGCTCTTTGAAATGTGGGGCCATAGGTTCCTTACATAGTACAGCCATTCTGTTTTCAAACAAGCCCTAACATAATGATGCTTTTGCACATCAGCTGAAGAATGATGCTCGACAGTGCTGTATCAGAATCTCCGAAGCAATACTGGGCAAAGATGAAAGCTGGCAGGCTGGAAAGACCAAGATTTTCCTTAAAGTAAGTAAAAAGGAGAACTTACTGCCTCTTCTCCTGAAGAACAGAACAGTTCACCATAAAGCTTGATTTGTCAGCGCAGAAGGGATGACCCAGAAGGACTGAGTTTGCTTAAAGGCCTCTCTTGAAACTCAGACTGGATCTGAGACAATGTAATTAGATGGGTACAAGCTTGGTGTAAGAAGGGGCTGATCCTTTTCCTGTTCCCCAGTGATATAGCTGAAACAGCAGAGTGCAATGCATTGGACTGTGCTTAAGCCCAGAGAGTAAAAAAATAACTGGATACCAACACATTGTCACAGGGAACTTCCTTGCTCTAAGCAAGGTAAAACCAGCCCTTCTTTAGGCAGAGTTCATTGCTATGGCCAGACATGGCATGGCCTGGTGGTGCACACTCTTTCTACTGCAGATTGCACATTTGAATCCCAGCTTCCACTGTGGCACGCTGATTCTGCGCCTCTTTCAGACCTTGTGTCCAGTTTTCCAAAGCTGTGGGGATGTTTGTTCAGCTGTATGTCAATGTTTTCTTCTAACAGGATCATCATGATACAGTACTGGAGTTGGAGCGGCAAAAGATACTCACAGATAAGGTTCTTCTTATCCAGAGGGTGATGAGAGGATTCAAGGACAGGTCAGTGATGTTACACAAGGGAGTTTGGTTTGGTTTGCAGCTCTGATCTTTGTACTGTTCTTTAACATCCTCGCTGAAACATTTCTGATTATGAAATGCATAAATCCTACCTTACAATAGCCCCAAATTCTATGCTCATCACATAATAGTGCATCTATGCAAGTTTTGCACAAAGATTTGTTCCACCTCAGTTTATAATAATAGTTTATAATCCTGCAGTTTATAATCCTGCTTTTCAAAATGCAGGATTGCTGCACATGCAACTGAGAGAAGGAAAATTTGCACTTAGCATTCACAGCAAACAGCACAGATGCCTTTCCAGGTATCTGGAAGACAGGAAGTTGTGTGGAATATGTTCTTCTCAGAGCTACAAGGACCTTTTTTAGGATACTTCTTTAATATGAGACATAGAAAAAAAATAGAAAAGATAGAAAACTAACTAGTCCTCCACCTTGAAAAAGATGCACAACTCGTTTAGTTTGAAATATCTTCCAAAGTGACATTTAGTCACTGCCAAGGAAATAGTTGTCCTCAAAAAATGCTTTATGTCACAATCTGTACTTATTAATTTTGTATCACCCAATCAGAACCATAATATAAGACTAACTCCTGGTTTGGTTTAAAAATGTTCCTAACAGTGGAGGAGCAGTTGCTATGGGTATTTTTGCAGCTTCAAGGTCAAACTCAGATGTAGAGGTAGATGAGTAATACTTCTGTCTCATCCTTTCTACTTGCAAATGAGTAACAAAACAAATATGAATGCTCTCACCTTGAGGGCTCAACTGATTCATGGTGCTGCTTCACCTGCTGAGCTCACGTGAAATTCCCCAGGGCTGTGTTATAGAAGAGGTCCAATGAAACAGCCTCTTCTCACATCTCCATCAGCCTGGAGAAAGTATAAGCAGACAAAATGCTTTCAGTGAGAATAATTTCGTTCCATGTGGTATAAAAGTATCTGAACAGACTAATCTTTGTACTGCAGCATAATACTTTTCTTGTGCTACTCAGAAGCAGGAGGAACAGCCCTTGCTGAGCTTCTGATTTGCCCTTGCAAGATGTCTACTAGTAACATAGCTAGTTAGCATAGCGTTAGTTTTCCTGACTCTAGTATTCCTATTCAGCAGTGATGGCTGAGATCAGAGTGAAGAAATCCCATAAACAGAAAAAAAACACCACCTTCATTCTTTATTCTTACCATATGAAGCAGCAGAGATAACCTATTGCTTCTCACCTCACCTGTCTGTTTGCATAGGAAGCAGTTTTTGAATCAGAGGAAGTCTGCTGTAGCTATCCAGGCAGCCTGGCGAGGCTACTGCTGCAGGAAGGAGTTCAGAATGGTAAGAAGAGAGTGTGTATGTATCTTTATGTGTGTGTGTGTATTTATATACTATGCCTTGCTAGGCTGAGGGGAGGATTGAGAATTACAGTATCCACAAATTAAAAGGGGAGAAGCAAAATGGCAGGGTATAAGGAAGGGATTTGTTGGGTCCAAGGAGGACTCTGGGGCATCTCGTGGTTTGGTGAACCTGTGACATTTCTGCTTACTGTGAAATAGTAACCCAGCTAACCTCTGGCAGGCCTGGTTCCAGCACCCTGGACCCCAGTGCTCCCACACTTCTGTTCCAAGGCTGGCATTTGTGCATCACTGACAGGCTGTGATCATAGGGTCTCCACAACTGTTAGAGTAAAACTGGGACTCTGTAGCAGAAAATAACAGCAAATCAATCTCTCTTATTTTTTATTTTTATTTTTAGTAATGGCTGAATTTGTATAGATTGTGATTTTTGTGGGTGAAAAGAGCTGGAACATATTGATTGTGCTCATGTTTTTATGGGAGAAATTGTTAACACATCAGAACCTCCCATTTGTGAAGGACAAGAGGAGAAACTGCCAGTTTCAGTCAGGAACATTTTCTATTTTGCATCAGTGACACAATCCCTATCTGAAGAGCCATGGTGTTGCCCTGCACTCAGCCCCATCTTTCTCTGACTCCATCTCTCCCAAGGTTATGCCGTGTTTGTTTGTTTGTTTCCCATTCACTTGGTTTGATTTCTGCTCTCTTCTTTCCCTTGTCATCATCTCAGGCTAATCCCTAGAATGGGTCCTCAAAATAACTCTTTCTGGTATGATTTTAAAGGCCTATCACTGGGCAGAAATCAAAGTATTCCCTCAGATACCAGTACCCTGTTAACCTCTTCCATTGTCTTTATCCAACTACTGAATTTTGTTGCCTTCTGCTCATCTCACTGAAGCCAAGACTCTCTTGATTGAATCATGATCACTTGTTTGTTTTCTCCCCCTCCTACAGATCATGCTGGGCTTTGGGCGCCTGCAGGCCCTCTACCGGAGCCGGCAGCTTGCTAGGCAGTATGAAACAGCCCGGGCACACATCATCAGATTTCAAGCTGCATGCCGTGGTTATCTAATACGTCAAAAGGTAGCAGCACAGATGAAAGCTGTTTGTGTTATATGCAGGCACGTGCAAGGGGCATGTTTGCTTTCCAGATGTTACAGAGGATGAAGAGGGAGGTACACATATCTGTCCAGATATCTTTTAAACATGACATTGTTTCTGTGAGGTTCTGAGGCGTAATGACCAGCAACTGTTGCCATAGCATAGCACCAGATGTGGATATTTATTTTGGAACATTTTATTTTGAGGTACAAAAGTAGGTATGATCTTATTTACGCGTTCTTTCTATGTTCATTTCCATGGATCAGAACTTCAGTGACAGAATGGTTTTGACAGAAGGGAGGATAAAAGATGTGTATGTTATATTAGTCATTCCTGTAAGGGAAGATTAATTTCTACTGCAAGGCCTGATAATGTCACTTAGAGATACATCCAAGAGGGAATCCTGATGTATTGTATATTGGTATGCACTGCCAGGTTAAAATCCTGTACCTACTACCTTGGCTCTCCATTGACATGGGAACCCTTGTTGTGGTTTCCTTTCTGTATTATATACAAACACGACAAAGCCACTTCGCAGATGTCTGCCTGTGGCCCACTCCCTAAGATAACAAATCTAAGAGTGAATAGTCCCTGTTGGGATAAAACCCTGGTGTGGACAGTTTGCTAATGGCATAAAGGAACCAGCTTAGCAGTTTTGGAAGCTGTAACAAAATGGTTCTGTTCCGTGCAGAACAAGGTCAAGCTGGAAGCGAGGAATATCCGCTTGGAAGAAGAGAAACGTCTCATTACTGTCCTTGGCCCAGTGAAAGCAAGGGAAGAAGCTATGAGGTTAGAAAAGGTAGGTATGTCAGCTGAGGAATACTGAACATAATTTGCTTTTCCTGTGTAATCACTAAGTGATACAGATCCTGAACATTATTTTTAATAGACCAACCATTTGCTGTAGGAGCAAAGCACTTTGTAATTGCCTTTTATCCTCACACCCATTTCTTTTAGCAGAATAATGTTCCAATCATGCTTAATGAACTTCTCTGTTTAAAGGAACACCTAGCTACTCTGGAAGAAGAGGAGGAGGAAGAAAGACAAAGGATGAATAATGATTTTGTTGACAGACACACAAATTATGATGTTATCAGTGACCAGGAGATGGTGGACAAAATTTTTGGGTTTTTACCTTCTATGATTGGAGGCCAAGAAGGACAGGCTCCTCTGGGCTTTGAGGTATGGTTGTCATGTTCATGCAAATCTAACAAATCAGTTAGAATTCCATCAGTGATCAGTTCTGTTTACTGAACTTCTGTACAGTGAAAGACACACCCAAATTAGTCATCCAGACCATCTCTGGGAACTGCTTTCAGAGGTCAGTTCCCAAAAGTTTTTGGTCAGCTGCCATTGAGGGACTATGTCTCATCCGAAACTGCTTCACGTTTGTTTCTTTATCCCAGTAGACCCCCACCAAATAATGTCATTCTATCCATTTTGGAACCAGCCACATGATCTGCTGCTAGTGCTCTTGGTGATTTTCAAGCTGGCACAATCTGGAAATTCATGACCTAAGTTATCTCACGTTCTGCAAAGCAAAATTTGACCTATACTAGTCCTGACAGCTGTAGAGGAGGCTGGACATCTACTATCTACTACTGTCCATCTGGACAGAAGGAGCAGAGAGAGTAAGCAGAATAGAATGGTCTGGGTTAGTGCAGGATATGAGCAGTAACATAGTACCTGCATTTTTCAACCAGCAGTATCTTGGTTAGCTGAAGGCCAGGGCAGCAGAACAAACTCTGAGTCCCAATGGTCTGTTGGTGGTGGCTGAAAATGGCTTTAGTGTTAGCTGGAAAGCCAAATTCTGACCTACAGCCAAGCAAGAACCGAAAAAATAAAAAAATAGGAAAGAAGAAGTACATAAAATATTAGATAAGAGAGAAAGAAAACATACTTCTTACTGTAGAATGACAGAATGGCTTAGATTGGAAGGGACCTTAAAGACCGTCTAGTTCCACCCCCCCTGCCGTGGGGCTGGGGGCCCCATCCAACCTGCCCTTGAGCACCTCAGGGTGTCCACCTTGGCACCTTGAGGTGTCCAGTTTCTCTGGGCAGCCTGTGCTAGGGCCTCACCATCTTCTGCGTTAAAAATTTCCCTCTAACATCTAATTTAAATCTCCTCTCTTTTAGTTTAAAACCATTCCCCGTGTCCTGACACTATCTGCCCACGTAAAAAATCAGTCTTCCTCCCTTTTAAATACTGGAAGGCTGCTATGAGGTCTCCCCAGAGCCTTCTCTTCTCCAGGCTGAACAAACCCAGCCCTCTCACCCTGTCTTCATAGGAGAGGTGCTCCTCCATTTGATGATATTCATGGCCCTCTGCTGGACCCGTTCCAACAGCTCTGCATCCCTCCTGCACTGGAGGCCCCAGGCCTGGACACAGGGCCCCATGAGGGCAGAGCAGAGGGGACAGTCCCCTCCCTCTCTCTGCTGCCACCTCTCTGTTGGTACAGCCCAGGGTACAGTTGGCTTTCCGGGCTGCAAGTGCACACTGCTGGCTCATGTCCAGTTTTTTGTCCACCAGAATCCCCAAGTCCTTTTCTTCCTTGTGTTCTGCACAGGATTTGGAAACAAAGCCGAGCAGGCTGGAAGAGGTGGACCTGGACATGATTCCCATGAGCGTGGAGCTAGAGGAGGAAGCAGATGGCTTGGAAGACTACACCTTCCCAAAGTTTGCAGCTACTTATTTCCAGGGGTCATCTACACATACACACATCCGGAAACCACTGCGGCACCCATTACTCTACCATGATGACAAGGACAACGTCCTGGTATCTTGCTCCTTCTTGTTGATGAGCCTGCTCCCTTCACCTCAGGCACAGCCCTAGGAGCCAGAGACTTTAGAGGCAAACAGATACTCCTAATCACTTGGATGAAAGTAGTCGTTCCTGTCAGCATTTTGTGGTGCTTTTTTAAGCAGGCATTTCACACAGATGCCTGCCTAGCACGAGATCTTTGGTCACCATTAGTCTGATGACAGAGGGTGCTTCATCTGGTACTGTTTGGGGCCAAAAGTGGACTGGAGAGAGGAAGCATTAGAGCTCACCTCTCTGCTCTTGTGAGGGTTGTTGCTCTGTGAGCTAGGACAGAAGTGGACAGGAGACCTGGGCCTCCAGGTTTTCCTGTTGAATCACACGNTAACATCTAATTTAAATCTCCTCTCTTTTAGTTTAAAACCATTCCCCTTGTCCTGACACTATCTGCCCACGTAAAAAATCAGTCTTCCTCCCTTTTAAATACTGGAAGGCTGCTATGAGGTCTCCCCAGAGCCTTCTCTTCTCCAGGCTGAACAAACCCAGCCCTCTCACCCTGTCTTCATAGGAGAGGTGCTCCTCCATTTGATGATATTCATGGCCCTCTGCTGGACCCGTTCCAACAGCTCTGCATCCCTCCTGCACTGGAGGCCCCAGGCCTGGACACAGGGCCCCATGAGGGCAGAGCAGAGGGGACAGTCCCCTCCCTCTCTCTGCTGCCACCTCTCTGTTGGTACAGCCCNTTGTCCATTTTCTCTGGGCAGCCTGTGCTAGGGCCTCACCATCTTCTGCGTTAAAAATTTCCCTCTAACATCTAATTTAAATCTCCTCTCTTTTAGTTTAAAACCATTCCCCGTGTCCTGACACTATCTGCCCACGTAAAAAATCAGTCTTCCTCCCTTTTAAATACTGGAAGGCTGCTATGAGGTCTCCCCAGAGCCTTCTCTTCTCCAGGCTGAACAAACCCAGCCCTCTCACCCTGTCTTCATAGGAGAGGTGCTCCTCCATTTGATGATATTCATGGCCCTCTGCTGGACCCGTTCCAACAGCTCTGCATCCCTCCTGCACTGGAGGCCCCAGGCCTGGACACAGGGCCCCATGAGGGCAGAGCAGAGGGGACAGTCCCCTCCCTCTCTCTGCTGCCACCTCTCTGTTGGTACAGCCCAGGGTACAGTTGGCTTTCCGGGCTGCAAGTGCACACTGCTGGCTCATGTCCAGTTTTTTGTCCACCAGAATCCCCAAGTCCTTTTCTTCCTTGTGTTCTGCACAGGATTTGGAAACAAAGCCGAGCAGGCTGGAAGAGGTGGACCTGGACATGATTCCCATGAGCGTGGAGCTAGAGGAGGAAGCAGATGGCTTGGAAGACTACACCTTCCCAAAGTTTGCAGCTACTTATTTCCAGGGGTCATCTACACATACACACATCCGGAAACCACTGCGGCACCCATTACTCTACCATGATGACAAGGACAACGTCCTGGTATCTTGCTCCTTCTTGTTGATGAGCCTGCTCCCTTCACCTCAGGCACAGCCCTAGGAGCCAGAGACTTTAGAGGCAAACAGATACTCCTAATCACTTGGATGAAAGTAGTCGTTCCTGTCAGCATTTTGTGGTGCTTTTTTAAGCAGGCATTTCACACAGATGCCTGCCTAGCACGAGATCTTTGGTCACCATTAGTCTGATGACAGAGGGTGCTTCATCTGGTACTGTTTGGGGCCAAAAGTGGACTGGAGAGAGGAAGCATTAGAGCTCACCTCTCTGCTCTTGTGAGGGTTGTTGCTCTGTGAGCTAGGACAGAAGTGGACAGGAGACCTGGGCCTCCAGGTTTTCCTGTTGAATCACACGGGGGTGAAGAAGGGGAGTTGTGCTTGATGCTAAGCAGCCTGTAGAATGCTGCAAAAAACTTTGCTATTATTTGGCTTACTAGTTCTGGGTGTCAGGGCTCCTGGAAGAGCTTGTGGTGCTGCTTCTCTGTGCAGGTGGGTAAAGGCAGAGTGCAGTTCAGTGACAGTTTCTCTTTTCACTCCAGCCACAGCACAACTATAAAGTGCCAGTAAAGGGAGTGCTAAGACCACGGAGCATATCTGACATTCCCACTACAGCTACACCCTCTTCCTGAGAGTGTTGTGAATGTTGCTCACATGGCTGGACAAGAAAGTGAACTTTGGATGCGAATGGCAGGAGGAGACAGGGATTAACAGCTTGAACTGGGTGAAAGAAGAAAACACTCTCATCTAAACAGAAAGAAATAGCATGTGGCCCTTTTGTGCACTTGGCAGTGTCTGACTATGCTTCCTGTCTCTGCAGGCTTCTCTGGTTGTGTGGGTTATCATCCTGAGATTCATGGGGGACCTGCCAGAGCCAACCATGTTTGCCAAGAATGTCACTAAGAGCGGTTCTATGATGACACAGATATATGACACACTTGGCAGAAGAAACCAAGTCCAGTTCAAGAATGACAGCCCAGATATGGTGAGATGATCAGGCTATGTTTGTATTTTCATATGCTTTCCCTGATTTCTGTGCTGTTCTACTGAGTATGAGGAAAGCTGAGGAACCTTAGCATGCTGCTGTACTTGAAACTGCAGAATTGCAAAAGGGAGTGGGGTCATTCCCAGGAGGACAACACAGCCACTTCTGGCCAGAGGGGACAAAACAAAAACATCTCCGTTTGACCATCTTTCCCTTCCTTCTTGCATATTTCTTGCTGTGCATTCAACTAATTTGCCGTAATGGTAATATTTGTTGTAGAGAGAAAGCAAAAAGGATAACAAGATTTCCAAGAGCATCTCTTCCCTGAAGCTGAAACGGTCCTCCAAGTTGACAGGGAAGGTAAGAACTGGAAATAAATGGCCCTTAAGTCTCTTTTTCTGGCTCCCCATCCCATGTGCACTGATATCACTCATTCTCTGACAGATTCACTTCAACCCTTACTGCTGATGAGAGTGAACAGTTTATGACTGAGAACTGCTGATATTACAGAACAGTTTGCCCAAAGCCCTGAGCAAGAATCACCAGGTGCTTGGAGCTGTACCAGAAAGTTTTCCTAGCCAATAATAGTAGTGCTGTAACACTTCGTTTTATGAGTTACGTTGTGTGGGGAGCATGGTCTGTTCCTAACTGCCATTGCATTTAGCAGGAAGAGTTTTAGCCAGAAAGATTGAGAAGGAATGTCTCAGGACAGCTTCCTGGTAAGAGGGGAAGTTTCTGGAGTACCCAGGAGGTCTGATTGTTTTTTTTCAGGTGACAGACCAGCTGAAAAGTGGGGAAGAGGGTTTCCACGAGGACAGCTCAATCTCTGAGAGACCTATGTCCAACCTAGAAAAAGTGCACTTCATTATTGGCAATGCAATTCTGCGCCCTGCCATCAGGTAGGAAACCTGCACATCCTTTTTATACACCCATGCATCAAGGAAATCCCCCTTCGTAAAACCATGGGGCGCTTTTCTAGTGCTGGAAATGTCCCCTTTTATCTCTGGAGATTCCTAACTGAAAGTTCAAATCAATAATGTATAGCTGAGAGCACAGGCCAAATACCACTTACACCTCTTCAGAGGATGGTTCATCTTTATCTGAGGGGATGGAGAATGATTCCCTTACTGCCTTTTCTGGTACCTTCAACTCATAGCTCAGCTGCCTCCACATATGGCTTTCTGCATTTCCCACAAGTATGCAGTGGGACAAAGCTCAGGGCTGTAACCCAAAAACACATTAAGATGGAACACAGCCCTGTTATGAGGGATTAGAAATCCCAAGAGACAGTGAGAAAAATTAGATTTATGTACAGTACATGTAGGGGAGACGTTCATAACTCCAGTTTCCCAACAGCCTGTGTTTGAGCCTTCAAGCAGTGTACCCTAGCCAGACTGCTGAAGGATGGGCCTGCTGGGTATCTCAGCTGCTACAGGAGGAAATCCTGCTTGCAAGCAGTGTGAGGCTGGGGATTAGCCCAAGTGTGGTGTGAGTATGAGAGAGTCTGGTTGTTTCAGACCTGAACCCTGTGAATTCTCTCCTCCATTTCAGTTTGTTTTAGCCTATGCAACTCACTTCTGTAACAACACCTATAGACACAGGCCCTGCCTTAGTCTCAGTCCTGGGCTACATCCCTCTCTACATAATTGGTGTCAGTCAGAATGCTCCCAGATCCTCATCTGGCAGAAATCACCTTCAATCAATGTATCAGAAAGAGCACAAGTTATGTATTTATTTCCTCATCTGCTTTTCATCATAGGCTTTACCTGGGAGCAAAAACCTCATCCACTTTGTGTCTTCCCACATCATACGTGTCAAATGCATAGTCCAGGAAAACTTAGGAGGAGTTTAGCAGTGGTTTTCTTTGCATGCAGCTTTCTGCATCCATTTCCAATGTCCTCGCTGCAGACAGCTTGCATTTCAGAAGCTCACTCTGAAGCACCATGCCTGAGGCCCCTCTCCACTGTTTCCTCTGTTTCCTAAAAATACAAAATGAAGCAGTGTGCTTCCCCTCCTCCTTATCCCCAAACCCACAGACAGGAGCCACGAGACACAGGCCTCATACCGTGGAGATCTTAGAGCAAGCTTCACATGTGGGAGGCAAGAATTAGGTTTAGAATTGTTATCCCCACCCATTGCCTGGGCTTGTCACAGCAGGAATTCCAGCACAGGAACTGAACTTGAACTGGTTGAGTAACAAGGGGTGGCAGAGGGCACTAGGTTTACGTTGAGCCTTTTCCTACCAAAGCAAGTTATTTCCTGTTGTACACTACAGGTGGTATCCTCGTTAATGTGGCTAAATCTAGCTCACATCTACTTCTTTTCATCAAGCTTGCAATAGAAATATCTATTTCTATGATCATTATCTTTTGCTTTCACGTGTTTTTATCACAGAGATGAGATCTATTGCCAGATTTGCAAACAACTCACTGAAAACAGCAGCAGGAGCAGCTATGCTCGAGGCTGGATACTGCTGTCACTTTGCCTTGGTTGCTTTCCCCCTTCGGACACATTTGTGAAGGTACTCTGTTCACCTTTCCTTTCCTACAGCAGCTCATATGCCTCAGCTGACCTGATTTCTTTTGTGCTGCAATGGTTTGATACCAATAGCCATGTAAAACATCTGGCTGCCACAGCAGCTGGTGCTGTGATTTCAGCAGGAAGGGTCTCATCTCATATGCTTATATTGTAATTTAAAGAAATAATTGCTGTAGTCACATTATTTTTCATGACTTGACGTGCAAGTTAGATACTGTAGTTGATACAGCTCTCATTTGGGATTGTTAAGAATCTAGCAAATGTTATCCTCTCCACTCCTGCCTTTCCAACATTTTCATTAGTTACAAATCTAATGATAAAGTATACTCAGAAGTTCAGTGTAAAATAACCCCCCATATTTTGTCAGTTCTTACCCTGTATTTCCAAGCCCTATTAAACTAAAGAGATTTGGATTTGGGCTCTTTAATATATTTTTAATACCTTAATTTCTAAATTTAGATGGATAAATCCACCTCACCACAGAAGAACAAGCTGTGGATCCAAACTGACATCAGCCTTCTTCCTAAGCCTCTGAAGTGCACAGCATCCATAGATATCTCTGAATCTTTATTTATTTCATACCCTTGCTCAAATTATTAACCATAAATGCTGCCAAGTGGCCACAACTTGCAACAAATTAGACACAAATCAAAGACATATTTCAACACCAGTGTTTAACCGAAGTGTGGACTGTGCATAATTCATGGAGGACTTGACTTCCTCCAGTTCTTTTCTAAATCAATACCTTCAGGAATACTTTTAATCATAAAAATAGCCAGGTGACTGACTCACGATTGCATTAAATACAGATCAGATATGTAAATACAAGTCCATGCTTATATCACATCATCCAAGATATCTAAGCCATCCAAACTCCAAAAGCTCAGTTTCTCCAGTCTTTCTTTTCCACAAATTACTCTAAGCTAGTCAGCTAACTAACAAAGGTTTCTAGTGTTTTATGGTCATTTATGTTTCCTAATTCATTCTCATGCTCTGTGCATACAGTACCTACTGAATTTCATCCACAGTGGACCCTCAGGCTATGCACCATATTGTGCAGAACGTCTCAGACGTACCTATGTCAATGGAGCCAGGACTGAACCTCCAAGCTGGCTGGAACTTCAGGTAACTTCTCTTTTTGCTTAATTATATTGATCTGTGTCATTTTATGCTGGATTGCATTTACTGACCTATGCTATCAGATCTTCCCAAGTCCAATCATGGAAACCAATTGTGTGTGGGATTTGAAGACAGCTTCCTTAGCCTGTGTAGCTTTTTAGATACAGCTCTTCTGGCTGTTCCCTTAACCTAAACCCCATGGAAGATGTGAGTTAGAGCTGCAGCACATGGTTTGCAGTGAGATACCTCCACACTCAGGAGCTCCAGGCCAGAATGATCTACTGTTGGAAACTCTACACACCATTTTGGAAGGAACTGAGCAGGGCTTATGCTTTTGAAATGGAGAGAGGATGTGTAAATGATAGCTAGAGCTACAATGCTCTGCCCCTTCCTTTAAATGTCAGCCTTGGTACTCGTAATTAGAAGTCATGTATACAGTAAACAAAGATCTCAGTTCTATTCCTTCTTAAATCTGAGTAAGCCCACTGCCTACCATGCATCCTTCTGGGCAAAATGCTTGCTGCAGCCCATCTCTCTGCTGATGCACAAGAGCCTACACCCAAAAGTCAGCATGCTAAAAAGGCCACAGGAAAAGTCTTTCAGTTCACACTGTCACAAACTGATCAGCTCCCTGAAACTGGATTCCAGCACTGCTCCAGGGACATCATTTATTCTTAAGACTTGCTATACTTTGAAGAAACTGCGTGAGCTTTGGAGGTTCACTTTGTTGACTAGGGTGAAAGTATAGAGTGTGGAGCTCCTAAATCTAAGTGCCTTCTTCAGTTTTTAAGAAAAGTAGAGTTTGCCCACAATTTGTTTCTCTCATTTACCTCTGATTTACAGGCAACAAAGCAGAAGAAACCCATTATGTTTAATGTCACCCTGATGAATGGCCAGAGCATCACTGTCCCTGCAGACTCTGCTTCCATTGCCAAAGAGATCTGTCAGTTCATAGCAGATAAAACCAAACTGAAGGATATCTTTGGTTTTTCACTCTACATTGCTGTGTTTGATAAGGTAAGGTGTAGAAAAGTAGAACTGAGGCTGTCTTCTCTTTCTGTATATATTTGTGTTGGGATATTGGGAGCTTTGGCTTTGCTGTCCTTCACCCAGATGCAACGCAGGCATGCCAGTAAATGCAGTGTCCCTTTGTTCTAGGTGTGGTCACTAGGTGGAGGACGAGATCATGTCCTAGATGCCATCTCTCAGTGTGAGCAGCTAGTGAAGGAGCGGGGCACACACGAACGCCACGCGCCCTGGAGACTTTACTTCCGGAAGGAAATTTTCACCCCATGGCACAACTCCCAGGAGGATCCCATCAGCACTGATCTCATTTACCACCAGGTCATTCGTGGGATCCGGTTTGGAGAATACCGCTGTGAGAAGGTGCGTCTCCTTATTCATCCTCCTAAATAGAGTAAACCAAATGAACACGTCCTGTGCATTTAAAAGCAAGAGATGCTATGACTCTGTGAAGTTCCTCTTTCCTTATGTTGGATGGTTTCTGTTAACCAGGACAAAACATGGAGGGAACTGCCTTCGAGGTTAAACAAGATTAGCTGGACTCTGACATCTGTCTATCCCTCTTTAATGGCTTAATTGTTTCAGGAGGAGGATTTGGTGGAGATAGGTGCAAAGTATTGTTACATCCAGTTTGGAGATTCTATCCACAATGAACTTGTGCAGAAAGTGCTCCATGACTGCATCCCAGTGAAACAGCTGAAGTCCAAACCCCTGGAAAAATGGGTGAGCCTTATAACCTACGCACATGCAAAGGTAAGAGATTTGTCTGGCACTGCCAGGTAACCAGACTCAAACACCAGCTTCTGCTTCTCACTGTTTCCATTTATGAATTGTCTGTTGAGGGAAGAAGGAAAAACATCTTAGATTGCGTATCCCAAATATTTAGAAATGGGAGAGAGAAGAACTTTTCCACTCACTCTTCCATACAGTGCTCAACAATGAGCCAGAATGAACCAAGTATATTTAAATCTCTGAATAGAGTCTCTTTTAATGGAGTCAAGATGGCATGGGATGAAGTAGTCTGGAAATAGTACCTGAATAATTGTCATGGCACCCCAAGTGTGTTAGACTCTGATAGTCAATGGGGATTTGAGGGAAATCTGGAATCTACCTACAGGCAGCCTCAGCTGCATGAGGCTCAGTGCCTGGAGACTGTTCCCAGTGTGAATGTCCTCAGGTGCTGCTGACAGCAGGGACTGCTGGGGACCTCCAGGAACAGACCTGCTCTTTAGTGTCTCCAGATCATGCAAATGAGAACTTACTGAGAAAAACTGGTTATTTTTTCCTATTGCAGGCCCCGTACACACAGGATCGTCTCTCCCGTCAGGCTGTGAAGGAACAACTTGTAGATTTTGCCCGCTTTCAGTGGCCTTTGCTGTTTTCCAGGTTCTTTGAGGTCACTAAGTTTTCAGGTAAAACCCTGAGCCTAAGAGTCATGGACAGATGTAAGATAATAGAGGAGGACATGCATAGCATTGATAAAGAGGTTTTATTTTTTCTGCATTTTCAGGTCCCAGCTTGCCCAAGAACCACTTCATTCTTGCTGTAAATTGGAAGGGCATCTGCTTCTTGGATGAGTCAGAAAAGCGGCTCCTTGAGCTGTCTTTCCCAGAGATAACTGGCATCCACACAAACAGGTGAGTGCCCCAGAAGGGCAAGACTTGAAGAAGGCAGCCCTGCTCATATTCAGAATGGGGTTCCATGTAAGACAGCTGTATACTTTCCCTGCCATCCCCCTAAATGATTTCCTCTGAGCCTGAATGGTGGATTAGCCTCAGTCTGGGAAACAAGGGACACGCTCTGAGCAGCCTGGAAAGGAAGTGATGAAATGGTTGAATCTTACCAATCTCAGGAAGGAAAGATGACACTGCTCAGCTGGAACAATGTAAGGAACTAAATGAGAGTTTATTGTTGCCCAGTTGTTCCAAAAGCAGGGTGTTTACTTGTCTGGAGTGAAGCATTTTTGTACAAAACATGGTAGAGTCCAGAGAACCTGAACCACTTCAGTCCTTTAGAGCCATAAACTTGTAACATAAATTAGGATCTATGGAGCTGTCTATAAGGAGGTGTAGGTGCCTTGGCTGTGACTGCAGATACCTCTGCATTTTTAAGATGTTCTGGTAACAAACTATTTGATATTATATAGGGCAGTGAAATCATTTGGACAGAGTTGCACTCTCATCACCCTTCGTGCAGAAGAGTTTGTCCTGACATCTGTGAACAGCATTGTCATTGCTGAACTGGTGGTGATGTTCCTTGAGGGGCTAAAGAAGAGATCACGATTTGCTGTGGCAATGCATGAGAAAAAATCCCAAGGTGAGTCCTAGAACTAAAGACTAAAACTAAAAACTAAACTAAAAACTCTTTTTAAAACTAAAACTCTTTTTAAAAGAGCTTAAAGAGAAGTGGGAGAAGTTCAGCCAAGTGTTGCTTTGCTCCAGGAATAACATGCAGCGGGCAGCACAGTAATACAGAGCTTAAAGCAATGCAATTCAAATCCTTTGCTTACAAATTAGCCTACCTTCTAATTCCTTGCCTATTTGTTTAGACCTTACAGTGGCCTCAGCCTGCTTACAGTAGGAAGCTGGACCTGGGCTGGAAATACTTCCCAGAAAAGTTTCACAGAGATGGCAAACTGGAGCTTCTTTCCACGCTTTACTGACAGCTCTAGACATAAATTGTGCAGCCATTTGATTCAAATGGAGTTCTACTATTGCCCTCACTGGAATCAAAATCAGGCTAGCAGAGAAAATTTAAGTGATTTCTCTGAAGTGTTACTGGAGGATTAGCTGTATTTACATAAATCACTTACTGTTCCTAATTTAATTCAGGACTTCAAAATACAGCTCTCTTGTCTTTCATGTTGAAATGCCTTTGCATTTTCTTGGTCTGTCAAGCCTGAACAGTACTCCCTTATTCTGTTTTCCAGAAGACCCTGCCATCCTGTCCTTCAAGAAGGGAGACTTGCTAATCTTGACTGAGGACAAAAGGCTAGATGCAAACACTGGCTGGATCCATGCCCAGAATGACAGGACAGGCAAAATGGGCAATGTATTTCTGGAGGAGATGTACATCATTCCTTCTCTCACAAAGCCCTCTAGTCAAGTACTGGTAAGAAAAGCTGTACAGTCTCTTTGAAGAGACTGGAAGATAACTGTTAACTATGATTAAACTTACAAGTGAAAATTAATTGTTCCTCCAAAGTCAGACAAGTTCTATGTCTCCCACTGATGCAAAGCATTTCTTTCTGCCCTGTCTGAAAACAAAACTAAACCTAGCCCAAACTCTAAGGCTGCAGTTGCACAAAGCAATGACTTTCAATATAGTGGTCGGTTCAGTATCAGGGAGTTCAGTACCTGGAACTTGTAGCAATCAATCACAGGTATGAAGTTGAATTTTCCTGCAAAATATAACAGGGTGCTTTAAAAGAACAAATGCTTCCAGAGCGTGAATGCAACATTTCCCATTGTTCACTGCTAATGATTTTTTTCTTCAGTTTTGGGGGCAGTGTATTGGGCATTGTGCTAACAAGAAGCTCAGTAAGTGGGCAGTAAATAAATAATTGGTGGTAAAGTGCAGTTTCAACACATTGTGCTCTAGATAATCACATATTTTGGTGACCACTGCTGTTAGGTCTATGAAGTCACTCTCCTGAATCTCTCACCCCCAGCAGCACAGAGTACAGCTCTCAGTATGTACCACCTGCATTTATGTACTGAGTAACAGCAGCTGTGCAGAGACCCATCCACGTGACATCTGTACATGGCTTTGTCCTTCCAGGGTCTGCTGATGATGTCTCCAGACCAGAGGAGGACGGCATCACAGAACTCCTACATAGAGGAACCCGATGAAGAGGATCTCAAAGTGAAGCCTTACACACTGGAGGAGTTCTCCTATGAACACTTCAGGTGAAGCTCCCTGTGTGGTGTGGAAAGTTCTAGGTTTTAAGGATCACTGAAGATCAATTAGAAAGTAATCCTTTTCTGATCGAATTTCTTTTTGTTCCTGTAATGAAGTGTAACTTTGGATCTGCAGAGGTTCTGGCATGTCACCTGCTTCTACCTTTTGTCTGCAGAAATGCAAAGGGACGGACAGATAAATTCCAGCTGGAACTTATTTTTATTTCCAGCAGGCCCCATGCTTACCTCCCATCCACTCTTCAGCATTTACCAGCTAGCCCTTAGCACTTACACAACATCTGAGGCATTAGAATTTGGGATAATTTAGCCATTCTAAACTTCTCTCCTTTTTGCAAGCATTCTCCTTTCTGGATTTTAAATAAGTTGCATTTTCCCATTTTCTCTGTCTTGTATTATCAAAGAAGATCACTGTCTTGAGAAAGAATACACTTGGGAAAGATGTGAGTCTTTTTTTGTAATGATTTGATAATTTTGTGTTGCCTGCCCTTGTCTTCATTCAGAACTCCTGAGAAGGAATCCATCAGCAAAGCCGTTCTCCAGAAATCCCGTGGGCACAGTCAGCTGTGGGCACACTCTAAGGATCCCTTAAAACAGCCCTTGCTGAAGGCAGCATGCACAGACCCTGATCTTCGGGATGTGGCTTGTCAGGCCTTCATTGATATCCTTTTACTTTTCTCTTTGGGACCTGAGAACTCTCTGGGGAAAGAAGAGCTGCTTCCACAGCACTCACCTCCACTGAGATAATACCAAATCCACATTACTGGGGGTACACTTATATTAAGCAGAGGAGGAGTTTATCAGCTCTGCATGACTTAGCGTTGTTTCCCTTCTCTCAGAGAAGGGTCCTATTCCCTCCCAGTGCTCCACAACTCATGATCACTCACTTAACTGAGAACATGGCTGCAGGAGAGAGTGGGATTTATTGCATATGCCCAGAATGAACAGTCAGCGCAGCTCAAGTCACAGACAAACAGCAATACAGGGAAAGGGAATGAGCAGAGAATCAGTTCCAGACCTTCATCTTAATATTTCCCACCCCGACCCCAGAAGAGTGCTTTAACACGTTAGAATCAAGGTGAGAGCTCCCATTTACCTGTCCTGCTTTCGTCCTTAACAGCACAGTCACCCATCATGAAATTCATGGGGGACTACCCCTCAAAGCAGACACACTCCTCTGTGGAAGTCACTGACCAGATATTTGTGGCAGCCATCAAGGAAGAGGTCCTGCGGGATGAAATTTACTGTCAGATCATGAAGCAACTAACTGAAAACAGAAACAGGTACAGAAAGAGAACCCAGGCATAAAACCCTGCTTATGGAGACTCTGGTGTTCCCAAGAACACCCTGGGGGGAGGGTGCATGCATGTTGGCATGACACCTTCCCTTACAGTGTGAGGTAAGAAAGGTCCCAAGGCAGCCTGGTGAGAAAATTCATCATTGCAGAGTTCTTGGGTGCTTTCAGTGGCTGCTCTGCCAGTCTTCTGTTGGCTTTCAGCTTCCCAATGACAATGTTTCCATCCTACATACACATAGTTCACTGCAGATCATGGTTGTCCAACCTTTTGGCTTGCCTGGGCTGCACAAATTGAAGAGGAATTGTCTTGGGCTGATGCTTTGGCTTTTGCAGAGTGATGAGTGCATGGATAAGGTCGGGCTGCTGTGCAGGGGAAAGGTGCTGCCGTGATGGCAGAGGGGCAGGGCTACTTACTAGCTGCCATGGGTTGGACGTGCCTGCAATCTAGATCTTTCATCACCAGTGAATCCTCCTGAACAGCTGTATCAATGAGCTCACACAACTGGCTTGTAGAACACATTGGTTACAGAGACTCCTGCACATGGATAACTCTGAAACAGGCCAGAGTTCTGCTTCCCAACCTAGGAAATGGTAATGTGACCTGTGGGAAGTGATATGCAAAAAGAAATTAAAACGTTAATAAGACAATTCTAATTGTTAACAAATTGATTTGCCAATATCACTGCAAAAGATATTTGCCAATATCACTACAAAAACAGAGATGGAGCTTCTGTTCGTTTATCTTCTTACTCTTGGACAAAGATTAAACTTAGTGGAATTTTTACTGTGCATTTAACTATTAACAGTAAATTTCCTTGTGTGTCGTAAATCTTACAAGCTTAATGCATGATCTGCAACCATTGTGCTAGTGCTGTTCCTGCTGTAGTCTACTAACTTGGGCTTGTGAGTCATTCCATGTTTTGAGAGGGATCACTGATGTGGAAAAGGCAGTGCTTGAAAGGTGGCTGTTTCCATAGGTTTTCATTAGAACAGCCACAGCAACAAATCTTTCATCCTTCCCAGCCTACTTCCCTGCAGACCACATCCTGCTCCCACACAGACACAAACACCACTGACCTGGAGAATATGAACAGGATTTAAATAGTGCTTCTTCATCTACAAAGCCAGAAAAGAAAATGGGAATAAAGAAGCCAGGACCTCTTTATTCAGCAGCATCCTGGTGTCCATTCAGAGGCAGAGCTCTCAGCTTCACCACCTGGAACCACTCCACACTGCTCCTAGGAGTGATTCCTGGAACACAGCTGTCATGTTCTGCTCCTGGCTGTGGAAGCAGTGCCTGGCCACCTCCTGGCTGCACAGCCCTTCTTGTTGATGAGGGTGAGATGCCACAGGAGCTTCAGCTGGCAGATTTCACAGGTGCAGAGCCTGGAGGAATCAGAATGGCTTAGGGTAGAAGGGACCTTAAAATTATTATGAGAGTTCCAACCCTCTGCTGTGGGCAGGAACTAGTGTTTATATGGGCAGTAACTACCTCATTGCACAATGTTATCTGCTTGCAACTTTTTCAGAGCAGGAGCACGAGTAAGGGAAAGTAAATTGCAAGTAAAATGCTTGTGTTCTGAGCAAAGCTGGCCAGCAGGAAAGCATGCACAGCATGGCCAATCCAAGGAACTGCGAGCCTGAACAAGAAATTGGATTCCCAAGAGGGTGGTACCAAGGTCACTGCTGCCAAGATGACTGTTAGACTGGAGCTTATATTTATTCATGAGATTTGCAAACTGTCATGATATTTATCAGCCAGGATTTAGCATATCTTCATGGGCTGCAGTTGCTGCACTGAAAATGGATGTCAGCTCCTGTGTGAAAGCTCTGCTGATTTGCAGCTCTGTGCTGAATGCCACGAAGTACTGTGATGGGAATGTGTTTCTCTTCCCTATAGCTGCTGTGTAGTCAAAGGAAGAATTATGTGTGTCTGAAGCAGAACCATTTGCTTTGTGCTCACAGGTACAGCGTGACCAAGGGCTGGCAGCTCTTGTGGCTCTGCACTGGCCTGTTCCCCCCCAGCAAGTCACTGCTGAAACATGCCCAGAAGTTCATAGAGACGCGTCAGAAAGAGCCACTGGCCCTGGAGTGCAAGCGGAGGATTCAGACAGTGATGAGGTAAACAGTGTGTGATACGTCCAGCCCTAAGTGCTCAAACATCATCTGTCAGGTGCTGGAAAACCATAGGGACTGAAGTGTTGACACTCTTACTTTCCCTTCTCTTTTTAGATCTTTTTATTTGAAATGATCATCGCTTTTAATTCTCCTGAGTATTTGGAATCACTAAGATTGGTCTGTGTCACAGTTTCACCCTTTTCTTTCATTTTCAAAAGCCGAGTATCACATACCATCACTTGGTTCCTATGGCTAGGCTATTTCAAGCACTAAAAGGCATTGGGGTAAGATGAAGCCCTGAGGTATTGCTGATGAGGTCCTGACCATGCTTTCCTTTCGTGTCTTATCCCTGCCATGTGTCTGAGTATTAGTCTTGATTTTTGCTGAATCTCAACATACTCTGACTGTGTTAACTCATAGTGAGAAATGCCACTGAAGTCACTGAGATCTGCAGAGTGCTCATGTGGCTCTGCTTGTTTTCTGTGAAGCAAAGCAGACCCATGCTTGGAAGAGAGCATTAACACAGTTTCTAGTCTTTAAAGAAACTCAGATGAGCAAAGCCCTGATTCTTCCATGGTTGTTCACCCCCAGGGCACTTCTCAGAGCACCAGACATCATCCTTGTCCTGCTTGTCCCCCTTGTCAATCTCAACATAGAGAAGTCTGGCAACACAAAATGAGAGGCATTGCTGACACAGAGGCTGTCCCCATTGCAGGAGATGAGTCTTGGTGCTGCTGGGGAAATGTCACTGCACATTGAACTTGCCTTTGAAGTGCCTGAAAAAAATGCATGGCGAGGAATGCTATTCATTACTCTTTCCATGGAGAACACTGAAAATTTCTCACCCTCCTATATCATATGCTATTCATGCTCTAAGCCCTGTTAAGCTCTATAGAGCTTCTTTAGAGCAGGAAAACAGTGAGGGGAGAGCATAATGGACTACTTCAGAGGAGAGATCTCTTTGCAAAAATGCCCCCAAACTGGAGCGTGGGGGAGGGAAAGATTAACAAAGACAAAATGCTGTTTTATGAGAGTGTTTATTTCCAAAGATTAAGCTTGCACCCACTCAAAATTTCTCTCCCTGTGAAAAGAATTCCCAGCTGAGGCTGCAAGGGGAGGTGGTCCTGTACCTCCAGCCCACTGCTGTACTTCCATGGTCTCAGGTGCAGGAATAGATGACAGAGCAGGGCAGGTACACGCTCCTTACAGGGCCTGTGCAGCACCAGAGTACATACTGTTTGACTTGGGGTCACAGACTTTCCTTCTCCTAATGGAACTACTAGTGTATTTAATGGGGAAAAAGTGTTTTCATGTCTATATGACTGAAGCTAGATGCCAGACTAAGGTCTCTTCCTGAGGGACATACTCCACCTGAGAGAGGCATGGCACAAAAAAAGCCAATAGTGATTAGCATCTCCCAGCAGGCTGCTCTGTGCCACTGAGGACAGGAAAATACCAGCCCCAGACAGCAGCATGCCAGATTTGTCTTTACTTTAACCATATTGAGTGTTTTGCTGACTCACACTTTAGGCCCAGTTCCTCTGCTTTAAAGGGCAGCTCTATTCTGAGATCTAATTTCAAAGAACTAGGGCTGCTCATGAGTCAGTGATTACCTGCCAGCTCCTGTGTAAACTGTCACGCTTGCAGCTGTTCAAACTTTTCTAGTATTTGCACCCTGAGCTGTAACACTCATTTTGTATCTGTATGCAAATCTTCTAGCTGATGCAAGAGTTAAAATGTAGTGCTCCTTGTGGCTGCTATCTTCACACTTCAGTAACGGTAAGGAAAAATGTTGCTGAATACACAGAGGGGTGATGGTACTGCTTGGGAAGGAGCCTGATTTATTTAATGGCCTCCTTGCAAAGCAGGCCATTCAGGATATGTGCTAAGAATCCCCTCTGTTTCTTGCTGCTAACAAAATGAATTTGTGTTGGGGTGAAGGTCTGCCAGAGCCTCCCATGTGCCACAGCACTAAGCATGTCACATGGAATCTGTTGTTTGGATGGAATACTGTTTAACTCCTCAAAGATTAAATATATATATAAGGAGGGATCAAACTGATCTCTCTTACATTGCTGGTGGTATTTTGCAGGAGTGGCTCCAGGAAGTGGGCACCTCACCCTGTGGAGGTTGAGGCCATCTTACAGAACAACACTAAGATCTCACACAAGATTTGCTTCCCCAATGAAACAGAGCAGGTGAGAACTTACTTGTTTTCTCAGCCAAGATGTATTCCTGCAAGAGCATATTTCAAGATACTCATTTCTTCCTCTCCTCCTTGTAACAAAAGTCATGTTGTTTTGTAGACATTTGATGTGGGAACAAACACCAAAAACAGGACTCTGTGCCAGAACATCGCTTCCAAATTGCAGCTGAGCTCTTGGGAAGGTTTCAGCCTCTTTGTCAAGATAGCAGACAAGGTAACATCTCAACTACAGCAGGATTGCCAGACTGCCTCTCTTGCTTCCGTCCCATACCACCTAAGCAATAGTATTTGAAAACAGGCAGCAGAGGAGGTCATGACTGCTGCTGTCTTTCTGAGGGGACACAACCTTGACGTTGAGTCTCCTGAAGAAGCTGGAGAGACAGAGTTTCTATCAGCCTGCTGGTACACAAGCAGTACTGAAAGCTGGTGGAGTACACAGGCTTTCTTGCAGCTCTGCCAGGGTGGTAGCAAACTGCATGTTGTATGTGGCTGGATTCAGCCTGTTTGCTCTCAGGCTTTGCCCAGGAGACATGCTGCATATCTACAGTCCTCACTAGTATTAGGGAAGGCAGTGGCTGACCAGCACCAGTCATTGCTCTCTCTCTAGTTTCTCAAAACTTGCCTTGCTGAGATGACCCTTCTCTCTGGAACTGAGTGAAGATGGTGACCAAGGCAAAAGCAGTATTGAACACAAGCAGAGGGAGCTTCTGATGTTCTGCTGTGGTCCTGACAAGAGAAACCCAGTTATCTTACTCAATCTTACTACAGTGTTTTCCTGTGAGATAACTAGAAATAAAGGTGGGCATCTTCAGCTTGCTTTCAGTAAGGAAGATAGAAAAAAGCAATAGAGAATGGAATAACTTCCCCCTCCATTTGAAATGGAAATCGTGTAAGCCCTCCTCCTTTCCCATTCGTTTCCCCTTCCTTCTGTCTTTTCCACCCTGCCATAATTGCTTTCTTGCTGTAGACAGGGAGAGCAAATTCAGCCTTACATTTAGGTAGGCTGGCACAGGTAGCGTTTTATATGCTTTATGAACCCCTCCTTTCTGCTCTTCATTGCTTGGCCTCTTCCAGGTGATCAGTCAGAATGAAGCAGACTATTTCTTTGACTCACTGAGGCAGCTGACAGATTGGACCAAGAGGAACAAACCAGTGAAAGATGGTAAGGAGACTGTCAGCATGACAAGAAGCTGCATGAGGTGCTGTGTGGAACTGGAAAAACAGCAAATAAGATTGATTTCATCTTAACAAGTGTGTGACGGGGTCTTATTTTACCATTTTTATTTGTATGTACATGGTTACTGCCTGCACCAGCAGTAAGACCCAGTGACCTCATGCAGCCAGCCACTGGCTGTTGGAAGTACCAGAGTATTTTTGTCCAGGGATCTCTGCAGGTATTTTAAAATTATACACAAGATTTATTTGATTTGTTCCATCCAAAACACACATGCATCCAAGTTAGACTGATCCTGTCTCCCATCCAAGGCTTATTCATTGGAAGACTTGGTATCACCCAACACTTGTAAATAGGAATTTTTCTAAGTGCTGCTCTTTCTCCTTGTGTCACTAGAAGATTGTTCTCTAGATTACTGCCTGGTGATACCAGATTACAAGTTGTATTGGTAAGGGAACAAACACACTGTTATCATAAAACAATGTCATAGTAACAACAGCAGCTCTTTAGATTTCAGTGTATAACCAAAATCTTGAAATCTACAGCAAACTCAAACTCCACTCAAATTTCATATTCATTACGCTGACCTTTGCTTATTTCAGGACAGTGAGGTTCAGCTTCTGGAAGCACTAAGTATCTAAGACTTTCTAGCTTTCCTTTTCTCCCCACAGCTGTTGCAGCTGCTAGTATTTCTGAAAAACATGGCACAGAGATGTTAGTGCTCTAAATCACAATTCATTTCTGTAAAACAGCCACTGGGGAACATAGCTGTGTCACTGTAACAGAATTCAAGTGAGCTGACCATCAGCAGGCAGCAGCTTGTCACCAGCAGCAAGAAACAGCAAACTCTCATAGTGCTGGGGCCCTCAGCCTCACTGTCCACTGCTGAAGAGCCTAATGCTGCACCAGTCACTGTGTGGTTGGTGTCCAGGAACTGACAGTGTGTCACAATTCCTTGGTCATCTGAGAATACATTTTCTGTGGGTTGGTTTATTTTGTTGTTTTTATTTGTTATGTTGTTATTATTAAAAAGGGAACTGTATTTGTAAAGAAATTCACGGTCCAATGAAAAATGCAGAGCTCTGCAGTGACACAGAGGACGCTAATGATGTTTCCTTAGGTGCCACTATGTCTGTAGCTTATGAAGTATACTTCATGAGAAAGCTGTGGTTGAATGTAACTCCTGGGAAGGACCTGAAAGCTGATTCCATTTTTCATTACCACCAGGTAAGCTCCCTAAAGTATAAATGTAACAGCAATCAACACCTGTCAAGAAACACTGCAGAAAAAATAACCATGCTGGAATGTTGCCTTCTCCCTCGCCAACACTGAGCCACTGGGCAACACAGCTTAGCCTCCAAAACAAATTTATGTCACACAGTGTTCACACGTTAGCTCAACAGTTATACAGCACAGCTCCTTAATCGAATTGTTCCTTGGAGGTACTCGTCTTCTTCCATGACTGTGTGCAGAACCTCCAGAAGGAGCCACAAGTTCTTGGGATGCCCTTGGACCGCACCTGGTGAAACTCTCACCCCAACCTCATGGCTTTATAGCATGAGTCAGTGTTTGCTTCAGCCCTTTCTGTCTGGATTCAGAGTTGGTCTCTTCCAGGAGCTGCCCAAGTACCTCAGAGGCTACCACAACTGTTCCAGAGACGAAGCTGTCCAGCTGGCAGGGCTCATTTATAAAGTGCGCTTCAACAAGGACCGCACACAGCTGGCAACCATCCCCAAAATCCTGAAGGAGTTGGTGCCAGACAATCTGCTTCGAGCAGTCTCACCAGA
Organism: Odontophorus gujanensis; assembly: GCA_013399175.1. NCBI lineage: Eukaryota > Metazoa > Chordata > Aves > Galliformes > Odontophoridae > Odontophorus > Odontophorus gujanensis. The sequence continues at coordinate 400,898 of VXAB01012277.1, forward strand.
TGAGTGGAAGAAGGTATGAAAACCAGCATTACTTTCATTAATCATACTAATTCCGTAGAGCTTTAGAAGAGAGCTACCTCAAGCCACACGCCTTTTCTGACTTAAGACTTTGGAAGCACTAGTGATGCTGTTGGACACTGCTGTTATGCCTCTGAAAGTTCAAATTTTGCACCATTGCTACCAAACCTCACAAAGAGGCCTGGAGGGCCTCTGTTCTTCAGAAACAGAGCATTAAAACTTGCTAAGTAGTTCAGAAGCTGGCCAGCAAATCAGTGACCTTGTACTACGTGCACACTTCTCATGGCAAGGAGCTCTTTTGCACACAGAAAGGCAAGGAAGATTCAGTAGGCACTTCAAATACAGTGGGGGGTTCTGCCCCAGGTTTCTGTAGAAAATACGATCCACGTCTGCTGGGAACACTAGTGCTCTGAGTCTTTTTTCTTGCCCCTCTGCCCTGGAATCTGCTCTCTTTAGCTCGTAGACTTCCTTCACCCAACACATGAGTAAGAAACACTGGGGAGGTTTGCCCCCACCCACCCCGTGGGATGGTAGGCTACTCTCACTGTCACACTCCTCCGCTGCTGTGCTCACAGCAGTGACCTGGCTGATGGTTTGATTCTCTCTCTAGTGCTTAATGCTGGACAATGGAAACCTACCTGTCTCCAGCTGACTCGGCTGCGTATCCTTTTTTTCCTACACAGAGCATTACTGCAGCATACAGCAAACATGAAGGAAAAACTGTGGACGAGGCCAAGATTGCCTTCCTGAAGATCATATACCGGTGGCCAACATTTGGATCAGCCTTCTTTGAGGTGAAGGTAGGTGTAAAGGCCTGGATGACTGGCTCTGGTGCAGATCCCTGGCACGGGATACAGGCTGACCGTAATTCCCTACCTGTGTAATAATGAATTAGTTAAGTGGCTTCCCATCATTCCCCAAGGAAAATGTGGTGTCTTGAAAGTGGGGAGATGAGTTCTTTATCCCTGTTAATAGTTCCTGGAAGGGGCGAAACTGCCATACACAGGAGTACATTGCAAAGAAATGATGTTGCTACATTCACTGTTGAGGAAGGATCAGTTGTAAAACACAGCAGTAGCACAATAGTTGTAATATCTAGTATTATGACTACTGAGCAGATGGGGGGCTTTTGTTATAGGGTTACTGTCCTGTCACTGTTCTCCACAACACAGTGCTGCTGTATCTGGAGACCCTCCTCAGGAGAGAACTGTACTAAACATCTCATTCTGCAGTAGGTACCTGCAGGGAACATTCCCTCCTTGTTGCTTTTACTTTCTTTTCACTAGGTTCTTACCAACAGCCTAGTCTGCAACCAACCACTAAGCCCACCATCAGTCTGGGAAATAACAGACCTGGTTCTGCTTTTAAGTCGTTGCTGTTTAGCCAGAACTCATCCTTAGCAACAGTTTTGTAGTACTGAAAAGCTTTAGGTTCCATTATTTATTTGGTGAAGAGAATAAGTAGTGCTAGGCATTGGTAGATGCATCACCACACCTAATAAAGATACTTTTTTCCCCTTTTCTGTTGGGCACTTCTAGCAAACCTCCGAGCCAAATTTCCCAGAGATTGTGCTGATTGCAATCAACAAGCAAGGAGTCTCACTGATACATCAGAAGACAAAGGTAACAGTTGTTCCTCACGCATCTAAGCAACTGACCCTCATAAATTAGAGACAGCAATTGCATCTTCTCTCTCAGTGCTAGAGAGATTAGGACCCCTTCACTCACTTTCTGTGCAAAACTGAAGAAAACTTCATAGCCTCAGATCACTTCATTGCAGTTTCTACAGTGAAAAGGGATCAGTGTGGGGCATCTCTGAAAACAGAAGTGGTTAATTACGATGGACCTGGGTCAGGTGGATGGGCAGTGTTCTAGGGAACCTGCCTCAGAAAAATGCCTTGCAGGAAATGCAAGTTATCCAAAAGATTATGCCAAGTGACAGTGTTCACACTAGCCCTCCAACCTAGCCAAAGTCTGGTCTCACCAATTTCTTAGTCAAAAAAAGTTTCTAAATACTACTGTTTGCTTTTAATAAGAAAATAAATATGAGACTTAGATTATTGTAAACATGATGGAGGTGTGTTATGGAAGTCAGAGGAAGTCTCGGTGTGATTAAGACTCACCTGCTCAGTGCATACCACCAGTCTGGATGCAAGACCTACCTTGATCCACTGTATCTATGAATGAAATGGGGGGCAAAAAGGCAGCTCTTTCTCTACAGGCTTTTGTATGTTAACAACCTATTTTCATTTAAGAAATGCTGCACAGTTCAGTTAAATCAATTCATTTCTCCTTACAGGAAATTTTAACAGTTTATCCCTTTAATAAAATCTCCAACTGGAGCAGTGGCAGTACATTCTTCCACATGACGATAGGGAACCTGGTACGAGGAAGCCGGATCTTATGCGAGACATCTCTGGTAAGAAGAGTTTTGTTCACTTACCAAGAAAAACCTCCTCATTTTTCCTTTGTGTCCAGACCAGCAACAAACAATATGCCAAAATAGACTGTTAAAACCAGTGTGAAGAACCCATTCACTGTCATGCCAATACAGTTCAGAGCCAGTTCAGTGCTCTGTAATGACATCTGATGCAAAGAAGCAAGCCACAGAAATAAGGAAAAAAGGTCACTTCCCAAATTCTTCTCATACAAAAATATTGTATCAATCTGAGACAAAGGATTGCAAATACCCAAAGAACTACGTAGGAGAATTTTCATCTTGCATGGTTTGACCCACTATGCAATAGAGACATCTGACAAGATTTTACTCTCAGATGAACAGTACTACCTCTTTTAGAATTGGTTTCAGACTGTTGAGACTGAGATGAGCATCACTGTACTGATATTTAAAGGTAAAATTGTAAAGAAAACCTTAAAATTCCTAGGGTTTAACTTCTCTCGCAGAAAAGCTTGGATTCCTAAGTGCAAGATCACAGAACCACAGGGGTTGGACGGGACCCCGGGAGGTCACCTTGCCCAGCTTCCAATGGCCAGACAAGATGTCGAGCTACAGAAGAAGTTTTTGGTTTTGAATTACAAGGATGACAATGGCAGTAGAGCTGTGCTCTATCAACTTCTGTCAATCTATGAAAGGAAGAGCAGAGGGAAAAATAGATAAATAGTTCTAAAACGAGCGATAGCTGTTGGAAAAGACATCATCCATTCAGGAAAACATCTAAGAAGATAGAACAGGGAGAAAACAATAATTACTTCTACTTCTGGGGCGATCTGAGAGACTTAAGACTTCTTTCTTTTCCAACAGGGTTACAAAATGGATGACCTGCTGACTTCCTATGTACACCTGCTGATGAACGCAGTTAACAAGCAAAAGAGCCTCCCAGCTTGAAAGCAAAATTAGAATCCATGACCTGCATTGGTGCCAAAATACCCATCATTTCATCTCCCAGAAGAATAAACATTGAAAAATATTAACCTAGCAGATCAGTTTTCTGATCACACACTGAATGAACTGAAAGAATGACACAAGCTCAAGTGAGCATGTGCTTTCAAATATCTTCAGCACTGGTCTTTCCCAGGTGTAGTAATAGAACTCCCTTTAGATTTTGGAGTTTGAGAAAGCATAGCTGTATTTTATAATAAGAGAGGAACACCCAAACCCTAACACAACAGCCACTCCTGGTACTCCTCTGCTCTTAAAGAGAGACACATTAACAGGCTTTTTTTCCCCTTTTGGAGAGAAAATTTCGCCTTGTTTCTTAAGCTCTTACCAAATGCATAATTTGCAAACAGGGGTAATGTTTCTTCCTGCTGGAAATTCTGGAAGTGGATAAATGCCCTTTAGTAGTAAGATAATGGGACACCTGGAAAGGTAAGATGAAGTTTTTCATCGTCACTGGGTTATGTACAGAAATTACAGTAGACTATGATAGGCAGTTACTGTCACAGTAACTGTGATGCTAAGTTAGCAGGCTGGCCACTGGTTTATCACTGCCTTCACTAAATTAAATGGTTTTCTTCCTTCCACAATTCATAAAACACTCAGAAACTAACAACTGCTTTCTAACAGACAGTTTCTAGGAAGCATGAACAAACTCTGAAGTGGGTCTGGATTGTAAGCCCATTACCCAATTGCTCCTATTTCAAGCTCAGATGTGCTATTCAGTGCAGATCTGAACAGAAAAAAGGCAGTCTAACAGACATCTGTTGAAGAGCAATGTATTTCTGCTCTGTAGAAATGCCCTCAGCTTGGAGCTATGCAGACACTCATTCACAAGATGAGAACAATGGAAAAGATCTTCAGCTATGAAAGCTATTTCCCGTTTCAGGCACCGAGTACTTGTTCACATCACAGACCTTTGTCAACACACAACTTGGGACTGTCAGGAACCAGGGCATGCCTGCCCTGTGGTGGCAGTGAGCCCAGATGCTAGAGAACAAGTACTACTTCCCCAGAGACAGGCTCTCCTTTGGTCACAGCAAAACATGGACATGTCTTAAAGCATTGCACCAAGTTGCTTGAGGCTCGACCTGGCAGTGCTGGAAAAGCAGCCCCGCTGGATCTCACCACTTTGCCAATGTGTGCACAATGGTTCCCTTGTTCCCTCCAATGTGTGTGCGTGCAACTCAAACTCCCAATGGGAATTCTGTACATGCGTGGCAGGGAGAGCCCCCTCTGTGCATGCAAATGAGTGCCACACCTGTCACAATAGCTGACCCATGTGCAAGCAATTAGATGTTCCTGCTGTCATGTCCATTGCTGGCAATGGAAACTTCTGAGACTAACGACTTTGGAGTGGTTTTGTCATCCTACGTGTGATGTAACCGACTGTAAGTGAGAAGCATTCAACACTTCACCTGTGAAGAAAAGAAATTTTGCATCCAAAATGTATCGTTTCTGGTTTTAAATAAACGCTGCAGAAAATCAACCACAGTGTCTTTTCCAAGATGAAAAGCATGTATTTGTTCCAGGTCCACGTACCTTAAACCCACCACTGATCCACTACAAGCCCAGCACCCCAGCTGCTTTTCATAGGCAATGTATGGCACAACCTTTAAAAACACGATGCTCCTTTCTGCACATCTTCATCAACCAACACATCAGCATGGAAGCAACACATCCAAAATGTGAACTCAGGACAACAGTGAGTCAGACCTGAGCAATCCTCAGAGTTCCTCAGAATGCCTAATGCTCCACTGCTCAGCAATGCAAACACAAACTTACCATAAACCATCATTTCTACTTGGATTTGTGTGCAAAGATTAAAAGTGTAGTAGTACAATTACGTTTATTACAGGAACATAAACAGGTACAGTATGACAATACTTCAATCCACAGTCACATGTAGATTAGACAGCACCAGCAACGTGTGATAAAACAAGAGCTCCACATTGTGCAGAGTCCATACCTGTAATCAAAGCCTGAACCGTGACTAATTGCTGCTAATTCTTTCATCCAGCCTAGCCCATCCTCAGCACTGCACAGTGCTTTACAGACTAGTGCAACTGCACTTATTAGACCTGGCTGCAATCTCCTCCTTCATCTCATCACGTGAAAGTCGCATCATCTGATACAAAGCACACATCTAGGAACTCTGTCCAGGAGGTTGAAATGTTTGCTAACACTGCACAGACTGCTGTAAAAATAAAGGCCAGGATGCAAACCCAGGAGAGCAGGTTAGTTGGCCATGAAGAAAGGCAGCAGGTGATTAACATACCCTTTCAATACAAATAAGCTTCACATGCTGTGGTTTCTAAAAGCATAAACATTTTCAAGTGCAATCAGTGAATATTAGTGATTGTAATTTAGTTTGTATAAATATGAATGTAAACTATAAACGCATATAATTACGTGAGCTTTTAGTTAGTGTAGACTTCTGAGCCAAATTCAACCTTGATACAAATCTCCACTCTCCAGAGCTGTGATACCTGGGATGAATTTGGCCATCTGTCTGTGTACAGCAATGGAAAAAAAGCAGGAGGCTTATTTCTGACCAAGGCCTTGGCTTCGCGAGGAAACCTGGCAGCACTACAGACAGTCCTGAGCTCTACCAGCCGATTAAAGCCCATCCCCTCTTCACTGTTACAGTGGATACAGAATATCCCAGTTAAAATTGCATGGAAACTTATGACAGTAATAAAACAGAGCAGCAGAAGGAAAGTGAATCAGGAAAGCTAGTATCTAAGAGATGGTCTTGCACGTGGGATTCTTATCTGCACAGCTAACTATGACTTCCCACTGCTGCCACAAGATCATTGCTGCAGTTCCATGGGCAGTGGCCACTCAGCAAGCATGTTAACAGCTATCAGTGCTTTAGCTATTACCTTGTGCAGATCCATTCAGAGCACTGTGGAATGGCAGTAAGGGCAATTTTCAGGTAGATTACCCAATCCAGTTGTTTCTCACACATATAAGAAGTGAGGAAGCTTTAACTTCTTGCTAACTAATCTGCCTGAGGCCTCAGGGTGCTGCCCCAGGCCCAATTGCTGTGTTCACTTCATCTGCTCAACTATACACTTTCTGGTAGACTTAAATCACACATGGGACAGCAGTCCTCCAGTGCCTTCAATCCTGTCCATCTCATGAAGAGGGCAGATACAGTCTCCAGCTATTCATGGAAAGTCATTCTCAGTCTGCTCAGCTTAGTTCAGCTCACCCCTAAAGAAAGAGTAAAAATGATCAAAACCAATGTATTTTTGGCACCTTGGGTTGCATGAGTGAAACTGCACCAATGAGAGGAAAAATTACAGAGTAAAAGGAAATCTGTAAGCAAAACTTATTAAGAGGTACAGATTCAGGTCTGAGTCCTCTCTTAATCTTCAAAGAGGTTGGGTGGCTTTTATTTGGGTGAAAATGTTAAGTAAAATATTTACTGATTTTTCTCTGTGAGATCGCACTTGTGATCAACTATAAATAACAGAAATCTCATAACGTAACTCAGACTTTCTGGAGAGTGACCTCAGAGTGTAATCTCACCTTTCAAACAGAGCGAGAAGGACTGGATTTGAAACTGAAGCACTTAAATTAATACCATATCATCGACTGGATTTCATCATTCAAAACAACCAGAAGTGTCAGCTTCATCCGAGGGGATGACATGCTTTGTGCTGACCACTAGAATCTCTTGTATCCATGATGAATAAAGAGAACAGATTGAGAAATTATAGCATCAGTTTCTAACAGAGTTTATCCTTTCCCATATCCACCTCCTCCTTAAAGGGAGCCCAACTATCCAGAAGAGGCTGACATAGCCTTGGCAACTGCAATCTCCTTACTGCTGAGCAGAGAAACAGCAAAGTAATATTCTCCAGCTGTCCTAACATTGGTCCTGAGTCAGACAAGCAGGCAACAAAGATGCTGTAACTATTGGCTTCTGGGCTTACCCAGTAAACCTGAACCAAAAAAGATGAAGCCACACATTGCTTCCATCCCTACGCTCAACTAGTGTTTCTAAATTCATTGGACTATAGAGGAATGGAGAGAGAAGTACAGTTCAACTGAGGAAGGAAAGAAAGATTGTGTACAGTTTAACAAAGGCAAAATAAGTTGTTGTTAGCAAATTAATAACCAGCCTGTAAACTCCTCTTTCTACAAGTGTTAATAGGCAGTTGCATGAGAAAAGGAGACAGTCAAGATGCAGGCTGTGTTGCCAGAAGCAGGGCAAGGTACCACTTCTCTTTGGTTTCACTTGTTCTTGGTAATTCTCTTTGTAATCAACAGCTGCTGTGAGCAGCACCTTATGACTGCAGAGTGCAGTCAACAGATGGACAGACCTGTTCAAGCAGAATTTAAATCCAGGGCTTTGGGGTGTGCTTTCTTGGATGCCAGCTCTGACAACTTCTTCAGGCGTTTCTTCAGCTCCAGTGGGAATTTCTCATAGCACTTCTTGCAGACAGGCTTCATGTCAAACTCCACAAACTTATTCCTTTAACACAACAACAGTGGACTATTAAAGCAGTATTTGCAAACTACATGCCTGACTAAATAAAATCTGTGTGCAGTTACAGAAATTGCTTGCTTTCTACTGCACGTGTAAAACTCCTCACTTCTTTGTCTCATTATGAAAGTATAAAGATCAGGATTTAATCAGGGAACTGTGGTCTTTAGTACTGCTAGTTTAGTATGAAGCAAGATTTTACTGTACATTTGTATATAAGAGCCTAGGATAATAATAATGCTGTTATCTTCGAATGGAAATGTCATCACGAATGTCTGTGTAACAAATTAGAGTGCCTTCACATAGGGCCAACCCAGCAAAGCAGGATAAGGGTTTGAACCACTTGAACCTGAGAAAAGAAAACGCAGGAGTGCTTTGTTTACTGTGCCCCTTCTACATATTTGGGTAACTATTCTGAAAGAAGATGTTATGCTAGTCCATATAATTTCAAACACTGCCAGCAAGGGGTGCATCCAGACTAAGGAGCAATGGAAGCTGCAGGAATTTCAGCACAGGCAGTTACTCAAGAGTTCAAAACCTTTCTTCCATACAGCTGTCTGCTTACTCCACCTTCTTACAGAAGAAATTCTTCCTCTGTGAGCAGGAGGAAAATAAGTTGGAGAAAACACTGGGTCCCAGCAATCTTTTAGTTGTGAACTCAGCGCTCCCACAGAGAGATGACACTACTAATCAGTGGATCAGAGCAATATTGCCCCTCAGAGGAGCTGGCTCACAGCACCCTGAGCTGACACTCTGCCTTAGGGGCAAACGTTTAATATGGCCCGAAGCATAAATGCTGACTTACTTCAGTGTAAGCTTGATGTTGCAGGTGGAGCAGGAGAAGCAGTTCACACACCAGGCCTTATTAAGAGCCGACACCACTGCAAAAGCACAAAATAAAAGGAAACTGCCAGATTATTTGAATTTGGACTTGTATCCAAATTCAAATGAGCCCAGATGTTTAAAAGAAACACTGGTGCCTTGCAACTGTGAGACTGCAACAGCTGCACTAACAAACAGAGCAGGGACAGTGACCCAAAATCAGAAGAGAACAAATCTTACCATCTCCCTCTATCACGTGGCTGCAGTTGTAGCAGACATCTCCAAAGAGCTGCACAGTGAAAGAAGTAAGAACAGGAACTCATGTTACTGACTACTCACGCTCCCCAGATCACACAGCTGGTGTGAACGTTCAATCCTAACAGTTAATGAACTCCCAGATATTGCAGTTGCCCCCAAGGGCACTGATTTAAATCTTCTGAATAACTTCTCATACGTTGCCAATAGTCCACGCTCGTTTGGATCTCCTGCCACCAAATACCACAAGACCTTTTTGTTGTTGTCATACACTCTAGCACTGTTATGTGAACTTAAAATCTTGCTCACGTGGCCATTTGAGTATGGCAGGATCAGTAAAATCTATTTGTCTTTAGACAAACATCTCCTGATGCTAAACTGAAAGCATCAAAACAAAGCCTAGAGCTATTTTCAAAACAGCAACACTGCTTATGAGCGAGACTAATTCACCTGACAGAAGAAAACACTAAATTCACTATCATCATAAAGAAAAAACACATCTGTTTTGACTTGGGAAACATGCTTTTCTGCGTGGTTTAAACAGCATAACATTTATCTCGGGCCTACAGAATTAACCAAGAAGTCCACACACATAACAGGAATTGCTGCCCACAGTCAGTGTTTTTAATCTCAGTGGGATAATGAAAAACTGATCTCCCTGAGACATTTCTACTGCGTTCACAGCATTACTTTTCACATCTACCAAGAAAACCTATTTTTCCAGTTAAATCTCAATAATTTCATAATATTGTGTTGCCTCTAAAAACTGAGGCTACGAAAGCATCTGGCAGTGCGAGCAAGCACCTGCAGTACAGATGGCAGAACTTACCTGGTTATAGTGAGTTTCACAGTAAGCCAGTCCTTTTTTCTCATAGTGTCGGTGCCCCAGGAATGGCTTCTCACATTTGGCACAAACAAAATGCTGCAAAAGAAAGACAACACCCAGTGGGAAGCAATGTGATTTTCCCATCACCAGGGAAAAACTTGGGGGGTGCTATGCTGGCTGCAAATCATGGCTCAGTACAAGAGAGTTAATGCTTTAATAAAACTTAGATGGGAAAATCTTGGAGACTGAGAAGATGGAATACTTAGTACATTACAATAATTAATTAAGAATTACATTAATGATAAATAGAGCACTTGCTGGAAGGGTAACCATGCTGTGTCTGTGCAATCCTGATGAACCTGCTGTACTCATTCACTCACAAAATGAAGTCAATCTGAAACACAACCGATCGGATTTTTGTCTTCCAAAATGACTCCGGAAGGAAGTCTCAGATTTGGGAAGGCCTCACCTCAACATGCCACTGCTTTCCCAGGGCATTGACCACTCGTCCCTCGATGGGCCTGCGGCAGGCTCCGCAGATGGGGATTCCCATCTTGTCATGGCAGGGCAGGCAGTACAGCTCTCCCTTCAGCTCCCGGGCCTCAGCAGTCAGTTCCTTCCTGAAAACACAAACGTGTCCCTGTAGTAAGAGCACCCAGTGAAGCTCCTTAACGCCTAAGATGAAATCTTGGAGGACTGAACTTGAAAGTCAACATATTTTGGCAATATTCATGCTATAAACACTATCCTTAAACTAAGCTAGTGAAATGCAGCTATTATATATTATTTTTTCTATAACTGCTTTCTCATTTTGCCATCATGTCTCAGGTACACACAGGTCAGACAGGTATCAGCACGGCGACAGGCTGAACTATTCACCCTCCTTTGTCATCAGGGTTTAGAATAGAAGAACATACCCACAGTGGGTGCAATTGAAGTGATCCGGATGGTAGGAATCATTCCGAAACATCAGAGGCTGCTCATCAATGATCAGATGGCACTTCTGACAGATGTACTTGCCCAACCCCTTTGCTTTTTCACGGTTGTGGCACGGCCTGCACAGGTGCCTGGTTGAACAGAGGAAAGAAAGAAAAACATGATGAAATCCTTTCTCCTGAAGAAATGTATACTGCACATGCAAGATGTACTTGAAGTAACCAGAGAAGTATCTTTTGAGGTCAGACTAAACATCATTTAGTTTAGTATCCTGTCTTTAACACCAGCTGCACAGAAAGGAGTACATAGAGCAGCCACCACGTTATATTTCCTTGGAATCCTTCTCCAAAATTCCCTGATTTGTGTTTATATTGCAGGCAAATAGTAATAGGACAAGGAGAACTGTTTTAAACTAAAAAGGAGAGATTTAGGCTGTAGGTTAGGAGGAAATTTGTTACTCAGAGGGAAGTGAAGCCCTGGCTCTGCTGACCAGAGAAGCTGTGGCTGCCCCATCCCTGGCTGTGTTCAAGCCAGGTGGGATGGGCAACCTGATGTAGTGGGAGGTGTCCCTGGTCCTGGCAGGGACTGGGACTGGATGGGCTTTAAGGTCCCTTCCAGCACAAGCCACTCTGATTCTACGGTGTACCATATTATAGACAAGTTCTGTGTCTACCATCACTCATCACTCTTTCAGGTAACTTTTCCAGTTCTTCTAGATCCAATCCTTTCCGAGAGTGGGCATGGAAAGGTAGCAACACCCTGTTTGTCCCATGAAACAGCAAAACTGCTCCTGACAAGTTCTCTGTGATACCACACAGAGTATTATTGGGAATACCAATAGTCATACACAGGAAAAAAAGCTGCAGCCTTTCACCAGATGCTCAGTCACCAGTTCAGGCCGTGACATAACAGCTCCCCTGCACACCTTCTCTCTACTAATAACTATGGCAGAGGCATTATAGGACTGGGAGTTGAGAGGGAGCAGAGAGAATTAAAAACGATGAAACCAAAGCACATTGCTTGAATGGGATTCCTTAATCTCCAATAGCTAGGATAAACAAGAACCTACTGAACCCTAGCTCCTCCATCTCCTAACTCCTTTTAGTCCTAAGCTAAGGAAAACAAAGAACTACGTGATTTCACGTGATAAATACAACTGCGTTTCCATCACTTGTTCTAGAACAAATTACAAGTACAGCCCTCAGCAGGCAGACAAGCCAAATTTTGGTAGCAAAGCTTCGGCAAGAGCACAAAAGGGACTTCTATGCAGGCTTCAGGAATCTGCCAATCTTACCCCAGTATCTAGAGGTTCTGAGGAGAAACTCTTCAGTTTCATTCCCTCTCATGTAGTCCTCTAACAGCAACAAAGGAATTTATAGTAAGGCAAAACTGACAGAGGAGTGACTTCTGCAGGTTTCTTCATCACAAAACAGAGAATCCCACTCAATTCCTTTCACTGTATCACTATAGAGATCTACAGGTCATTCTCAACAGACACGAGACCAAAGGAGAAGTTCAAATGGAAAGGGCAGATTTGTGGCTGCAGCAGTGGATTCACTGCAGGGCCCCTTCCAAAATTCTGCTACCATGAATCACTTACCCTCAGATCTGTAAAATGGGGATAAGGATTCAACACAGATGTTGTTGTGAGACCTCAAACATTTCTGACCCTGAGCTGGCAGGCGCCTGTCTAAGTGCTAAGTATCGTTATTATTCTCTCCAAATGTGAGTCCTCCCGTCATCAAGAGTTTCTCTCCAGGGCTGGAACTACTGTCTGCCCAGACGGAATCCAGAAAAAGCAGACAGGACCCCATTATAAGGAAACATGCAGCTGTGCTCATCTCGGCATAAAGGCATCGATTTTATTCAGCACTGTCAAATGAAGAGTAATTATATGGGGCAGGACACGGGGACCCTGCAGCGAGTGTCCTGAAAGAGACCCCTCTCATCCAGCTGAATAAGATGCCTTCAGCCATTTGCACTGATAAACTATTATCAGCCCCTCCCCATTCACAGGCCCTCTCTGCCATCCCATAGACCCTCCTCTATTGCAAGCAAAGGGAAGTGTTGGACAGGCTGAGCTGTAACCATAGCAGCCGCCCCTCTCCCTCTCCGCGCTCCCACCATTATGGAATTATCCCATTCTGAAATGTGCTGTTGTGTCTATTAATACCAGGCTTCCCCCAAACAATGCTTCACTCCACCCTCCTAAAATAATCAGGGGACTCCAAGAGGGCTGTGTGAAAGGCTGGGAGTTCAGCAGCACCCTCAGTGAGCACCACGAACACTGGAATATTCATACAGTGCATTCATATCTGCAGCAGAGGCAGCGAGCCCCATGCCAAGGGCTCAGCTGGGATGAAGAATGCTCTTCAGTGCAGGGCTGTCCTCTCCCCTGCTCCGTTGTGCTCCTGAGCTGATAACCCACTATCAGAGCCAGAAGGACGCTATATAGAGGGGCACCCTTCCACCCTCAGCAGCTCTGCAACAGCGTTGTTTTTGGACCAGCTCCTTGGTTTCACCGTGGCTGCTTCGTTTTGGTTTGCTGCCATCAGAAGGAATTCCCTGAGATCTTCCCTCAAAGGAACCAATCCTCCACGCATAGGACTGCGCTGTGAACAGGTAAGAGACAAACGTCCTTAGCAGAGCAGCAAGGGAGCTTTCCTAGTGCCAGGAGCTTTAGCCCCACAAACTGGGATGGCAAACATAATGGAAATGTCTGAAAACTAAGCAGCAGCAGCATATTTTGAAGATCAAAGCACAAAACCTTTCACACTTCAAATCTTAATGTCCATCCTTTTTGCCAGGAAAGCTGGCAGCTGTGTGCCCAGCGCAGTGACACCGCTCCGACGCTCTTAGGAAACCAGTGTCACAGCTGAGGGGTGGGAGGCTCAGCAGGAGCAGTTTTCAGGAGAATAACATCACTTAGAAGTGGGCTTCTTCTAATGAAGAATACTTGCAGAGAAAGCAGGAGACAAGATGCTGCAACCATAAACTCAAACCCCCAGAACTAGCACATCCCCAAACCAAAATGCTTCTAGCTGAGCAAGAACAGCCATTTCTGAAATCCATCACAAACCTCAACAGGCACTTTGAATTTATCTGCAGTAAGCATCCTAACAAAACCTTCAAAATGCCAGCTAATGCATTCACAATGAGCTATTTTCTCTATTTATTAATTTCTGCATTACTAATAGCTGTAACATCTGCAGAGAGTGTAACCCTGTTGTTTCCGCACCAGCAGCCCCGGGGATTGGTATCTGTTTGTTTCAGAGCAGAAAAGAAACAGGGACATAAAATCTGGGCAGTGTGTGTGCATTTCTAATGAGTAGTGACATCCCCCTCACAGCTCAGCCCCGGGGGGGTGGGATAATGGCTCCCTCCTCAGCAATACGTACATCAAGAAATATTCACACAGCACTGGGAGTGCAATCCAAGTGGAAATGATTGGGTGGTGAGACAGGCTCCCAGAGAAGTTCTCTGTTGTTGTAAAGCTCCTTGTGCTATACTGTATACATTAGCTCAAACTACATGTTCCAGGTCATTTGGGAAAGTGTCAAGTTTGCTCTCAGCAAAACTACAGATGAGTACAAAAGTTTTATAGGACTTAGAGTGCCTTTTTTGCGAGCTAACAGACCAGAAAGAAAGAAAAAGCCTAAACATTGCATCAGTTATTTACATAGATAGGATAGAGACATGCAAAACAAAAGTGCAACTCTACATAACAGCAAAGAGCTTTCCTTAATCTACAGCTACAAAAACTGTTATTTTTGTGAAGTTGCAGCTTTCTGTCAAAAACATCCAGCCTCAACAGGGAACCCTAGGAAACAGCTACGTCAGGGGAAAAGCTGCCCAGTGCTGTGTGATGACTTTCAAGTCCACAAACAGAACTGTGAAGAAATATAAAACTTGGTTAAAGTGCCCTTCTAACTTAAAACATAAACAAAATTAGAAAGGGACCCACTTCTCCAAGAGATGGATCACCTCTCCTAGGAGGACAGGCTGAGAGAGCTGGGGCTGTGCAGCATGGAGAACAGAAGGCTCTGGGGAGACCTGGGAGCGGCCTGTCAGTATCTAAAGGGGAGCTGCAGGAAAGAAGGGACAGACTCTTTAGCAGGGCCTGTGGTGACAGAACAAGGGAAAATGGCTGCAAACTTAAAGAGGGGAGATTCAGGCTGGATATAAGGCAATGAAAGGCACCTTCCTTCCCTTTCCTCCAACAGGTGAATAAGGTAAAAGCAGCTCTCATGTGAAGGCAGTTGTCTGAACAAGTCAGAATCTATTCAGATTTTATCATCCACTGTTAGTGTCCTCTCTCTTGTCACTGACATTCTGAGCTTACACACGGACTCACATTCTCCCTTCTCCTCCACCCCACAGTACTTTGCAGTGAAAATATGTCCAGACAGACACCAATGGCAGAGTCAGTGCTGACATCACAGAGGACAAAACTGCTGACTGAAATGCCTTGACTAGTCCACATCTGGCATGGGCAGACAGCTGGGGCTGAACTCCAAAGTCCTTGTCTCCATAGGAAATCAGCTCAATGTATCAGCTGCTAGCTCTCTATCTAGCACCTGGCTTGTAAGCAGGGCTTTGTTTCCTGAACTTAGATCACTGTCATCAAGGGAAGAGATGCCCCTACCCTCCCTTCAGCCTTCTCATCTGGTCCAGTCCTGTACCTACTGCTTTTTCAATGCTGTAACCACGTAAAGAGGAGCACTTAACTCTCAGACAAACTATCTCATCACTGACAGGTGTGTGAACATAAAAAGATCACGAAAAGAAAAATTAAACAAAGATGATGGCACTGCTGTAAATTATCAGCCCGTAGAAAGGTGTGTGGTCTCAGCTTATTTCTTCACTGCTATGAAATAGAAAAATGCACATTTAAACTAATTCCATCCAGGGAAGACGAGTACTTGAGAATTCATCATTAGTATCACATGGAAACTCCAAACCCTTGGGTTCAAAAAGACTTGCAGGTTTTACTTTATAAGGGACTAACAAAGACTAAAACCCAAACCTGCGTGCTCTCCCTCAACCCCAGGAAATTCACACAGGGAACAGCAACAGCCAGTTTTCTTTTTGTTCACAAAAGCAGCAGGAGCTGCATGGTGTAAGATACCACGTGTATTTTTACAGAATGAAATGTCCCTTGGTCTAGATGCACTTCTAGTAATGCTGCCTCCTGAAGCCTTGCTGTCTCCAGGCCTACAGGCCAGCACAGAGCTGGCAGCATTCAGCCATTACCCACACACTCAGACTGCTCTGTGCCACAGACAGACACTGCATGTGGGGAGCGCACGGAGCAGGAAGGCCCCTCTGTGGCCACACGAAGAAATTCCTGTTTCTAAATGGAATTTGTTCTCCTTCCTGTTGACTCTGTTCTCTCCCACTGCGTGGTAAGCAGAAATGGTGCAGCATGTTCATTCCTTACTGCAGTTTTCTGTCCTCCTGAAAGTGACAGCAGCTAACAGAAGGTGGGAATTTCGTTTACAAATTTCCAATATATTGCTCTGCACTTAATCAGACATCACCGTTTCTCAAATCAAGTGAATACACCCAAATTTTAAGTTCTGTTGGGAAGTTGGACATACTGCTTCATGCCTTGGACCAACTGCCTAATGACATAAGATTTCAGCACGGAGCGTAGCAACGTCAGCCTCTACCTTCAGATTTCAATCTCGGCAGAGAAAAATGGAGCAGACTGATCTTAAAACATTTTAATGGGTGAAGAATGTGTCAGAGAAACAACAGATGCCCTGTGGTTTCCCTAGGCAAAGCAAACAGACCCTCAAGCCAAACGGAAATCCTTCTTGTCTTCTGCTAGCATTATTTCAATGTTTTTCTCCAAATGCTTTTCAAACACAGTTGCATTTGATGCTGCCTCAGTGACCTTTAACAGTTTCACAGAAACAGGAAGCTAAAGGTTCCAGCTTCCTTGGCTGCTTATTCTTTAAACACGTTGAATGTTGTGCAGTAATCATCAATTAGTAAAACACGTTAGAGTAAGTGTAACAGAGGTACTGCTGTGCATACTGCAACACCTCTGAAGAATCCAAAAGCAGGGACAGCACTGGAAGCTCAGACAGTCTGCATTTCCCTACCACCTACACTGCCAGATGAGGAGTGTATAAAAAGCCCCCACAAAATCTATGGTCACTTTTGGTTGACGCTGTTCAGGACTCTGCAGACAGAGACTGCCAAACCTAAGTAGTCTTACTATGCTGAAAGTTGGAAAAGCTCCTGGATAAGCTACAAGGAGAGAGAATTACCTTGGGAGTAGAAAGAAGCAGGAAAGGACAGGGCTTTGACAGGAGATGACAGCATGGGTGTTACTGACAATATTTTTGTAGTCAATGTATTACTTTTCTGCTGTTCAATTGAGATGCTGTTACCCACCTGGAGGGCTTCCCCTTACATCAGTGTGGTATGTGTTTGCCATAAACACAGAACTTCACAGTAAAATCATTCTCAAAAGGAATCTTCCTTTTTTAGAAAAATAACAATCCCTTACCTGCTTTCTACTGCTCCTACAAACGGGAATGCTGCAGGTACCTTATAACAAGTGTACGTTCAGAAAAGCTCATTCATCAGTAGCTCTTCAGTACTAAAATCATCCCTCAAACACAACAAATACCCTCTAGCCAGACATACAGAACCTGCTTTCTCTTTCCCATGTGCCTGACACACGAGCATTCAACTGTCACTCAGCTAAGCCCAGCATAGGTTGGAGACAAGCTCATAACCAGCTAGTGTCTCTTTAGTAATGGTTCTTTTGACAGGAAGTAATGGACTGGACATCACAGAATCACAGAATCACTCAGGTTGGAAAAGACCTTAGAGATCATCTAGTCTAACCATGACCCAACCATACTGCCCTCACTCTAACAACTCACCGCTAAATCACATCCCTCAGCACCACAGCCAAATGTCCTTCAAACACATCCAAGGATGGTGACTCCACCACCTCCCTGTGGAGCCCAATCCAGTGCCTAAAAACCCTTTCTGTAAAGGGTTGTCCTGGTTGAACAGGAGGTATTCAGAGTTCTAACATACGTTTAAAGCCAGATTGACCCGTCCCATTAAATATCAGTATCAGCGAGCAAGAGATCTCACTGATTTCCATGCGTGCTTTTCTCCAAAATAACAGGCTTTTTTTTTAGTAATATACTGTCTCAATTCTTCCAGGTTTTTGTTTTATACTTCAAAACTGTGGTGAGAAATGAAAGGCCCAGCAGACCCCTCAAGCCTACTCTTCAACTGCTCAAATCAGTCAAACTTTGCTTTGGAAACTTCAGAGCAATGCGGCAAAGAGACACATTTTGAGAATGTACTTTTTGCCACTTTCTACTTCCTGGACTTCATCCTGGCTTTTATTGGCAACTCCCTGGCTCTTTGGCTCTTCATTCGGGACCAGAAGTCCGGCACACCCGCCAACATTTTCCTGATGCACCTTGCTGTGGCCGACCTCTCGTTCGTGCTGGTACTCCCCACCCGGCTGGTGTACCACTTTTCAGGTAATCACTGGTCGTTTGGTGAGATCCCATGCAGACTCACGGGCTTCCTCTTCTACCTCAACATGTATGCCAGCATCTACTTCCTTATGTGCATCAGCGTTGACCGGTTCCTGGCCATAGTGCACCCCGTGAAGTCCATCAAGCTCCGCAGGCCCCTTTATGCCCATATGGCATGTGCCTTTCTATGGCTTATAGTTGGGGTTGCAATGGCACCCCTGCTGCTCAGCGTGCAGACCGTGCAGATGAACAACACAACCATCTGTCTGCAGCTCTACAGAGAAAAGGCGTCACGTCACGCCCTCGTGTCCTTAGCGGTTGCGTTCACCTTCCCGTTTGTGACCACGGTGACTTGCTACTTACTGATCATCAGAAGCCTGAAGAGTGGCAACAGAGTTGAGAAACACTTGAAGGAAAAAGCTATCAAAATGATCATCATGGTCCTGATGATCTTCCTGATTTGTTTTGTACCTTATCACGTCAATCGCTACATTTATATTCTCCATTACAACGGGACCAAGACTTCCTGCGAGACGCAGCGCGTTCTGGCGCTCAGTAACCGCATCACTTCCTGCCTCACGAGTCTGAACGGGGCCTTCGACCCCGTCATGTACTTTTTTGTGGCTGAGAAATTCCGTGAAGCTCTGTGCAGCCTGTTCTGTGGTAAAAGGATGGCGATGATACCCCAGACATGTGAGGGGAAGACAAACGAAAGCTCGCTAAGTGCGAAATCTGAGCTGTGAACGTGATCCTTGCCACTGCTTCAACGTCAATCAGTGGAGAGTGCAGACGTGCAGCAAGACAACGTAACCAGAGCCAAACAGAGGGAAGTTCTGTCGTTTCCCTGGAACTGAAATTAACAAGAACCCCTCTGACAACTGAGATTATATGCTCTCGTCTTACTGAAACTGCAAACACAAGTACAGCCGTACTGATGTGAAAGTGAGGGCTGAGCACTTAGGGACAACTAAGGGAACGCAGAGGCTGTGAAATGGACAGCTTCTTTTTGCAAAATAACTTAATTCCCAAAGCATTCAGTAATGGCTTTTCCTATGCACAATGCATAAGCCTACTTTAAAATGACACACTGCATCAATGTCTGCTGAAGTAGACTGAACATTTTGTTCAAGTTGCACGCTCAGTGTTCATACACTGTAGGCAGAAAACTGGCACTAACCCATAGCAAAAAAAAAAAAGCAAAAAAAAAAAGCAAAATGCTGCAACACATCCAACCAGGAATGCAATTCAGAGAGTACTGACCATTTTTTAACTGCTTCCAAGTGCTCAGAGCAGGAGATGAGCTTGAAGCTTCAAACTACTGCTACAACATTTACTACACTGCCTGTTTTACAAAATTCTCTGCCAAACATCAGGCAACCTGACAATATTCCAACTAAAGAACAGAAAAAGTTTGCTTAGGAATACAGCATTCTTCTTTACTACATACTGCATCAAAAAACTATGAAGCTCTCCCTTAAAAAAACGGTAAAGGTGAACAAAAGCAAGCAGAAGAAATCACAGAATCATTTAGGATGGAAAAGTCTTCCAAGACAGAGTTCAACCACCCACCCAACCTACCAAGTGCCATCACTCCAACCAAGTCCACATCCACACATCTCTTAAACACCTTCGGGGTATTTATTCTACTGATGTTCCCTTTGCCCAGAAGAAATTCTTATCTTTAAAGTGTTTTACAACTGTTTCATTTTTGCATTCTTCCTAGCCAGACTATTTGTTGCAGATAAAGCAGGGATTACTTGAACTATCTTCACTGACACAAATTATGTTCAGTGGAATGTGTCTGGAAATGAGAGGCAGACCAGGCAAGATCAGGTACAATGAGAAAATGGAAAATGAAAGCAACAGTTGCTGACAGCATTTACTAGCAGAAAGCTTCTAGGCAAAAGAGATAAACATTCTAGGAAATCTCACAACAGGTGGAATATACTTCGAATGTACAGATACATATGCACACATTTACCATTTTAAATGTGGTCCACATATTACAAAATCAAGCATTCTTTTTTCTTGCTTGAACTGTTCCAATCCTAGCTGCTTTCCTAAAAAGACCCAGGAACTCTCCTAGGTGCTATGACAACAGCACAGATTTTAACAAGCTAAGATGTCGCAAGAAAATTTATTATGCCCACCTCTAAAAACCAAGACACAAAAGTTGCATGCAGGACTGAACAGAAAAGGGAGTAGAGGGGTCTTCCTGCTGGACAGGGTACAAACATATAACCTTTCCTTCCTCACCATTTAATTAGTCACAATGTAAACCACAGAAAACTACCAAGCTTTGCTCAAGATACAATGATGCAACACTACAAACTAACTGTCAGATGGGTTTATTTTCTTATGATGTGCTTTTGTAGAAGTTTCAAGTTTTTACTTTCCTACTTTTTAATTAAATGCATTAATCTACTTTAGGACTTGATTTGATGTTTCTTTATATAAAATGAATGGCTTTTGAAGACTGGGGAACGTTTTGATGTAATACTCATGGTGTTCTCTTGGCCTTCTGTTGTGTTCCAAACCTTTACAAGTTTCACCTCCCAGAAAACGACCAATGGACCACTCTCAACATCTCACTATTGTATCAACAACACTTCCAGAGCCCCTGCTCTGTCTTACCTGCCAGCATTCTTCACAAAACCCAGGTCAGCAAGTGCCACATCACAGAGCTCACAACGGAAACATTCTGGGTGCCAGTTATTGTTCATTGCCTTGATAACACGTCCGATGATGAACTCACCTACAAAAGGAAAGCAACACCTTGAGATGCATGCAGAAAACAGTTTTACCAAACACCTGCAGCCCATAATAATTCTGCCCCTTTAACTCCAGAAGACCTATTAAACTTTAGCAAAAAACAACCTCTTCCCACCACCAGGATGCCCCAAATCACTGCTGATGGCATGCTTTGTTCCTCTCTGTATTTCCTGCTCCTTAAAATGACCCCAACAAGCCAGCCCAGGCCTGGAAAGCACTCAGTGGTGGCAGTAACAGCCCTGTAGCTGTTAATCTGTGGTGTTTCAATGGGTGTATGTGTTGCAGGGCTGACTTTGCTAAAAGAAGGGCTCTTTGCCCCTAATTGTGTGGTTCGTTGTGGTGAGTAGGATAGACAGGATAGGCTGCACAAAATTCTGTTTGTACATCTTACCACACTCCCCACAGCAAGGAGCAAACAGCATCTGAAAGTCATGCTCGCAGTACTTCCGACCTTCAAACTGAAAGAAAAGAGAGAATGAGCCATCATGAATAACTGAGCAGCATTCAGCTCTTACAGTTCTGCATTCTCCCTGTGAAAAGACAACTTTTTCAGTTCTAGTCCCCCTTCTCACCTGTTTTTAAGCTCCTAGAGATTATCTCAAAGCAACATCCAGATATAGTTTCAGCCTCACAGTGAATTTGCTTTGCAAATAATTAAATCAATAGCAAAGCTCCTACAAGACAATGAAAATCTTGAGGTGCTTCCTCCCCTATAGTTTGCTTTGTATTTATATACTCATGTATTTAGAATAACTCCTTCCACAGAAGAAGTATGTTTCACAGAATGCAGTATGTTTAAAATAACATATTACTCAAAAGCAATGCTTGCACACAACCTGTGAAAGACTTAACATTGTATTACATGGGTTTGCCAACTTCAGTTGCTCAGCTGTGAAAGTTTGGTACAAAATACCTAAAAAAAAAAGGCAAACTATCACTGAAGTCTAATGAAATACTGAGATATAACTGCGCTTTCTTTTTTGAAATGCCATTTACCTGAAGAACAAACACACAGTTTTGTTATGAACAGGAGCAGGAGTAGGTAAGAGGAAATAAAAAAGGGAAAAATAAACCAAGTTGCAAGTCCTTCTTGAACACGAAAGAAAGATGGAAATTTGTATTTCTATCATAATTTTCACCTAATTCCTCGCCTTTTAATAGAGACGTTTCTTTTCTTTCATAAACAGTGTGCAACCTCACCTCATAAAAAAGTCCATCTGGGAACTGACGGAAGCACTGAGCGCAGACAAAGCAGTTTTCATGATAGAGCTCTCCATTGCTGTTCACAATCCTCTCTGCGGGATCAAACCGAGCCTGGCAGCGTTCACACACTGCATTTGCGAGAGCATCAGACATATTACTGGAATAAAGACAGGAGTGAGAACATAAGCAGTGTTATAAGGGATCATGGATACACTCACGCCATCCAAGCTTCTCTAGCATCTATGAACACAAAGTTTCCATTGCTTTAAACTCCCTTCTACACAGACACACAGACCACCAATGACTGAGGCAATTCAGCAGTGACATCAGTTAATGTTCCTGCAACTCAGCTGGGAAGCCAGTAGGATGAACTCATGTAGCAGACTTCTCTATCACCAGTTTTCCACCCTATTATGTCACCCTGCTAAAGCTCATACTGAATCCCCGCAGTTTAAAGTAAAGCAGTAGTTCTGAGAGCAGCAAACCCAATGAATCCTCACTTCTCAGAGCTTCTGGTCTCAGGATGTGTGCTCCTAGGATTTCCCAATGTATAAGCATCAATCTTCCACCACAGGGGAATTAATGGGGCCTTTCCCCATCTACTTGTGCATGTGTGCACAAGATGAGTTGAGATATAATTACATACAAAGCCTGTGCCTTCCTGATGAATTAGTTGGAACTTGTTGAAGAGTTGAAAAGGTACAAAGTGAAAGGAAACTCCTGGCCTGGTTTGGCTTCATTTCCTCAGAAAACGAGGCCAAAATAAACCCACAAAGTCACACTCACAAATCACTCAAAGGACCGTTTCCCCTTTCTCTCCTAAAAAGGGAATTAACCTAACTGCTTCGACAACATTTTCACATTTGTCATCATGGTGATCTAAGTTCTCTGTCTGGTAACAGAATGCAGTTTTAAAACCCTGAATCTTGTGTCTCACGAGGGATGAGGGAAGAGTCTTGGCTTCTTGTTGTGATGCATTCATTCTACTGAGCATAGAATGACAGAATGGTTTGGGTTGGAAGGGACCTTTAGGATCAGCTGTTTCCATCCCTGCTGTCTGCAGGGATGCCTCCCTCTAGCCCAGGTTGCTCACAGCCCCATCCAGCCTGACCTTGGGTGCTTCCAGGGAGGGGGCACCCTCAACCTCTCTGGGCAACCTGCTCCAGTGCATCACCACCCTCACAGGAAAGAGTTTCTTCCTAATATCTAGTCTAAATCTGCCCTCTTTAAAGCCATTTCCCCTCATCCTGTCGCTACCTGCCTTATAAGAAGTCCCTCCCCATCATTCCTGTAGGCCCTTTTGGGTCCTGGAAGGCTGCTACAACATCCGCCCGGAGCCTTCTCTTCTCCAGGCTGAAGAGCTCCCACTCTCTCAGCCTGCCCTCGCAGAGGAGCTGCTGCAGCCCTCTGATCACCTTTGTGCCCCTCCTCTGGACCCACTCCAACATCTCCATGTTGGAGACAGCACGCCCCACACAGCCCCCTGACAGCACGCCTGCTGTACCCACAGTGGGACAGCTTCCAGCGTGGAACATTTCTGGCATCCTATGTGCTCACCAGCACTTCTGCAATGAAGATACACAATCTTCCTCTGTTTTAACAATCAGTCAGTGACACAAAGACAGGAAAGGTCACGGGAACACAACCAGCTCAACATCCTGGTGCAAACCCAACAGCACACGCTGGGAACGCTCACGCTGCACGTCTTCCAGCTCTCACCACAGAGTGCCTCATTATCAACCAACTCTTTCTACAAATGCCCAGCTTACACAAATCACTCATTAACGTTACAATTNATTAATGGGGCCTTTCCCCATCTACTTGTGCATGTGTGCACAAGATGAGTTGAGATATAATTACATACAAAGCCTGTGCCTTCCTGATGAATTAGTTGGAACTTGTTGAAGAGTTGAAAAGGTACAAAGTGAAAGGAAACTCCTGGCCTGGTTTGGCTTCATTTCCTCAGAAAACGAGGCCAAAATAAACCCACAAAGTCACACTCACAAATCACTCAAAGGACCGTTTCCCCTTTCTCTCCTAAAAAGGGAATTAACCTAACTGCTTCGACAACATTTTCACATTTGTCATCATGGTGATCTAAGTTCTCTGTCTGGTAACAGAATGCAGTTTTAAAACCCTGAATCTTGTGTCTCACGAGGGATGAGGGAAGAGTCTTGGCTTCTTGTTGTGATGCATTCATTCTACTGAGCATAGAATGACAGAATGGTTTGGGTTGGAAGGGACCTTTAGGATCAGCTGTTTCCATCCCTGCTGTCTGCAGGGATGCCTCCCTCTAGCCCAGGTTGCTCACAGCCCCATCCAGCCTGACCTTGGGTGCTTCCAGGGAGGGGGCACCCTCAACCTCTCCGGGCAACCTGCTCCAGTGCATCACCACCCTCACAGGAAAGAGTTTCTTCCTAATATCTAGTCTAAATCTGCCCCCTTTAAAGCCATTTCCCCTCATCCTGTCGCTACCTGCCTTATAAGAAGTCCCTCCCCATCATTCCTGTAGGCCCTTTTGGGTCCTGGAAGGCTGCTACAACATCCGCCCGGAGCCTTCTCTTCTCCAGGCTGAAGAGCTCCCACTCTCTCAGCCTGCCCTCGCAGAGGAGCTGCTGCAGCCCTCTGATCACCTTTGTGCCCCTCCTCTGGACCCACTCCAACATCTCCATGTTGGAGACAGCACGCCCCACACAGCCCCCTGACAGCACGCCTGCTGTACCCACAGTGGGACAGCTTCCAGCGTGGAACATTTCTGGCATCCTATGTGCTCACCAGCACTTCTGCAATGAAGATACACAATCTTCCTCTGTTTTAACAATCAGTCAGTGACACAAAGACAGGAAAGGTCACGGGAACACAACCAGCTCAACATCCTGGTGCAAACCCAACAGCACACGCTGGGAACGCTCACGCTGCACGTCTTCCAGCTCTCACCACAGAGTGCCTCATTATCAACCAACTCTTTCTACAAATGCCCAGCTTACACAAATCACTCATTAACGTTACAATTACGAGTGGGTTTCTGATGCTTTGAGTTCTCAGAAGCATCAGTTACAAAGTATAAGTGAAACTCTCAGTTACATTTTGTCTGCCAAATGCCATATTCTTACATTCTCACACAGGTTCTGGAAATTGGACATGTATTTCTTCAGGAGAAAAGAGCTGAGCGTAACTACCAAGCTGTTACAATGCTACAGCTTCTATCACATTACTTATTTCTTTAGTCCACATGGATGCAGCACTGTGACAATGATCTCAAGGAAAAGAATGATCACAGAACCCTTACAGTGGGAAGGGACCTTCAAAGGCCATCTAGTCCAACTCCCCTGCAATGCACGGGGACAGCACAGCTCTACCAGCCCCTTCCAGCCTGGCAGATCTCCACTGTAGTGCTGAATGAGGAGTTACTTCAACGTGGAGCTGACCAAAACCCTTACAGGTACCACAGCAAAGAAACTCAAAGACAGCATTTCAAGGTACAAGAGCACGGGGCATCATACAAACCTCGGAAGACAGAGCAAACCTATTAAGGAATCCTAGAAAGGAGCTCTGCACTCCTGCAGACTCTCGCGTATGCTGAGGATATCACAATGCAATGACATTTATGCAGTTATTCAGAGCACGCACAGACACACATGCTTCAGATAGTCAAAAGTCAAACCTGAAGAAAGCCATCACCACTTGGCTGCACCAGAGACCTCGGGAGACAAGGCAGATCTCAGAGCAGTCCAGGAGAGGGGCTCCTTCCCACCCCTGTGGCAATGGTTGAGCATCGTGGCACTCAGCCCTTAATGTCAACCACGACAACACAGAACTATTTGCTGGGACAATGACATGATTCTCTATGATTAATTTCCCAGAGAATGAGTAATAAAAATGCAACAAGAAAGAGGAAGTGTAACAGGTCATGAACTTCAGCTGAGAAATAGCCCTGCATTACTCGTACCACTTTTCCAAGGGCAGAATTGACATTTATCTCCCTGCTGAGACATTATTTCAGCTGGCTCAGTGAGTGCTCAGTAGCATTTGAGCATTTCTTCTTGACTACCCAAATTCTCAATAAAACCTACACCAGTTTTCCAGCAACTGGCTACCAAGGGACAAGCAACATCAAAGCAAACACAGAAAAGCAACTTACGGTCACAGTGTAGGGACAAATCTTTACAGCTTGCCACCTCTCCTTGCCCTACCAGCCTCAGTGCTGTGCTATTTGCAGAAGCTCAGCCCAGGGAGCACCCACAAAGAAGCACCGGTACATCCAACACAGTGACACCACCCTTTTATTATCAGCCACGCACCACTCTGCCCACAACGTGCACCTGATAAATGCACTAATGCACACTCAGTCTGTGCTCTTCTTCTTCACTTCCACTATCTCCAAGGAGCCTGTGGTGATGGGTCTTTACCAGCACTGGTAAAACTGTTTCTAACTGTGCTCACCAGTTACCACCAGCTAGCAGCAGGCTGCTTTGGATCACCATTATTTGCACAACAAAGGGTACAAAGGGGTAGAAACCCTTTCCAAAGACCTGCTAACTGCCCAAGTGCACAGCAGTAGGTTTAAGTATCACCATCACCGATCTGTAGGGGTTGGAAGGGACGTCTAGAGATCATCGAGTCCAACCCCCTGAAAAAGCAGCTCCACAGCCCAGGCTGCACAGGTAGGTGTCCAGGCGTGCCTTCATCAAGGCTTGAAAAATACACCTTGGTAACTAAACAGAAGAGGAAGAAAAAAACAAAACCTGATTGCAAATTGAAGAAACAAACAATATCATGCCTTGGCCTTCTTTTGGAAGGCTCTTACAGCTGTAACGAAACAGAGAAACAGCTGAAAGCAAATCACACGTAGCAAAGGTGAAGAGACTGTGAGCATTTATCTCCCTACTCCCTCCCTAACCCATCATCAACTCAGTTTTCCTGCTGAACGTGTTTCTTTGCTCCTTCAATGCCCATTTTTCTGTCACCAGCTCCTTCTGTACTCCTTCACAGCCCCATCTCTCCTCCACGGCACTCACGTTCCTTCCTCCACCCTCACATCTCTTTCACACACTCACATTCACAACTGAAAATGCAACCACTAACCAACGGCTGTAGGCTGAGGAGAAAGCAGCGTGACAAGCAAAGCTCTCAGAGGGGTGCAGGGCTCACATCGAGCAGCCCCACGCAGCAGAGCCACCCCAGGAGCTCCGGTTTCTGACAGACAGCACTCACCTGCAACCACTAAAATCAAGAAGCCTGATACTCACAGTACCAACAGCTTACTGAGCCTCAGCGCTTTGAATGACCGCATTTCACTATTCCTCTGTCCCCACGGCACCGAAGCACTCCAGCTCTAAGCAGAGCAGCGCTGACTCTGAGCGATCTGGCCTCCACACGGGAAAGGTCCTCCACTGCTGCTTTCCTGCTATTGTTATAAACCGAAAGCCTCCCCAGCAGGAAAGTCCTCTCCTTCGTAATCTGCTTGGAAATGGAACCAGACTTCATCCTGTCCCGCTGTGAACAGACAGTTCCTGCCCCGGCACAAAGAACAGCCCCCACCCATCACACCTCGGGAGCCCCCCAGCCCCACAGACGTACCCAGGTGCCCCGGGGGCCGTGCCTGCCCGGCCCTGCCGCCTCCAGTACAGCCCTGAGGCTGCCGGGCCCCGCAGGCGCAGGCCGGCCATGGCACCCCATGGCAGAGCAGGGAGGTGGCCAGGGAGCTCTGGCACGGACATCCACTGAAGTCACCTTCCTGGGGGGAGCTCCCTTCACGTTCCAGGACGCAGGCGGTTCTGCTCCCAGCCTTGCCTGCCATTCTGCTGCAGCCCGAAGGACCAGAGAACCTCTCTCCTGCATCCCACTGCTAATTCATCACCTACCAAAGGCAGCATGCCCGGCAGCAATCAGTGCTCTGCCACACTGCAGTGATGGAGCTGTGTAAACCAAGAATTAAAATACTGAGAATAGAGAAGGCAGTGTTTAAGAGAACAAAGGGAAAGGAGTGGAGGGCAACGGATGCAGCTGAGTCAGTGTTGTCTGGTCAGCACCACCATGAAAACAGCATTGTGTTTTAGTATTATTTTCTTATTATTCTCTCATAAATAATTAAAAAAAAAAAAGGAGCTTTTTAGCATCACAGCAAAATATATTCTGTGGGTAAGCTGTAGGAGAAAACAAGCAAGAGAAGAAGTGTTGATTTCACAAGCCTTAAGCAACACTGTTAACCAGCAGAGATCCTCTGTGTCCACCAATCAAAAGCAGCAGGGCTGAGTGGGACCCAGAACAGGCACGGAGGGGGACATCACCATCCCACAGTCAGAAATCAGCACCCCAAAATCTACAGCTCAACCTGCACTACGCCGTGCTTCAGGTTCCTGACCTCCAAAGCCATCTGCTGCTCTCAGCTCTTTCAGCCTGCATTTGTACTTGCCTCATCCCTGCTTTACTTAGCAGCTCTCCTCCCTCCAGCACCTCAGCTTTTACCCCCCCCGGCTGCCTCTCTGCTTTCCAATCTTCCACACAGAAAAACACGGCTCTGTTCTCCAAGGAACAACACGTGGGGGCTGAAGGGCAAAAATGCAAATCCCAACAGTAACCCTCGTGTCTGCCCACCCCTCAAAACACGCGCTCACTCACTCCCAGCCCTCCATCTCCACCACAGACAACGTGCCCTTATTCCTGACCCCATCTGGGTTAGGGCAATCAATACGTGTGTTGTACACGCAGCTGTTCTTGTGTTGGCTGCAGGAAGCACAGAGCTGCACCCAGGCCCCCATCAGTCCAAGCACAGTGATGACAAAGATCTCACACACGAATGATTACACCCCAAAACAAGCACCAGGGGAACGCTTCTCCTTGATTATCCTGATTTCTAAAGGCACTGTAATGCAGGACAGGCATTTGGTATCTTTGTGCTCTCTAATCAACACCGTAGAGTATTCTCTTAAATGAAATTATCTTCAATTCTGACATCTCCCAGCTGACTGTTTTGCCACTGCTCGCTCACTGCTCTTCCTCCTTACTCCGTCACAGCCAACAAAGAGGAGACGGCGTGGGATGACATACATACAGAAGCACGCATCCCACTTCCCGAAATGGAAATCAGCAAATGGAATCGCCGCGGTGAGACCCAGGAGACGCCCTCTGCAGCGAAAAAGGGCGCTTAAAAATGAAACCTGAGCGATTTCTCACCTGCCTTAATCCCTAACCCACGCACCCGTAATCCCAGAGCACAGCAGCCAGTCCCCCTGGCGAGCACGGAGCACCGCGTGGGGCTCTGAGCATCCCAAGCGCAGCGCAGTGGGGCCGAGGGAGCCCATGGGGCCGGAGTGCCGATCCCGGCAGCGCGGGGCTGTGCGAAGCCCCCCCCAAGCCCCCACAAACCCCCCCGGTTAACAGCGGCGGGCACGCGGCAGCGTCGCAGCGCACAGAAGCGCTGACAGCAGAGGGACACCGGAATCACGGTAAGGGCGGCGGGGGTACGACCCCCCGGGATCCCCGCCCGACCCTGACCCTGGTCCTGATCCCTGATCCTTACCTGCCCGTCATGGCGGCGTGGGGCGGACGGCACGGACACGGACGCGGACACGGACACGGACGCGGACACGGACACGGACACGGACACGGCCCCAGTGACTCAGGGCAGCCCCCCCCGGGCCCCGCGCATACTTTTCCTATAAAGGGAAAGAAGCAGAGAGGAACGGCGGCGGTGGGGCCTGCCCCTCCCCCCGCCCTGGGCACGCCCCGGGCCCCGCGGCGGTATAAGGGCGGAGCCGCGCGTGGCGTTCCCCGCGTGGGCTGCTCCGAAAGTAATGCCTCCTGCGTTCCGTCGGCGGCGAAGCGAAGGGCCGGGGCTGTGGGAACGCGGGAGCGCGGTGACGGTCACGGACCGAGCGCTGCCGGGAACCAAACGGCGGAAGGAGCGCTCTCGCGTTTGGGGTCGGCAGCGACACCGAGCGCAGCACGCGGGCTCTCGCTCCCCGCCGGTGCACACGCGCAGCTAACGGCGCCGTGCTGTTAACAACCGCGAGCGGCAGCGGCACGGCTCCCGCCCGCCGCGGGGCAGCCCGGCGCGGCCCATCGGCGCACCGCGCATGCACGCTGCCCGGGCCACGGCCGCCGCCCCGGAAGCAGCTCGCGGCGGCGCGGCCTCGACC
>VXAB01012277.1:431808-515570 GCA_013399175.1 Odontophorus gujanensis
GCCCGTAGTTAGTGACAGGCGGCACGCACGGTGCGGCGCTGCTGAAACAACTGTGGCTGCGGAGGGCAGAGCCGCGCCCACGGTCGGCAGTGGGGCCGTGGATCCACCCGTGGGGACCCCCCCCGGGCCCTCTGCTGGCCGTGGCCGTCGGGATTCTGTCCGCAGTGTTGCAGAGTACCCATTTCCTCGTATCTCTCGTGATCCGCAGCGGTGGAACGTTTCCAATCTTAGCTTGAAAAGCTCGTGAACGTTACTTCACGCCACGTGCAGTGGTGGTTTAAGGGGAGAACCAAGCACCAGGGGAAAAAAGAAGCATTTTCCCTTTTGTGCAGGTGCAGGGCACCGGGTTCCCCACACTCCACTACGTTTGGTAGAGGGCTGAAGTGTATTAAGGGCCAGGAGCTCATCCTCTAGGTCCGATATTCGGAATACTAAAAAGAAGTCATTTTCAGTCCTGTAAAATATTAAAATCCCAACTCGGCTCTTTCCCTTTGCTAATGGTGAAATCGTCGGTGTTCCTTAATGTAAAAAGATCTGGATTCCCCCAGGTATGCCTGGCGTGGCCACAGCCCTTCTGCAGGCTGAGCAGAAGGGATTCCTTTGTGTTCCTCAAAGGAAACCCTGCACCCCACGAGGTGCCCTTCCCAGCCACCGCCTGTCAGGTCCTGCTAGAGCTGTAAGAGGAGGATGCTGTAGGCTAATGAGCGCCCTGAATTGCTGTAGTTTTTGAATGCAATTTCGTGCTAGAAATTAAAAACTTGAGAGCAGTTACTTGTGACCAAGAGAGCAGCAGTGAAGCACCTCTGCTTTGATCTCTTTGAATAAGGTAGATCGGGATGGGTTATGCCAGCTGTGACTGTATTAGAAGTCAGGTAAGGTAGCTGCTGCTGTGCATTGCTATGCTGTCTGGTAGTTTTGCCAGCTACAGGACTGCACTGCCATATGACTGACTATTCTAACAGCTTTAAGCTAAAAGAGAAGGGAATCACATTAGATGTTAGGAGGGCAGTGAAGCACTGCTGCCCAGAGGAGTGGCTGCCCCATCCCTGGAGGTGTTCAGGACCATCAATGGGGACTTGGGCAGCCTGAGCTGGTGGGGGAGCCAGCCCATGGGTCTTAAAGCCCCGTTCCTAAACAAACCAGTAGGATGAGGGGAAATGGCCACAAACTGAAGCACAGGAAGTTCTGCACCAATGTGCGTGGGAACTTCTTCACAGTGCAGTGACGGAGCACTGGAGCTGCACACAGAGGTGGTGGAGTCTCCTTCTCTGGAGATGTTCAAGACCCGCCTGGACTCCTACCTCTATGCAACCTGGGCTGGGAGCTGCTTTAGCACGGGGTTGGACACCCACACCTTTACACAGAGTATCCTACAGCTGCTGTAAAACATTTGCTCCCGTACTAATCAAACTGCTAAACATCTTCCCTTTCCTGCTTTGCTTCTGTCAGCGGATGCTGTTGAGAACAGATGAAGCTCGGGACGGCAGCAGTCGTCCTGCAGTTAGTTTGCTGGCAGCCCCGTTTATATTCACACTATGTGTACGACAGCTTTTTCTGAACCGTGTTTCCCGTTTTTCTCTTTCAGGACTAGCAAGCAGCGGTGGCTTCCTGAGCTCTGCAATCTTAAAAGTCAGCACTTCTGGTTATATTTATAGACAGCTGTGACTGCAGGAGAAGGAGCTCTCTATGCGAGATAGACCAAAACTGAGGAACAAGCTGTTAGTGCTGCGAACAGATGAGATTTCAGGAGGTGGTTTGTTGCTCCATCTGGTACACAAGTTTGTTAAGAAACAGCACTTTATAGGAACAGGTGAGTAAAGAACTACACACGCTATTTTTTGGTTAGTTTTTGCGCAAATTACATTCTGTATTCATACAAAAAACAACATAACTCCTCTGACAAACTGTACATATAGAAACAAGTTTCTGTTTGGAATTGAACTGAAATCTGTGGAGGTGCTCCATGTCTCAACACTAAAAAAAATTCCAGCTCTTCACAAAACAAAGTAGGTAAAAGAAGGTGAGGAAAATGGGGGCAGAGAAGACAAAACTGAAAGCTAGCTACAGTATCGCAGCTAGTAGCAGTTGACTGATCTAGGAGAAGACCCTTGTTAGGAACTAATGCACATTCAGTTATCCCAGTTAAGAATCCAGGTTTGTGTTCTTGCAGGGTTACTTTCTCTTTGAGTACAGAGTAGCAGTCTGTTTAAATATTGTCCATCGGGGACTGGGTGTGACCCAGTCAAAGCCTCTTCTATCGGCCTCTTCCGCCACCCCTGGATGCTCCTCTTCGCGACTGACTGGAACTCATGTTATTTCCTCTTCCCCAATTACTTCCACTCCTTCCTCCCCTGGAAGAGTTACTGCCTCCTGAAGGGCCTCCGCCGAAAGCTTCATCCCTGTGGAATCCATCGTGATGGTCTCCATCTAAAGAATTAGACCGTGCCGATTTTGGCGCTCTCTGGGAAGCTCCTGAATTTCCACGTCCTAAAAATGAAGCGCAACGTTACTGATGTTGAGGTCTTCTCACACACACCACGTCTTTCAGCTGGTTCTCTCATTCTCAAACTGAATGTTGTGGAGGCCTGTAATTTCATGCCTCCTCCCTCTGTGTTTTATTACACAGGTTCACTATCTCCGTGACAGCCCAGAAGATTGACAGTAATCAGGCATTCCTTTGGGGATTA
Organism: Odontophorus gujanensis; assembly: GCA_013399175.1. Lineage (NCBI taxonomy): Eukaryota > Metazoa > Chordata > Aves > Galliformes > Odontophoridae > Odontophorus > Odontophorus gujanensis. The sequence continues at coordinate 434,496 of VXAB01012277.1, forward strand.
AAGGAGATTACATCTAACGGAGTCAGCGAGGACTTACTTGAGTCAGGGCCCTCAAAAGTGCCAGCCATACACAGTCTGATCCTTTATGGCTATCTGCAGTTTTTTGTGGATTTTTATTGCAGAGCACAAAAAGCCAAGAGAAGTAGCAGTGAAACCACATCTCCTATGGCGCGTGCAATTCTTAGTCACCCCAGTCACAAAACAATTAATTAAAACTGAAATGGGTATGGACACGGTAAGAAGGGCAGTAAATGCACTGCAGAGACAACACATGAACGGGTGAGAGCACGGGCACAGGGAAGAGCCAGCTCAGGATGGAAATGAGTCTGATGCAGCCAGAGGTGGCATTCAGAAATAACAAAGACCAACTAAATCACATGCCTTCACTGAATGGAAGTAGTGAATGATGGCCTTAAGAAGAGAAGAGCTTTTTATTTTTTTTTTAAATTAAGTTTTAGAGCTCTGTCCGTGGATGGCAAAAGTTTCAATGCTTTCTGAAGGAAAGCTGGGTAAGACTTTTAGAGAAAAATGCACCACTGTTACACGAGGTTTTCTACACAAGGGACTTATTTACCTTTCCCCCTCTCCTCTGGAGGTCCACCTGGAGCATCCATTTCTCTGGGGTCAGAGGTCCCAGGTCCATCGTGCCAGGGACGTTTACGTGGTGGCAACGAGGCCATGTCCATGCCCTGGAGCGAAGAAGAACGTTCTCGGTTAGCTGGAGAATGTCCATCGTGGGGAGGGTGGTCTGGACGAGGACCTGACAGTGAGGAGAGAAAGTAGGGTCATTAAATAATGTCCATCTGATCATTACGTCTCATTTTCAGAAAGCAATCATATGCAAATACACTCTCCATGCAATTTGGCATAGGTTTTTAAGCTACAATTATATAAAGCTTCCCCCACCACCAAGATATGTAAATAAGCCACAAGAAAGCTGAAGGTAAGGCATCAAAAAGATGCTGAAAAAGGAGGAGATGACAGATCTCTCAAGCTTTCTTTTCAGCATAAGGATTTTCACGTATTTTAGAGGTGACCACACGCTCATCTTTTGTTATTCGTGTGTCATCTGCGCTCGCTTGCATTCACCAATTCAGTTTTGAACCTACATGTAATTATACACAGAGATGACTATTGGCATTGATAGATATCACAGAAATCTGTAAGTTACGCTGCTCTGGACTGCATATAAGATCTCACCTTAAAATCAAGATGTTAGGGGCACAATCAGTTGTTATTCTGTGGCATTTAGAGCCAGCTACATTCCAGGCAGTTAGTTTATTTCTAAACGTGAAAGTGCATAGAACTACACTTTGCTTCTCTGGTGATAAAAGACTGACAACGAGCACATGGAGCACAGGGAAAAGCAGCGATGTTACTTGTTGTAAAGCAGTTACATTTTAGAAGTTTATTATCTGGAGTAAACCTCAGCAGTCCCTTTACCTGGTTCTCTGTTTCCGTCCCAGGATTCTGGTTTCCGCCCACCTTCAAAGCGTGGAATCTCATCGGGAGTAGGGAGCAGACCCTTCCGGCCTCCTGAGCAGTACGAGATGCAGGGAGAGGAGTGAGAAGAGACATTGCATTCGTGAAACTGCTGCTGTTTGCCCAAGAAACGCCCTTGCTACCTTCTCCTTCTGTTTCACTGTGGAAGAACGTTCCCCTCACCTCTAATTGCACCGCGACCTCGGCCCCGAGCACCATGGTCCCTTCCTCTCAAGTTTTCATCTGGGGAGTCAAAAGCGTCATCTGGCCCAAAATCTTCCGGACCAGGAAAGCCATCTCTCCCCCTGGGTCCCCGGCCCTCGTGTCTCGAGGGTCCTCCTCTTCTGAAGCTACAAGAAAGAAGATGGTACACATGGGTTTTAGACAAGATTCACATGGGTAGACTGGAGACAGTTGATCATTAAGCTGTTTTCTGATCCATTTCACATAACACTACAGTACATACAATTATTAGAATAGGATTTGTGGGTGGAATAGTGCTCGCTGTCTGCCTGTGAGCGCTCTGATTGTCCGTTTGTACAGCTTTCCCTCATTTCCTTCTGTCGTGTTGTCTTTCCATACAAAAAGTACTGTCAAGTACATTGCACTCATTTAACAAATAGGGAAAAATAAAAACAGTGAGATAGATACAAGGCAAGGTAAGGAAAAGGACAAGTGAATTTCCCTTAGCTGCGGTGCTCTTGCTTTAAGGGATTAAAAACGAAGCAGGAAAAATAAAAGCAGTGAGAGTCAAGGCTACAGTGAAACATTTCAGCATCACGTCCCTATGGATTTTGGAGCTAGAACGTTCTCTTACTCATTCCCTCCGTAGAGGATTTTTTGTTTCAGTTTGTTTTAAGTTTACAGAGATGATTCTAGGCCGTACTGGGCTCAGCGGGGATGATGATTGCTGGGCCGTGCACAGAGGCCTTCTACAACCTCGAGAACAGCTTTATCCAACTGCAGACCACGAAGAGCTTTGTTTGGCAATGCCCCTCGCATCAGGAATATCTACTCCTAGTCAGTACCACGGCATCTTCAGTAATGGGATGCGACTGGCTTTTGCATCTCATCTGAACTGAGTACAGCTCCTCCAGTATCGCACTGGGGCGTTAACACAGATCTTCAGAGGGAAGAATGCTTCTGTCTTAGCTGTCAGTGCCATTCCAGGTAAGCCTGTAGATGGCTGCACAAATGCTAGCACAGTTCTGTTTCTTACAGCACCAGCGTAAACACTTGGGAGCGCTTGTAAAAGCACACACACGTGTCCCGTGCATCACTGCAGCTCCACCAGCACGCACTACCATCCGCTGCCTCCACTGCCTCTGCTGAGAGCCCGGCTCGGGCAGTTCGTGTGCGAGCACAAGGGGGCGTTAGGCGGTGCAGGCACACTGCTTCGGGATCCTCACCGTGCGCTCCCGCTGCTCCTGCCCACCCTCAGTGTCAGCAGTGATAGCGTGCAGCACTGTCTTTGCCCGTGCGCACTGTGGCCCCCCCACCTCCCCTCTTCTCCCAGTTCCACGCTGGGCAGACTGCGGCCACCGCAGTGCTCCGAGGGCCTTGGCTTGGTGCAGCGTCCCCTTCCCCGGCTCATTAACGACACAGTGCATCCTATTACAAGCAAAACTTTAGATACTTTTATTTAGAATTTTAACAACATTAACCTTTTTAATTACAAATTTAAATATTTTTAACAGTAGTCATAACACAATACAATATTTTTTTAAACTTTTACATTTGTTTTTAAATTAAAAACAATAGGTCTGTCTCCACCTCCCAGAAAACAAACACGATACAGAGAGGAGGCTGCTGTGCCTGTACAGGTACAACAGTGGATGGAGGGAGTGCTGCATATGGACAGTGAACCATTTCACATTAACCTGGATGATTCGTGAGAACAAACTGAACAGTTTCAGGTACAAATGGTTCAGATAGCCACATCGCAATGTTGTTTAGCCTTGAGACAGCACAGTCCTCTAGATATATTCCTTAGAGGGTCTCCCATTTTAATACTGACTTGGTGAGATTCTGCTCAGCTTGTAAATTACCAAGATTCACAACACAAGATCCTATGGCTACCAGGAGTAGGGCCTTTCTTTGTGTTTCCAGGCAACCTTAGGGACAAAGTTTAGCTTTGAAATCTATCATGCCTATGCCTGATACAGCCACGGCTCCTAAGATCGGGTTATGTATATCCTTTTTTCCACTTTTTCTTATCAGTCACACGTAAAACCCTGCCTCGCATAGGGCTCAGTTCCTGTTTTGACTGCTCTCTGATCTTCTTCCTTGAGGCCTAGGACCTTAACGTACAGAACTACACACTGTGCAGATTAGCAGCAGGAAGAGGCAGGTCTCTGCAGCAGAAGCATCATGTTGATATGCACAGGTAGAGTGAGAACAGGACAGGGATGAAAAGGACGGGAAATTAGAGAGAAACACACATACACACACTTCCCTCTCGCGTTTGATCAAACCAATTACAATCTAAATTCCAAACCAAGTCAGCTAAATGAGTACTTGGGATTCTTAGGCTCACTTCAGCATCTGCATGGCATCCAATTCGCCTTCACTCAGAGGAAATCACTACGTGTGCAAGCACAACAAGCCTGTTAGAGCCCTGTGGTGATTCTTCTCCAGCTAACCAGTCTGCACAACCACTCGCACTGTGACAGACTCTCATCAGCTCAGAAGTCAGATTCCCAGGTCCTAAGATGCCTGGACTCCCCTCCTGAAACCTTTGTAAAATCAGGATAAGAATAAAATATTCCCCAGTCCCTAAATATTTCCAATATAAGATCTGAAAATCTGTACTGAGCTTCTAAAAACGTTGTCTGCTGTGTCTCTCAGAGTTATGTGAGGCAGACTATTTTGCTTGGATTCTCTCTATTTCTTTTTTAAACAGCTTTGTTACCTTCTTTTTGTTCATTTCTTTTCAAACTCTTCACACAAAAGGAAGGTACATCTTTACAGAGCTAGGTAGAAAATAGCTAAAAGAAGAGCTGTATAGATGCAAAGTAAAAGGAATGTAAGAAAATGATTAAAAGGCAACTAAAACACACAAAATTCACATTATGTGGAAACCACAGAATATTTGTACAAGTACACATTTTTATACATATGGAGTCGGTGGTCAGTGAGAGGTTTAGACCTTGGAGGCCAAATTTAACTCGGTTAAACTAGTATTAACCTGGAGCAATTTCAGCGACAGGCAGGCTTGCCAACTTTGAGCAATTCCTCCATATTTACATTAATTACTAGAAGCAACATCATCCCTTTGTGATTGATTTGGAAATGGTGAGCAATGACAAGGACATTGCTATAAACTAGATTATTTTTGAGTTCTTTACTTGGCATTAAGAAATAAGTCAGAAAGAGAAATAAAATTCCTACAAGCCAAAAACATGAGAAAATAGTCTCGACAGTCCGACAGGCTGCAGCTCTGCCCCTTATATTTGATAGTAGGATCACTGTTCCTGCTCCTCACAAGTATATTACATCTCATCCTACAGTCTCCACAGTCATCCTGTAGTCTGTGACTGGAGACAGAGTCTCAAATTCCACTTCTAGTGTTCAAAAGTTTGTCATTTTAACCTTCGAGTTTCCTCTCAATTTTCATCAAAACGATCTCAAATCTTCATCCTGTGTCATTGGGTCTTCTCTACAAATTTCCTCCCTTCTCTTTACTTACTGTTTACAGACACGGAAGCTGCTGTGTACAATGACCATTTTTCAAGTTTTCTTCTATTACTGAATGATTTTATGGACTCTATACTCAGGTATATTAGAGTTTTCATTTCCTTATTGGTTTCCAGTTTATAAATCTGAAACAGATAGACTCCTTAATGACAAGGAAACCAGGAAGAAAGAATTCCCTCCATTCACCCTTTACCCAAGAAGAATGAATTGATTTGTTCTTACCTCTCGTCTCGTCTTCCTCGGAACCGTGCGTCCTCAGGATCCCGTGGATATCGATCATCTGAAGGTCTCCGTCCTTCCCAAGCACCAGGAGGGCCACGATTTGAACCCCCGCCTTCAAATTCCCTGTGATCGGGAGGAAAGGGAGGCCCAGGTCCACCTCGTCTCCATTTCTCATCTTGCAATGGTGGGCCTCCTCTCCCCTCAAATTCCCGTAATCGATGGCCAAATCTCTTATCTGGATGGAAGTCGTCACGGAAGTCATCTGGTCGATCAAAGTCATCATGGAAATCTGGGTGAGGTCCTCGTCTATCTGGCATGCCCCTGCTGTCTCTACCATCACCCCACTCCTGGCCACCTCGAAACAACCCTCTCTCGGGCCCATGATCAGGGCCACCACTGTTCTGGTCGTGCCTTCTATCTGAGAGAGGGCCCATGTGATGGTTTGGTGGACCACGGGAGTCACCTTGAGGGAAAAAATCATAGCAGATTTCTGTAATGTTTCCTAAAAATGCTCTAGGATGTTCTAGTTTCTACAGTTCTACAAAGCATACACCATACATTTCACATTAAGTAATTCTGGGGGAAAAGCTTTTCTTCTGTGTTCCAGCCCAAGTCTATGGTAGCTTCCCTCTCAATCAATCCCAGACCCTTTGTTGTGCTGCAGCCTTTTCTATCTAGAGGCTCTGCACCGGAATAGCCTCTTTATGGAGAACTACTCACAGAAGAACAGACAATGCAATTAATTACCTTTATTAAGGCCAGGTCCTTGGTTGTGAGGGCCGAGACGACCTTGTCCTCCCTGCTGGCCCAGTCCTGGTATCAGTGGTGGAGGACCTGGGTTCTGTCCGTCCTGTTAGCATGCAATAGGAAAAGCCATGTGAATTAGCATGCGTGACGTTCTTGCTTCTAAGCCTTTTGTAAGGGGGCAAACCAAATTCCTCTGCTCAAACAGTGTATCTTCACAAACCTAATGACAGCAACAGCTGATTTTCGATTGGTTTCAGCCCCACTTTTTGACATTCACATCAGTGACCCTTTTCCTTCTCTACCTGAGGATCACACACAATTTTCTAGAAAACCTAGGACTCATTTTTTTATCTATACAACCAAAAGATGATAAAGCCCCTGTTTTATCTATGTGTTAAGAGCCGATGAGGGAACTATGCATATTTGTCTGAAAAGCACCAGGTGCTGATGTATGTGGTGCAGTTACAGACCCTGGAGGGACTGTGGCAGGTACCAAGTTACCCCGTGTTGTCAAGGTGGGCACGGGGTTTTTCATACTCAGGATTTACTTCTGAGAAAGACTATTTTTTCTTACTACATTTTTTTTAGGGAGGGGTTGAAGAGCAGTGAGCTCATTTGTGCGGTGTTTCCTATTGTATCTTCAAATACTGGTTTTAAATTATACCTTTATACTGAACTGCAACAGAGGTAATTATCACAAAAACACATAAATACATACTACAAACATCACCGTTGTATCAAATATTTTTGTAACAATTTTTTGGGGAAAAAAAAAAAAGCAAAATAAAACGCCTGGTTCCAATACCAATTAAAAGATAAAACGTACACAAACCTTTCCTAGTGGTTGAATGGTGAGCTGAGTCAGAAGAATAGCTCCCTGTCCAGGAAGGACAAAGCTGCCACCATCCTTCTGTCACTCCTGACCAAAGTCTTGCTGGACTCTGCCACTTCTCATGTATTTAATGCATAATTACTTAAAATAAACTGTTGAAATACTTAAGTTTACATCACTGGTGTTTAACCAGAGCAGCAACTCTTAGTGCCCACCTCGTGAGGTTCATCAACGTTTGCCAAACTCCTCTATTTCCAAACAAACAAATTATACTTTGGTAAGTTAGGAAGACAGAACCACCATCGTGCATTTTTATATCCCTTTCATTTCAAAATACACCATGGGCCCAGATGGGCTCCTGACAGGAGGAGGCACTGAGCTGAGAAGTGCAGGCAGCCCCGTGCACCCCATGGCCAGAGGTGGGCAGGGTTGCATCATTGCAGCAGGCAGAGCTGCTGGGCAGCAGTGCTGGCTTTGCTGGCCCACCCGCAAAGGGCACAGCCACCTTACAACAGCCAGCTGTTTCCATTGCAGCTGGAGGGGAAGAATTCTTTGTACCAACCATCTTAGCCACGCTCCAAGAGTTTGTCTCCACGTGGACAGACTTGGCCTGAAGCACTCATACCAAGAAATGAGATGAAATCCAGCACGCCTACCCAGAAGATTAGGCATTGTAAATCAATTACTCAATTACCAATTCAGCCCCAAGATACCACTGCTAACTTAGGAATGCTTTATCTACCCATCTGTGCTTTAATATCAACATTCCTATGTTCAGAATACAATTTTGCTGACTACACTGTCATATTTCAGGCTATTTCCTTCTCAAACAGGTTATTATTTTGCAGAAGGGAGCAGTGGATGCAGCTGTCTTCTATGGATACGAACCTTCACAAGCAGGTGTACAGGTTCAGTATTGATTTCACAAGCCCTTGATGAAGGAAACGACCTGCCTGCCCTTTTTAGAAGCAGAAGGGGGAACATTCATTTCTATAAATCTACAGAAGAAAAATGCTAAATTCTGGACTAAAACAGTCAAAGCCTGTTGTTAAAAACACCAAGACAGGGAGCTCCCCTTCTGCTCACCTTACAGAGAAGCCAACAGGACCAAAACCAGAAAGGAACACTATGAACTGCAGAATCTGCCCATTTTCTCAACACTTTAGCCTCCTAAAGCTGAACTAGGAAGGAAAAATGGCCCCAAATCTCCACCTTTGTTAATTTTTTTTTTAATATTTGTAAAAGACTCAAAGGTAGCAGCATTTACAGAATGCAGCGTCCACCTGCTGCACACCACCTCCTGCATCCTGCCAGCACCAGGCTCCAACAAACACAAACTTGGCAGCAACTCTTTAGGTAAAGCAGTTGATCTCCTTAGGAATACCTATAAAAACACGATGCTGATAGAAGTGAGATGAGCAATAGCCATGGAGCCAATTCTTGTTGTCTCAATTTCGACATTTGTGAGATCTCAGGAGTAAGGTCACATTTACAGACCTCTGCAGGAAGTTACTACTGACTCAAAGGAAAAAAGAAACAACACCCCAATACACAGTTTGTAAGCTATTCTGCCTCAATCTGAAGCGCAGCCACTGAGAAACAGTTCAGTGTTGTCACACATTACTGTGGTACTGGCCTCCACTTTAAGTACATCCAGAAGTGTCTAACCTAGAAACCATTCAGTCCAAGAACTTATTTGGTTTAAAAAGAAATCACACGTTTCTCAAAATTGTAGGTTTTTCCCAACATATCCCCTTCAGAATTCACCTTAAAGTTGAAGACAAGCACGACTTTTTAGTACAAAATTAACATGGTAATAACAGGCACTTGGAAGGAGTAATAAATGCAATGAGCTCCTTAATGTCTGTAGCAGATCAGCAGCTGGAACAAACCTGCTACTGAAGGCAAGTTGCACCTGACAGCCTGGTGCTGAACCAACATTAATCCCTGCAAAAGTAATTAGTGTCTTTTTATAATCAACAATCTCCAATATTCTGTTTTGAGCCTCACCTCCAGACTCTCAGCTCTTGCTTGACATTTGTTCAGCACATTATTGTTCCTACATTTTTAACGTTCTTCTTGTTATACAGACCAACACGTACCTGATTAAATGGGGGACGAGGCCCATCACCCAACAGAGGCGTTTTCTGCTGCTGGAAAGGCATAGGGCCTTGGGAAGGGTGAGGCCCCCTAGAAGGGTTCGGTTGTCCTTGAGGTCCTTGCATGTTTCCTTGTGGCCCCACCAAAGATCCTTGTGGAGGTCCCTGCTGGCCTTGTGGCCCACGCAGTTCTTGCGGCGGCCCTAACATCGCGCCTTGTGGTGGGGGTCCCTGTAGGCCCCTCATCTCCTGGGGCCCATGTCCTAGTAAACCACTTTGCATATGAGGACCTCTCATCTCTTGTGGATGACCCATCATCATCCCTTGTGGAGTAGGTCCCTGGTTATCTCTGGGCCCTGGTGGACCCTGCATTCCTCTTGGGTTAAGTCCCATCAAAGGCCCTTGGGAGATAGGACCTTGCATCCCTTGAGACCCTGGAGCTCCTTGCATGCCATGAGGAAGAGGTCCTTGCATTCCTCGGGGACCAGGTGGCCCTTGCATTCCTTGACCACCAGGAGGACCTTGAGGTCCCATGTTACCTTGTGGGCCAGGTGGACCTTGAGGCCCCAAATGAGTCTGAGACCCAGCTAGGCCCTGTGGTCCTAAGTGCCCTTGCGGACCAGCATTACCCTGTGGGCCTGGAGGCCCCATGGGTCCATGAGGGCCGGGATGCCTCTGCATTCCTTGATGTCCGTGTAAATCCTGAGGCCGAGGCATTCCTTGAGGTCCATGGGGGCCCGGAGGTCCTTGTGGTCCCATGAAGCCTTGTGGACCTCCACCTCCTTGGTGTAATGGAGGACCCTGAGGTCCCATTTGTCCTTGGGGTCCCGGAGGTCTGAACTGTCCTTGTGGACCGGGAGGTCCCATCTGAGGCATATTCATTGGCATCTGCTGAGGTGGAAGGGGCTGCTGAAACCCTTGAGGCATCTGTGACATTGGGCCTTGCCCTGGAAAGGGCTGGGGTCCGTGAAGAGAGCCTCCTGGAGGCGGCTGCACTTGCTCTGCTTGTTTTTGTGCAAGTCTCTCAATCTTCAATTGCTGTCAAAAGACAAGCAAACAAAAAAAAAGGAAATGAAAGAGATACCCAGCAAATCAACTAAGCACAGAAAAACATGAAACAGCTGAGAATCAGAAGCAACTATCCTGGGAGTTTGAAAAGATTTAGTACTTTTTTCCTAATCAACAGAAGCACAACTACAAATACATCTAAGTGGGTCTAACTGAGACATGGACACCTCAGTGCAGCTGTCTTCCTACATTGAGTCTAATTCTTTTTAAAGTATATTTTTTGAGAAAAGGTGAAAACTGTACTGCAAAAGCAAGATGCACATTTCGGTGCCAAGTTCCAGCAACTGGCTTTACACACATACCTCCAGGAGTTGTGGGTTCGTGTACTGAAGTGCTGCCATTTCCTGTTCAATCTCTGCCTGTGTCTTCTTTTTCTCCTCCAGCTTAATATCTTCCTTTCTGTCCATCAATGGCTCAGGTGGGGGAGGCAAAGGAACTTTATTCTGCATCCACGCCTATAAAGAATAGTAAAAATAAAATGAATTTTAAGGACCATCACATGTGTAATACATCACTGCACTGGGACAAGATATGCTGGAATGACAAATAATGAGGGAGGGGACACTCTGCTCTGCGTGGCCTCACCTTGAGTACTGTGTGCAGGTTTGGACACCACAGTATAAAAGGGGCATGAAACTATTAGAGAGTGTCCAAAGAGAGCTACAAAGATGGTGAAAGGTCTGGAGGGGAAGATGTATAAGAAGTGGCTGATGTCCCTCGGCTTGCTGAAGTACAAGAAGCACCTGGAGAATGCTTTCAGACATATGGTCTGATTTCTGCGTGGTCCACTGGGCAGCCAGGAGTTAGACTCAGTGATCCTTATGGGTCCCTTCCAACTCAGGATGTTCTTTGATTTGAATATGAATAATCAGAAACTAAAATCTAGGTTAAATAAAACATCCAGATGTTGTAACACCTTACTTTCAAGGTATGTATATGGGATATAAAGGATATATGGGATTTAACCAACTATCTTATGCTTAAATGGCAGTTTAACTACACTGATGTTATTCTGCTCATATTCTGTTTATGTTGGAAATCCAACAGAACATGTTTTCTGTTGCTCACTGCTTATCAGCTGCTTACCTGCTGAAACTGTGCTGGTATTGGTTTTGCATAGGGCACTTTTTTCTGTGGCACTTTCTTTTGGTCCTTTTGCATTACTTCCTCCATTCCCCAGTCTAGTCCTGGGATTGTCATTTCAATGTCATTCGACTCATCCTTCCCTTTAACAGCAGGGAAGACAAACAGTCAGTGCAATACAGGTTTACAACATAATTCTGTTACTCTCCTTGCAGTTTATTTAACACAATAAACCTTGAGGTTTCCCAACTCTCTCTTCTTTACACTGGAAATATGCACTTGAGAACCTCAGAAAACAGTGGGACTACCCAATCATATGACAGGAACGAACAGTAAGTTGCACAGTATCTGGATAGCTCAGAAAAATGACTCCCTATAGCAACTACTTACCCATCTGCTCTTGCTCCATGGCTATTTTCAACTGTTCAGGTATTCCCATCCCAGGGATAACTGCTAGACTGTTGGGTTCCAAATCATCTGAAGTAAAACAATAAATATTTGTTGTTTGAGAATGTTTGCTTTACACTGTCATTTTGTTCTTCTGGATTCTCATGTGCTTTTACCATCAGCACAGTTATGTATTTCACAAACGCTGGGTCACTTTTTTAAACTTCCATCTGAGTTGAAGGACTTTAAAAGAACTGCCCATTCAGATTCATAAGAACAGCCCCAAAAGGCCAGAAACTACATCCTTTTGAGGAAAGTCACATTTCAGAAAATCTCATATCCATTCCTATTTTTGTTATAGCAAATGCACGTATTTTAAAACTTAAACCAAATTTAAATGATACACATTCACATTCCCAAACGGGCAAGTCATCAAACACCTTTATAAAGAAACAGATCCAACCTCAAGGCTGTTGAGGTATGCTGTAGAACTGGGCAACCCTGAGCAGCTTAAACTTGGCCAGAAAAATGCTTAAGAGGGAAAGTTAAGTTTTAAAATTTGAGTCAAACTGAATAATTTGAAAAGATTTCCTGCTGTAGTCCAGGACTGTGGAAAGTCTTGAAGTCATGTGAAGTTTCCAGGAAGAAAAGTAAACTGGAGACATAGCCTGAGGGAGAACCCAACCTCATGTCCATGATGTGCCGAGTAGCTCTTACCTCCTGGAGCTGTGGAAAAAAAGAATACTCACTGTTGGAATCGCTTGGAGAATAAGATCATTCATGCAAAAATATCTTTATCTAAGTGGTCACCACTGCTATACACTGTTTCAGTGCCTCATCCAGAGGCACTAGGTGTTCTAACACCAGCTGAATGCCCAAGGCTTGTTCCTAACCCCAAAGCCTCTTACTCCCCCAAAGGAACAGAAACTGCCTTACCATATTCTACACCATCCTCTGACATCCCAGGCAGCAGATTCAAGTTGTAACGATCTCGCATTTTATCTCCAGGCCGATTTCGAGTCCAAAACTTACTGTCAAAAGGAAATTACGTGATCTATATAGGAGGTCAAAAATATTAACTACTTCTAATCTAACTATTTATTTATCTAAATTTTAGGACACTAACTTGGTTAGCTAAGGGTTCAACTCCAACTAATCAAGTTCAGCAGTGAATCTGAATGTTAGATGTGAGGTTCAAATGAAAAAGCAATACTGTACAGTTACAATTCAGAAAATGCTTTGAAGCATAAGGTAAATACAGTGCACCAGTGTCACCGACATCCAGACCATTCTAAGAACTTACCACTGTTTAAATACATCCTTCACATAAAACTAACACACCAAAATTCACCCCACTTATAGATGCTCCATTACAGTATGTTCTGCTGAAAAGACTCAAAGCACAAACGGTGCTTGTGATGCACATGTCATGATCAGCAGATGATCTGTGGACAAAAACACTGTGGAGACTGGAATGTTTCTTCAACAAAAGAATATTTATGACTATTAAGTTCCTCAGCTTTCAAATCTCACACAAACCTGAAATGCCAGCGTCTCTTAAGGTTTCCTTAGATGAAGGATAGGAGGTTAAACATCTCCCTAACTTCTCATGTAAAACGTCAGAGACCTCCCAACTCAAGTCTGTCTCTCTGCTTTGCCCATTAGTAGTGTACCAGAACTGCTCTTTGTTCACCCATGCCAAGTACCCTTTTCGATTCTGAACACACATACACACTCCCTCAGACACCTTTGAACATTTTAAAATACCTGGTGTGATCATTTGAGCCCGAACAGAGAATGTGTCCGAGCGGATGCCACGCCAGACTCCAGATCATTCCTTCATGGGCCATTTCCATTCCACCAACTTCCTTCTCAACCCTGAAGCATAAAAAAAAAAAAAAAATACATCAGCCATCACAATCCCCTGTCCCCTACTTCAGTAAAAATAAGCCTCAGTTATTTTTCTATTGCAAGAATCCACCATACACAGATGTTCTTAAGCAGGAATTCAATTGCATAGGAAATTTTTAAACTGCACATTTTAAAGCCAAATAATTATAGCATCTCATGAGAAGCTCTAAGAAACTAGCAGCTTCAATCATTCATCACCCCCTCAACAAAAGACTACACTCTGTACAAGCAATTTATCCTTTGAAATATAACATAAGAAATAAAGCCTACTCACAAAAATCCTCCATGACAGAGCAAAACTATAAACTCAAACATGCATTTAAAGGTGGAAACTGTACTGTGTGTTTATGTAACAGCTTGAGTATCTGAGCAACATCTTTCCAATGTGCTGGTTGAAAATGCCACGTACCCAACATGCCAGAATAACAAAGAGCCATCAGACCCTCCACTGGCAAACAGCCCTTCGTGAACAGGATGCCAGGCCACAGCTGGAATATAAAATAGTCAACAGTCAGAAAGTACAACACTAGAATTCCTATTTCATGTAAATCAGGATCTCAAAAACTTTCATTTTTAATCCAAACTTACTAAGAAAACATCAAAATATCAAACAACAACTCACCTGTGGCCTCCTTCTTATGACCCCTGAAGACCTGAAGTTCCTCTTTCAGATTACGAATATCAAAGAGCTTACAGAGATGGTCACGAGAAGCTGTTAGCAGCCAGTTGCCATTCAGATTCAGCTTCACCTCCATCACTGTGTTTTTATGAGCATGTCTGTAGGTGCAGAAAGAAAACCATGGTTTGTCCAGGTATCAATTCAAACACGATTATTTACCAGTTCCAAATATTTAGGTCAAAAACAAAGCAGTTCAGGCCACTAAACCAGGATAGCAGAGCTTTCTGTAATATATGCCTGGATGTTGTTGTTTGTAATTTGGAACCACGGGAGGTTCAGGCTGGAAATTAGGAAACGTTTCTTCCCTGAAAGAGTGATCAGACACTGGAATGGGCTGCCCAGGGAAGTGGTTGAGACACTGTCCCTGGAGGTGTTCAAGAAACATTCTGATGTGGTACTAAGAGCCGTGGTTTAGTGGGAGATACTGGTGACAGGTAGATGGCTGGACTGGATGCTCTTGGAGGTCTTTACCAACCTTCGTGATTCTATGATTAAAGTCATTATTCTCAAAGTTTAGACCTCGCCTAATTTCTAGATTTTCTGGTACAATTAAAGTATTAGCTTTCCATGTGAAGTAATTGCATGTAGCTGAAAAGATATGAGGCAATAAGCTAAAAGGAGACAAATATGAAGTCAGCTTGTATTTGAGCAAAATGAAGTGTGTGGGCATGGACTTACAGCGTGGCAAGGCTCTGGCCAGTTTTTGGATCCCAGAACTTGATCGGCTGCTGGCTGTCTTTACTTCCTGATACAACTAAACCTTTAGTTGGATGCCAGTCAACACATTTCACATCTGCTCCGTGTCCTGTCAATAACGTAGAAGTTGTTCATTTAGAAACTTCAGTCAAATTGAGAAAGCACTGAAAACTGAAGGGTACACCTCCTACTACTGTGATGTAAAACTAAACAAAATCACACAATGCAGGTCACAAAACGTAATATCAAACTAAGTTAAAACTCCCCAAAGGTATTTAAGTAGTACTAATCATCAAGAGTATCTTCTCTTCAGATTACAGCTCAAAAATGAAGCTTGCTTCAATATAAAAGCTAAGATGGCTCTGATGGTACTTTTTTAAGGTTTGATCCTACTGTAGCACACACCATAAAGAAGCATTTCTATGGGGGTGTTAAAAGAAAAATACACTGTGACATTTCACTTCCTCTAAAGCACTGCAGGAACAAAAGGCCAATATGTTTATGTTCTCATCCCATCCGCACTACTCTTCTGTTGTTCTGTTAGAAAATAAGAAATTAAGTCATGGACCTGAAAAGTAAAGTAGCGCACGATGAAAAGAAACCTTCAAGATGTAAAATCTGTTACCAGGTTTTTCTAACAGCCCGGAGGTAGGGAGAGAAAAACCTTCACCATATCAATGATCCTTGAAGTCCCTTCCAACCCAAGACACTATGACTCCAGGATATGATTCTAAGATTTCATTTTAAAATGACTGACTGCTCAGATGATTAAAAGAAGAAACATTCATTCCTGCTACAGTGATTTAGAGATGAAGTAATGAACGGAGATTTCTTTCTCCAGTATCTCTCCATGCCAGCCAACTCCAATGGAAGGCCAACAGTAATAGTCAATGTCAGAAAAATGAGACAGCATGTGCCAACTACGGGAAAAAGTGAGATGAGAAAGGAATGGCAACACAGAGGCACTGCTCATAACATGGTATGAAAGAACAGTAGCATTCTGCATCAAAGACAAATGGTTCCTGTCAGACAGTTCCTACTGTGCTGCTTTCCTTCAAGGTGCAACGTGGAACTTGGAACAAAATGCTGCTTAATATTGGTCTCAATTCAGTAAGAAAAATATATGAGTTGAAATTTTCCTGAGGCGATGGAAAAATGAAATTTGGAGCATTATACTTCCATCTTACAGTAAAGGCAAGATTTAAACACACAAAGCATCCTCTCTGCCAAATGAGTGCAACCTTCTCCCTTCCAATGTCTATAGCAAGATGGGTAGGGAAGAGATTCTTAACCCAAGGAGAAATGAACCGAACTATGGTTGAACATAGGGGTAACAACTTTGAGGAGTGGTTGAATGACAGCATGGATGAAGGAACCCAACTCTCCTCCTCTAGTCAGCAGGCAAAACTGCTGCAGAATATGCATGGCCTCAAGGAAGAACAAGATCCTCAAACTGCAAAGACCATAACAGTACTGCTCTTCCCTACCAAGAAGGGTACTCTGGGATGTATTGTTACCCCTTTCTCTTGTTCTTATGATGCAACAAGAACTAAAAGGCACTGTGCGTCTGGCTTTGCTCTGCCTGAGTCCACCTCTCAGCCAGAAGGAGAAGCTGAGTGCTGAACAGGTCTCACTTCTGTTTATCTGGGAGGAACAACTCTGATAGTAGAAATAGAGTACTCCCACCTCAGTAGTGAGGGGCAAACTCATATTTGCAGATTTTCAGCTGACAGCATTCTGTAGGTGTCTGTTATCTTGCACCCTCCCAAGAAAAGACAGCAGATTTGAATTCAAGGGCAACAATAGAAGAGTTCCATTACAGTTAGAAACTGGATGAACTATAGGAAAACATGTTCAGACTAGAGCACTCAAATAATATCATTAGTAGAAAATAAAACAAACAAACAAACAATACAAACAGCAGAAAACCTAAAGTACCTAACCACATGCACTGGAATTACTTTGTCCTCACTGCTCCTGAAATAAAGAGACTTCATAATGGAAGAGAGCTTAGAGACAAAGGGCTGCTGTTTGGCTGGTAAGCCTGCAGCCAGTGAATGAGATGCTGGCAGAAGGCCATCTCAGTCTGGATAAAGGCTCACCCTGTGCAAGGCCTGATTCTTTGGAGAACAAGCAAATGTGAGTTAAACCAAGGCAAACGTGTATCCCAAGGGAAAAGAGACCCACACTGGGCAACCCAGTTCGAGTTCAGTGTCGTGGTCTGAAACAGAGCAGTCTAAGCACCCATCCTGTAAACACCTCCAAAGGGAGCGACCACGATGGTGCAGCACAGGACTCGTGCCTCTCAGAAACCAGGTTTGGCATTATCCCCAGAGCACAGACCTTCAGATAAGAAAGAAGTACTTCTCTATTTTTTTTCCATGTGCATAAAGGATTTCTGAACAGGGTATTAATTAATTAAAGCGTTGACTGTTAATACTTGTAAACAACTTATCTGAAGGACTGTCCACTGATCAGCAATTCTGGAGGATGAAAAGAATAGCAGGCTGTATGTAACAATTGTGTAGGCAATACTGCTTGATCAAAAACCCAATGTGTCTCAAGTTTGAAAAAGCAGATATAAATTTAAGACCTTATTTTTAATCTCAACCCAGTTTCTGTATACACGACTTAGTGAATATTAAATATAGTATAAAAATCAAGTTCAGATTGCAGTCCTTCTGTCACAGCCTGTAAAGTATTTAGTGTGTAGAGATGCATCATGTTTACTGCTGTAGCTAAACATTTTCCATTTCAGCCTTTCCCCTAGAAACGAGCCCTATTTTGAGGGCACATAAATTGATGCTACGAAAATTTTTGGATTTCTAAATCCTCAGCAATTTCTGGAAGGCTAACACACATACTGAGGTGATACTCCTTTAGATCACCTTCTTGTGCATGCACATTCAAAAACATTCTGTACCAGAGTATGTTCTGAAGAATGAGCACAGACATGTAAACTCAACAAGGCTGTTTCTTTCCCCTTTAGAACGAGGCTGTTATAGAAGGTGGTGTGGGGAGGGGGGGGAGGGGGTGAATAGCACTGTATCCTTGACCTGGTCAGACCTGAAGGCTCTGCATCATTCCACAGGAATATTCCCTTCCCTGTAATCCACAACCCTGACACAACACAACACAACACCTCTTGGAAGAGCAGGCCCTTTATAAGGAGCTATTTCCAAGGCATTCAAAATACAGCCACGAAGCCTTACCACCTCCCCACTAGCAAAAAGAAACAAGAAGACCTGCAAGGGCCAAGACAACCGAGGACAGCCACGTTAATGGAAAGAGGATCTGTTTTCTATGTAATTCCCTTAGCCTTTGTTATTTGGTTCCGGATTGCTGACAAATTTGATTATTTTGCCTGTTCTACTCTTACTAAAGGCTTTTTAAATTACATTGGGCAGTTATCCATTAGCCTAGCAATTCCCTGCTTCCATGCAAATCTCATTTGGGAGTTGAATACCACTTATCCACCTGAAATGAGAACACTCCTCTTTCATGCCACTTACACAACACTGACCAGGTTGGCAGTAAGGGATATTTTCATTAGGACAAAGAACACTATCACATCATGAGAACTACGCACCTCATGAAAGTTGTCCGATGAGCAAGACTGACTTCCACTCTCCACTCCAAGAACAGCAGAAACTCTCTATTTAGAGATACAGTTTGTTCTTTTTAGCAAACTGGGGGAGGCTGATGAATAAGAAATAAAAGGGAGAGCTCCTTTTACTCTTTATCAGTGCCTCCCACTATACTTTCAGATCTGTGTCTCCCAAAGTTAAGTTTTCTTTTCCTTAATTTGCTCACTGAACCATTCTATAGCTCTCTGTTAGGTTATTAAATAGGGTACCTGGGGAGAGTGATGGAGTTTTAATCCACCTACAAGGAACGTCTACTATATCATCAACATTCCTCTAGACCAGCAGCTGAATGGGACATAATTAAGCCTTGTTTTTAAAGTCCATCTTTGCAGCTCTCCTATCATGCTGCTTTCTTTCCAGAAAATAGTTGTTTACCAAAGCAAGCAAACAAAAAATAATCCTGCTAACAGTTGTGAAATCAGAAGGTTAAAAATAAACCAAAACAATCATTAACCACTGATGAGGTAGATCTGGGTAAACTCAATTCTTCTGAGCAGGAAGACTGAAATGTGAGAAGTCAGACAGTCCCAAAATGTGTTTCTGTAAATGAGCTTAGGGTTGGATGTGCTAGTCCCAGTAAGACTTGCACCACTCAGTGAGTAGGCTGAATTCTGCAAAAACCTCCAAATGTGTCAGGAAAAAGCTCAAGCATAATGTCAGTTACGGGCTCTAATAGTGGCAAATGCACTGCAACAAATTATGAACAGAATCTTCTGATAAATGCAATTACTAGTAACGGCACGTAGGAATCAGCATTCTTTGTATCCCTTGAAATTCAGTGACAATGTCTTACATAAGGATTAACGAAGAGGGGGAAAAAACGTCTGCATCCTGGTACACGTGGGAACGGGGTTCAGCCTTCATATGATGGGACCACTCTCAAGTTACAGAGAACATTTAAATTCTTCTCTGCATTTAAAATGAATGCTGAGCAACTTCCAAAGCTGGAATACTTTTGTTTCGAACAGATGCAACAATTGCACAACTGAAAATATCTATTTTAAATTTGTGGTTAAAGGTGCTGTTTTTTTTTTTTTTTTTTTTTTTTTTTTTTTTTTTTTCTTTCCTTAAGTCACTGAATACACTCATGGCAGAATCTGCAATCGTCGTAGAAACACCTTTCCTTTCCATCTGATTGGTTTTCTTTGAGCATTACCACATTCACAGGTTGTTTCCTGTGTATGTTGTAAAATAGAGAGCCAAAATAAGTTGGATAGCAGGCTGGGCAACAGCTCTACAAGGAAGGAAACAGCATCTGTAATACAAGGAGCTGCTTAACGTTCTCTTAGAAGTGAGAACTGGATGACACTCCACAAAGTATGCACGTTTCACAACTCACAACAGGCAAGTTATATGTAGATTATTAACAGCAAGACATTGTAGTATGCAAAAATGTAATATTTTCCCTGTGCTTAATCAGCGTGCAGATTTTCTAGCTTACCACTATCCATGCACTAACACTAAGTGCATTTCTGTCACAACGTTCATCGATGTGGCGATGTTTGGAAACGCAGCATAACAGTCACTGCAGTACAACAGTCATTATTTCTTACAGAGAAGTCATTACTAATCGTAGATACAAAATAATCAGCAAGTTCGGAGATGGCCTATGAGAAGTGATGGGGAAAATAGGACAGAGCATGAGAGAGGAAGCTATACCAAGTTTAAACTGTCCAACATCACTTACTCAATAACTACAGTAGAGTGGACAAAGCCAGGCTATCAACCATGTTCAGAGTCATACCATTTAGGAGAAAGCAGACTGGACTTTGCACTTGGGCATACATGGTCACAAAAACTCCCACAACACTTGCTATAATCCCTTTAAAGAAGAGGACTTCTTTAAATCGGAAAAGGTGGAATATCTTTTTTGCTGCTGGTTATTTTGTTTGCAAAGCAGTTGGGACAAGATGTTCTCTGTTCAAAAATTAGCTAGCCTACTTGTGAAAGCAGCAACACACTTGCTTTTCATTGACAAAAAGCATTTATTTAGAATGGCATTTACATTTAATGGTAATAAAAATAGGTATACAGGAAATATTAAAAAATGAACCCCAAAACCCACTCCCTCAGGGAGAAATCATCTGACAGTTTTCTACTGCTTGTTCTCTCACACCTTCCTCTCAAGTGTCTAAAATTAGCCACTGGATCTGAAAGAGCTTACGTGGCATCTGAGTGCCTGCTGTCTTAAGCCATCACACAAGATGGATCTCTAGTTTAGAGCTGCGTGGCAATTACTGCATAATGCTGTACAGAGAAGGGGTAAGTACAACAGAGCATAACAGTGTCCAAGAATAGAACTGAGAGTCCTCCAAGGGAAGAAAAAGTTCTAACTGAAGGCGAAAAATTCAATTACGTTGTACATCATCAGTCAGCATTTTCCACAGATTATGCTGCTGTATCCGGCTACAGAGCAAACCTGATGGGCAGCATGGGTTTTTGTGGTACAAACAAAACCAAAAATATCCCCCAGAGAAGTGTGAGCTTCCCATTCAATGTTCCCAGAGAAAACCTCCAAACAAACAGAACTGGTGTCCCTGGAGCCTGCTCACAGCCTGAGCCACCAACTTCAAAAAGGATCGAGCAACATCACAAACCTGATTACAGTGCCATGGGATTTGGAGCCTCACAATGACAACCTCGATCTCAAAGTAACTCTTAACTGCTCTTAACACACACGTATACAAAATGAGGAATGTGCTAACAGTGGGTGCCTGAGGTTAAACTTCAAGTAAGCAACAGAAATTTACAATGTACCTATCCCCACAGTAGCCTCACTGTTGCTGTTTTTAAAATATGTACTTAAGATGCTTGTTAAAATGCTTAATTATTTCAAGTGCTTACTCACTTGCTGTCACCAAGCTGTCAAAATCTGCTGCTTCTCCACCAGTAGGCTTTGGGCAAACCTTTGGCTGCTACTCTTAACCTGTGCCAAACACATCACTAAGGAGAGTCTGACATTTACAGTGAATACTATGAGAAGAAATGCAAAGAAAGAATGCCAAAAACACAGCACCGATTTAGACAAAATTTCAAGTTAACTGGAAGCTCCTATAGAAGTTGTATGCATCCTAAATTTCATCATGGGAATTTAGCAAGTAGGAAAGAGGAAGGAAGTCAGGGGACACTACATAATTCAGCAGCAGCTGGCCTGAGGCTCCGCACTTCAATTACAAGAAGCAGTAGAGTTGTTCCAAAGTTTAGAGTTTAGTTCCAAACTCAGCAAAGACACAAATATTTCTACAAGAGCTCAGAGTAAACCATCAATGATAATTTTCAGTTAACGTCTTGTTATATGCTCATGAAAGTTCTGCTGGTGATCCTGGTTGTCTGAAGAGAAAAGCAGAGTTTGAGCACTTAGCTTTGGGACTAACCAAGCTCCAAACCATTCTTGTGGCCGCATGATCAGACATCTCTTAGCAAGCTGTTAAAAACCTATGAGACCACGTTTTGGATCACAGCTGAAGAAGCTGCATGAAGTCTTCTACATTAATTTGATATGCCATTGCTCCCAAATAAACCCAGAGTCTTGTAATAAAAATATCCAACACAGAAAGACTGCTGAGATCTCTCACTCAAACTGATCTTCCTTAACTGAAAGAACAGGTTTCAATGCCATTTATGGCCGAGACTGCAGGTCACCTACTCTAAATCCCAGAGGAGAGGTGCTATCAGCTGTCTTCTCTACCTGACAAACAAATGACTTTTAGAGATGGTGCTGGTCACCTGGTCCCTCAGGAAGAAGACCACTTGGTCAGGCAGCTTCCCACTTTAAGGGAATATACATAGAAAATCTTTTTTCCTCTTGCCGATCAAAAAGTAGGCAAACTACTTATGACAGCTAGTTTACTGACACAAAACCTATCGTAAGTACAAGGCAATTATCATTTCACACAATGAAATAATGAGTTTGGGTACAAAGAATTCAGGAGAATGGTTCTAGGACAAACACTCCATGAGCACCTGCTCTCACTAAGTGAGCAGCAGGTGGCCCAGGTGTGAAGTGTGGGGAGACAAGAAAGACTGTCAAACTCAGTGTAGTCTCTAGGAAAGGATTTATTGGACTCAGTTAGTAATCCAGGCACTCAGCAAGTATAAGAGATCCAACAAGGGATACACAGAGACCATATGAACTGCTCTCTGCATTTTACAGTAGCACTGAGGCCAAGCAAGCCAGGAAGCAGCAGGTCTACTTAAACAAGGTGTGGCAGAAAGCAAAGCATTGGCTCCAGTTACAAAGCACTGCACTTCCTATACAGAGATAAAGCTCAACAAATTGGAAAGCTCTCACCTCAAGGGCAAGGGATCAATTTCCAAACAACTAAAATATGAAAGTTATGAACAGAGACAGTAACACAAAAAATGAGTAGCGTACCAGGAAGAAATTTTTAAAAATGGCACATAAAAATCATAAAAGTTCCTATTTAAGTAGAGGAATCCAAATCCTTTTATTTACATTCTGAAAATAGGGCTCCTACTTAAGCAACTGCTCTGCAGAGTGTGGCTGTTTAAATACCAATAAAGCTCTATTAAATACCATGCATTGTCATGTATTTCTTTAAATTCCACAAGCTCAGGAATGAACCAAACAGTAGAGTTCTTTGCACGTGGCTGAAGAGAGATTTGGGTGGAGGGCGGAGGAACACAGTGCTAAAAACTTACCAGGGATTTTGCGCAACCTAAACTTAACAAAGAAAGGGAGAGCTGTCAACAGGAAGAAATGGGATAAAACAACTCAAAGAATGCTTAAATAATTCAGATGTATCAAAATCAGGAGGGAAAAAAAGGGAGAACATCAAAGATTACACAGGTAGTTATGAGAGATGGAAAGGCCAAGGGGAGTTGCCAACAATGAGGTAGGGCTCCAAACAGCAAGTGCTGAGAGCAGGTCGTGGAAAATGCTGTTCCTAGGTTCATTTATGGGCATCAGAAGCAAACGTGAACAAAAGAAGAGGTGTCTGATTAAAAGAGCAGCTTTCTTCATTAAAAAAAAAAGTGTGAAAAAGGTTTCCTGTATGACATATTAAGGGACTGCTCTTTCAAGACTGGAGTAGAGCATATTAATCCCCACACCATATCAAGTACAGATGGTTGGGATGCTTCTTTGAATCCTATGACAACAGGGTATAAATAAACTAATAACTTTGAAGAAGTAATGACTATAAGAAAGACAAGACATGAGTTTTGCAGCCAGCATTAAGTGTGTTGCTTCCTTCTGTGATACAGTCTGTGACCAAATCTATATTTGAATTCACAGGTGCATGCACACAGTGCCATGCTAAAAAGCTCCAAAATATGTGTAAGAAGAATGATGTGGAGGTTTGCAGGAAAGCATCATTAAATCATACTACAAGTATATCTCTATATTAAGTGGATATTCTGAATTAAGCAGAAAAGCCTTCAATTCAAAGCCACATCTATAACTGACACAAACAACTTCAGGATGTCATTGCATACCCCTCCATAGAAGCACCAGAAACATTGTCTTCAACTCTCCTAAGTTTTTAAAGTCTTTTTTAAAGTTAAAAAAAAAAAAAAAGGTGGAGAAGAAATCAGATCCAGTAATGGTACACAATATGCAAAGCCACGTGATGTGGACAAAAATAAGAACCCAAGATAGATAACATTCACCTATTAAACACATGCATAGGAGAAGAGGGACAATGTAGAGCATGTCCTCAGCAGTGCCAAGAAAAAAAACTACTTTTTCTGAAATACCATGAAATATTTTCTGAAATATTTCCTGCCTGCAAGAATTTTCTGTGACAAGACTAGCATGGAAGCATCTATATTAGTACTGAAATTTTCATGATTCCTATTCTGGGAATAGAAGTTGAAAACATAAGCAAGTTATCTGAGAGCCAGGACTTCTAGATTTAGAGTAGTATTATATATTATATGACAACACCATAACTAAAGATATCAGCTGCACCTCCATAGTGTGAGTGAGTCAATAGATGTGTTAACAAAAAAAATAAAAAGGTGATCTCCAATCACCAAAAGAAAACGCCATGTAGATAATCAAAACTTAAAATAAAAGGCTGAGCACAAGTGCTTACCTCACAGTTAGTATTCAGAATGAAGCTTCTTACTAAGGAGTCTAAGCTTCTCTCAGTGTTTTGTTACAGTTTTTAAGAGTTTGTAATCTTACATGAAAAAATGAGTCTCAGAACTGTATAAACCAGTGCACAAAATAACAGTGAACTGAGTCCATATAGGAAAGCAGAGACATGAGGAGACACAAGCTAAAAGGCTTTTGGAAAAACAGCAAATGCCTGCAAAACAGCAGAAAGAACAAAGCATGTAGGTTAGGAGCATCAACAGTGAGGATGCCACCACCATTAAAAGGCTGCTCTCCTGACCCCTGAATGGTACCAGTCCGTGCTCTTCAAATACAAACAATTTTACACTGCTGTCTGGCTGTATTGGGTTGAACTAGCCAGGCTGAGAAATGGGCCAGCACAGTACTTCTCTGTAAGAAGCTGGACTTTAGGAATCTTCTGTAAAATGAAATTAGTGGTAAATTAACTCAGTGACTGCACAAGAAACAGCAAAGTCTTCTCTCCCATTACATATCCTCTCTCCTATGCAGCCCCATTCAAACAGAAGTGGAGACCAAACAAGATGGCTTTCACAGAAGCTGGCATTGCTTGTTTTAGAACAGGCTATGTAAGAGTATGTCACTGCCAGTGAAGTAACCACTGAGGAAATGAAAAACAAAGATATTTGCCGGCAAAATGATGCAAGATGACAGTCCTGCCAAATTCACATCTTGATTTTTAATACATTTGTTAATACAGTGACCCTGTATGCAGGAGCATCAAAGAGCATTTTAACTGTAAAAAGCTAATACAAAAAGGAAGCTTTATCAGGTACAATCCCATGTCAACACTTTATTTTCAGTGCAAGTTAAAATACAGTTATTGCTTTAGTACACAGATTACACACCTTCATTAGACTGGTGTCTGTTTTTGGAACACATTCCCTTCTGAATTATCTGCTGCCAGAAGACGCAGCGTTACAAGTGTCAGTGTGCCAAGAACACGATCAGCTGTGACAGCACTACACAGGAGAAAAAGGTACAGCAGGTGGAGAAATAACCTGGCTTGAAGAGTAACAGGCGGTTCATCTACTGGTGACTGAGCTTTAATTACGTGCATGGCATCAGCAGTATCCTACACTGCTTGAGACAGCGGAACGGTGAGGCTGACTGTGGTTCTTTCTCAGCGCATCTTTCACAGAAAATAAAACATTGAGGGGTTAAGTTTTTACACAGTATCTTTAGCATGCTACGGATGATGGGCATCCTACACAAAATAAGCAGCAAAAGCCATTATTCCTGCCCTCAAGTACAAATGAGTAAACTGTAAATTAAAGCCTGATCACACTAACATGGTTTTATGAACAGACTTCTCTCCTGCTAAGTGAACAAAGAAACTTTCTTGTCAGGGATGAGCTTCTACTACATGAATGCAAATTACCACCTTTCACTACCAGTTCCTTTATTTGGATAGGTTGGAACTGGAGTCCTATTCATGTGACATCAAGTTGGTAGACAACATTCCTTGCAGGATAAGCAACCATGCGGATGTCCAGCTCACAGTAATTGGCACCAGAGTGCCACGGACCATATGACAATGGAAAAAATGAATTTCTTTTCACTCCTGACCTGCATTCTGTGCAAGGGTGGTGAAGAGCAGACAAGGCAGGAGAAATATTCTGATGCTCTTCGTGTTTAGCAAAACAATATTAATTCCTGTTACTCGTACGGCACTTTAATAACATTAAATTTCAATAAGAACTTCCAAAATTGCCCATTTTCAGGCACCAACCAACTCAACTGTTTTTGTTAAAGCACTGTGATGTATAATGCTTTAAGAAACCCCTCATAGCATTTTGCAGGAAAACCTAATGCCAAGTCCTTACTTCCATTTTGACACCTTATAAAAGAAGTTTCAGTATTCAAATATAACCAGCCTACTGAACAAAAGGTAATACTTTGTTCCACAAAACAGCTCTTAATGGGTTAAGAAGAACCAGATATTTCCAGTAAATAATTTATGTGGAATAAGTTATCATTATTAAAAGCTCCTTTGAGTTTCAGCAAAGGAGATGTCCCAGTGACAACATCTGACAGGGCGAGCTTCTGCAGACACTACAGCAAGTCCGACCATTGTGCAGAACACAGACACTCCATTACCAGTACTTCCAGCTAGGCTTACCGGGCACAAACATCATCATGCTGAAACTGTAGACTGCAACAAATAGAGTAAGTGCACTCAGGAAGAAAGGCTGTGTTATTTCTTGAAGGATTCCTTGATGCGGGAAAAAGAAAACGGCAGTGGGAGAAGCAGATAGCACACCAAGAAGCCTCTGAGCAAGCAGGATGTTTTCTCAGACAGGAAGCAGCAGCTACATCGACACAGCAATGGCTGGCAGGACAGCACCTGCTGCTTAAAGCCTCTGCCGTTCCAATTTTGTAGTGTGAACACAGATTCTAAGTTTAATACCAGCATTAGAAGTACTGATTACACTTTTATAAAAAGCTATGAAACTGTTGGCAAGCAATGGCAAACCTAACGCTCTTACATAGATGGATCCTTTGGAAACAAATTATGCTCCTGATAAGCTCTGAGTGGTATGAAAACCATGGAACCTACCTTTGCCCACAGATCTCTGGACTACAACTGTGGAGCACCGAGCAATTTAATACAATAAAAGAGTTGTCTGAGTGCATTAAGCTTTTTTTACTTCCCTAGCCTCGACATCATACGCTCACTTTCCAGTCTCCGGACAACTGGGGCTTCCACATGGAAAACAGTGATCTACAGAAACACACAGTCATTGACATTGTTGATATTGCTTGTCACCAGAACAGGAAATAACAAATTGGCCAAAATAATGATGACTATGGGGCAACACACGTGGTCAGAGATAGCACCTCTTACACCCACTTTATGTAGGTGGAAAACCTGCTAGGGAAGCAACAGTTAAGCACTGCTATGAGAGTTCAGTAGCACAGAGGGAGACCTGAAGGGAAAACGTGACATCTTATTACCCACTATGTCAGCTGACCTAAAATGAAGTAAGGCTGAGTCCATAACAACAGGTTACTGGTACTTGTTAATAACATTTTTCTTAGATCTTTTTTCTTCTTAATCTGCCAGCTGGTCTAATTTAAAACATTTTTTTCTTCCTAAGCATTTTGTATAAATAAGAGTAGAAGGCAAGATTCTTCTTGACCAAGCACAGCCAGAAGTAGCACTACAACACACCAAGCAGAGACCTCCCATGCTATGCTCCATACAACTGTGCTTGAGAGCTGCCCACAAAGTCCCTGCTGTGTAACTGTTCACTGGTGCTCAATAATCCCAATTCAGAAGGAGGAATTACATTACAGACTCTGGGAGGAGTTGTTACTTTTTTCTAAGCTCCTCTACAGTAGTCATAAAGATTCCTGCACTTTCTCCACTAACACTTCAAATGCAGTTTCACTGGATTTGTGTCCTACCTTGAAGTGTGGAATTTTCTGAGAGAAAAACAGAAACAACAGAGGAAGTCAGGTAAGAACTTTGCAAAGCCTTGGCAAAGCATGATTAAAGAGGAAGGAATTTCTCATTTCCTGTTGACTTTAAGACCATTTGCAGTCTCAAAATTACATTTAATATTTTGCAGTCTTGTGCAAATAGGCTTAAACTTGAACATTAAATATTTTATTATCAACAAAAAAGGCAGTCAGGACCTGGGACAGTGTATTAAATTGATCATACCCATACCTATCTGGACCAGCTTTTGCTTGAGAGCAAAAATGTATTTTCTAACGCCTACTCCACCCACAGAGAAAGAATGCTTACAAACATACTCAGGTGTACTTGCAGCTATCTGCAGAACTTAGAAAGATGATCTAGAAAAATGTATGTTCAAAGACAGCAGTGGCAAAGCAGACGGACAAAACTATGCACATTAATTTAAAGAGGAAAGCAGTATCTAAACAGATTTTTTTTTCTTCTTTGAAAGCAAGTAAAACAGACTGATACTTGTGGGTATATTTTGAGGCTTTACAGCACTGTATACACAACATATTTCAAGAAAACAGGATTTTGAAATAAAGAAGGAAGCAGGAAAGTAATACTGAATCCCTACAATGTGTTATCAGGTAAATATGAAAGCTGGATCCTCATAGATACTGGAACTATATACATATATAGAACAATGAGGTGAGACTAAAAAGTTAGATCACTTGGATTTTTTGTTCCTTTCTTTTCCTTCCAGCAAAAGAAAAAGGGAACTCAATTTCATAAGATCACAGTATATCATTGAGGAAGGATCCCCTGAATTATCAAGTTCAATCTCCTGCTCAAAGCTATAAGGTCAGAACAGGTTGCTTGCTGCTTTATCTATTTTCATCTTGAAAGCCTGGAAGAGCACAGCACAGTACCTAAAATTCAGCACAGCTCTCACGCTGTTCCAGTAAGAGAACAGTGGAAAAAGACGTAAAATCTGAGTAAAAATGGCATTTTGAATACCTTCCAGTGGACTACAGAAGGAGAACAAATGGTATGTTTTTTTAATTAGAGCTATTAATTTTGTCGTGATACTTGTTTTCATAATGGCAACATATCTGAAACATAAGTGAGTTTCAACTCAAATATCTGGGCAATCCCGTAAAAGAGACGTTACTTACCTGTGCATACCAATTATACATCCAGTTGTGCAATGCATTTCTAACTATAAAAGAACCATGACAATTCTTTATAAAGGAGAATGTTTTACTTTCTTTTGAAATTCTATGCTGATAGGAAGCTGGGCACAGGAGGGAATCTCTTCAATGAACTGAAAGATAGAGATTTTTCTTAAGCTTTGCACGTACTCATCACTTATAAAGCCAGAAAGAACCTCAGCTTTTGATGAGAAACAGTTCTCAATGAACATTAGGCCCTGTGTTCAACAGTTTTGCTATGTAAATCTTCAACTAAATATTTAGGAGCTATGTCCTCCTTGAGGCACGTCGAAGGATAAACTAGAACAGGACCTCTGTGGAGAGGACAGACAGTAGCCAGTTATAAAGAGAAGTTCAAATCTAAAAAGTTTTATGAATATTTACACTTGATTTTCCTTAACATCTTTTGAAAATGGGGATTTGTAACGAAATCACCAGAAACTGCACTGTGAGCTACACAAGGGTGAGAATAGATCCAGTTCAGCTACTGGTTTATTGAGCATTAATGTCTCCTTTTAGAGAAAGGTTTTTAAATGGATGCAAGATCTACAACTAAGATTTTAACGTAAAACTTAAAATACGTTTCCTTCTCCATCATTTTAGAAAAAAACAAATAGATTATTCCATCTATGGTATTTGCCAGCATGAACAGTTAGACTGGATGATCTTGTAGGTCTTTTCAACCTTGGTGACTCTATGAAAGCAGGATTTGCTTTTGCTTAAGTGTATTATTTTTCCCAATTTTAAGCAGAAAAGGGAATGCATCCTTCAGCTTTTCTGAAGGCAAATTTTAAGTTTACTTCCTGAGACTTTCAGAACTCAGTAGGAGCACCTTTTTCCTCTTCCATCCCTGTAGTTGTTAACTTTGTTTCTCAGGCCAGGCTCACGCGTACTTAAACTTCTTTTTAGATTACCAACTAAGTTTTGAAAGGTACATACGTTTTACATAGATCCAAAATGCATTTATA
This sequence comes from Odontophorus gujanensis, assembly GCA_013399175.1. Taxonomy (NCBI): domain Eukaryota; kingdom Metazoa; phylum Chordata; class Aves; order Galliformes; family Odontophoridae; genus Odontophorus; species Odontophorus gujanensis. The sequence continues at coordinate 464,733 of VXAB01012277.1, forward strand.
TGTGTAGAATAACAAACATTAAGAAAATCCTGCATTTTTAAAAAGCTACAGCTAACCTCTGTTTTAGAGCTGTTGAATGTGAGGCCAGAATTGGAAGGGCAGCATTACAAATCACTGTAATGTCTTGCAGAACTCCAAGTGTCAGGTGCCTCCACTGAGATAGCAATTACAAAAAGTGAACTCCATCCGCTGTGATGGAAGAAGGGTTAATTTGTGAAACTTCTAGTAACAAAAATACAAATATATGTAAGTTAAAGTAGTAGCTTTTTCCTACATGGTTGTACTTCTCATCCTTAGGGCTGTGCCTGTTTGGAAGCTGACACGTAGCAGCCTCAGCATTTCTTAACTTCCAGAAAAGAGTAAAAATACTTCCCAATATAAAATTCAACAAATTTTCTTTTCAACAGAGTCCTTATCTGTAAGTACCAAAATTAAATGGCTTTGCATTCTCACTGTAAAATGAATGTGATTTAGAAAGTTCTGGCATTGCAGTTGGAAAATAAATTTTGATTGTGTTTGCATGCTTAATGTAAAAATACTTTTTGTAGAACTGTGCAGCATAGATGTGCCTTGAATATATTACAACAGAAGCAATTCAACCAGCCAGTGAATAGCAACACTGGGTATTTTAGCTTCAGAGCACTTAAACAAAACTTGAGATAGGATAACAAAGACGCATACCACTTTTCTTTTTTTTTGAGGGAGGCTTAGAAATAAATTGAATTTTCAATCAACCTCCAGAGACAGCATTCCATCTCTTATAGGTAGGATCTATGCCACTGTTCACTAAAATAGCACTCCATACTTATCTTTAACGTGAGTACAGGATGTGTTCCTAAGCATACTCACACTCATCAGCCTGAAGTCAGGACTGAGAACATACCATTTATAGGACATCAGGGAAAAATGCATGTGTATGTAGATGGATATGCACTGCACGTGCTTCCACATACAGTACAGTATATGTACACATAGTGCATGTATGTTTGCCCACAGCAGCTTCCAAGTGTGCCACTCAGCCCTTTCTCTTGTTCTTGTGGCATCATTTGCCCCCTCATAATTTATCCCTGCAGTGCCAGAAGCAGAACTTCTTGCCGTTTCTGTAACTTCATTCTCATCTCAGGCTGGATGGGGCTGTGAGTAACCTGTTCTAGAGGGAGGTGCCCCTGGCTAAAGCAAGGGCTTGGAATAAGATGATCCTAAAGGTCTCTTCCAACACAAACCATTCTATCACTCCATGATCTCCTCACACTGCTATCTTTTCACAGTCATTACATCATCTTCTGTTTTACTTATTTATTATTTCTGCACTGACACTGCCTCCATGTTTCCTTTCCATTTGCTACCCTAGTCATCTCCTGCCACCTTTCACCCAGGGTGTTTTCAGGATTCTTATTTACCCACCTCCTGTACTGCTGCATAATGCCTTTTCACCAATTTCTCTTTTGACTTTGTCTTCTACAAATGACATATGCAACGAGTAGGACAACTAGCTTCTCATAAGAAAGTAAGACCAGGCAAGTAGGGCAGAGGAAAAAAAGTATCAGTGTATTTTAGGGAAAACATGCAAGCTCTGTCTTCCACTGGCAGGCTGCTCGTGTGATCAAGTAACACTCAGTAATAGAATGGCACGACAGTATTACTCATATGATAAAACTTGATGGAAAGTGTTTCAACCCAGTGTATCACTCTGAGCTTATTTCCTGCTACTGCTTACCTAATAGCCAGAAATAACTTCAGCATGAACAATTATGCAAAAGAAAATATTAAAGGTTTTGCAAGAATCTGTCCTTACCTAGATGCACAAAGGCTTTGCAACTCTTTTGCTGTTAAAAATTTGAAAAAAGGTAGTCTGTTTAATTGTTAAATCCACGCACTACAGAGAACTGGCCGAGAAGCTTGCAAGGAAAGCTTACACAGAGACAAGGACCATTTTTCAGTAAGGAGATAGATATCTAAAACTTCTATAGGAATCTAAGTCTGGATTTCATTAAAGACACTAAATGTCCAATTCTGAGAATGTATCTGCTTAAGATTTTATCAGAGAAGACGAGTTACTAAGAAAACTTGCATAAGACTAACTGCATGCCATTTTGCCTCTGCTGGAATCTTTAATACGACCAATATTCAGAAGTAGATATACAGAAGCCACCATCACTAATGCACACCATCTGTATTCATTTCAACTCTCACCCTTGTGCCAAGATAGCAAAATTAATTCTTATGTTAGCATCAGTGACTGTGTTTGGGAGTTTTTCCATTAGTAATCTGAAAATGTGATTACAGTATTGTTTCTCTCTCAAAAATAATAAGAAGAGCTTTAGGATAAAACTCATACACCTGCATCAAGGGTTTGTGTTGTAGATGAGGTCAAGAACACAGTGTAATGTTACATTCAGAAGTAAACATCTGTTGTAATCACTACACCACAGTGAAGTTCCCACTGCTGAAGTGTATGTACTTAGCAAGCTGCACAAAAGGTTTCACCTAGTCCAGTATTCATCAACCACCTGTAACTGGTAGCAGATGGAAGGATCCAGATGCAAGCAACCCTAGGGATGCAATTACCTAACTTCTGAAAGAAAGAAGTATCCTCTAGTTCAACAGCTCTCAGAGTTGGCTGTCCTATGATAGCCAGCCATGGATCTTCCAGTCCTCTCTCCAAGCTTAACAAAACAGATTAGCAAGTATTACTTTTACTTAGCATGAATCTTCCCTTAGAATCAATGTGACAGATTATGCAGCTTGGAAACTCAGGATAGTTTTCAGGGAGGAAAAGATTTCAAAATTGATTCTGAAACAACCTAATTCCTGCACAGTGCCTCATCATTCCTGTCTCATGGGAAGTGTTGACAGAAGTGCTTGATATTCGAGCACTGTAGCTCATCTCTCATGATTTCTGCAAGTTAACTGAGACTCCTGTATGCTATGAGTTATTAATTTTATGATTTTAGGGAAAAAAAAAATAGGATTCTAGATGAGAACCAGAATTGCAAGACATAGCACATTGTTCCTAAACCACAACAAAACTCAGATCTGTAAGAAAGACCTAATGTTTTTTGGGCACAGAAGAGACAGCCAACTCCAAATGTAGTCTCCAACAGCTTCCATCTCCCCTAGCACTGTTCTAGAGATCAGATCATAAGCAACATGTAGCTACCTCAATCACCTTTTTTTATTTTATTAATCTCCTTTTAATCACAGAAACCTAGGAACTATAATTGATAACAATACATGTTTCTGTTCCATGGGGAACACTCTACAAAAAAAAAAAATCTGACAAGAAGCCAACAAAGGAGGAAGATTCTCAATTCTCAGATTTTTACATTGAGCACAAGCAGAATTCAGTATTTTAACAATACCTACCTCTAAGAAAATTTCCCACTGAGAGAAAACTAAGATGACACAGCCTTGCAAGTCACCTCCCAGGAGGAAAGCTGAGTTGTTAAGATGACACTTGAATATTTTATAATAGCCTTAAGCTAGAAGATGCTGGATTCTCCCTATCTACTAAGAGAACTGCACCCTGTATCCTAACAAGTAGCAAAACTACTGAGACAATTTGAGAGCTCCAGAAAACATCTGTACGCACATAAAAAAAATATGCAAAAAGAGCAGAGAAAGGCAGCAGAAAAATCTATTTTGCTTGAAGAAGCTGGAAATTGTGTACAATGTTCTTCACTCAAACCTCAGAAAGACAAATGAAAGACTTTCTAACAAAACGAAAAAGTGAAAGCTGACAGAAAATTGAGAACATGTAAAGAACTTTCTACTCATGCAACTCCAAAAAAAGAAGCAACAGGGACAGCACTGTGCAAACAGCAGAACAAAAGGGCTCCTGCCTCACTGGGAGTGTAATAACGGGTTAGACTGAGCAAGTCACCTGAACTCTTTCAGTACAGAGAAAAAAATCCCTCACATTAACTACTACGTAAGCTCCCTACCATTGTTTGCATCTAAAACACATGAAAAGTTTGATGCATAGCTATTCAGTGTAACTGTACCTCAAAAGACTTTGCTGCAACTTACTCCTCAACCCATCCCAAACACTGCCTTGGAAATGGCAATGAAGGCTCATAAAGATCAATGCTATGCAACACAACCAGCATACTAAAACCCATCAAGAAAGAAAATATTTAACCAATTCAATACTGAGATTTCAAAAATTGAAGGATCTGCCTTCTTTAGATCGACACAGTTGGTGTCGCTAAGCAGGTATCATCTTTGGCTTTTGCTCTGATTAAAAATCCTTCTAGCGTTCAGCCACACAGGGATGCATCAGCAAACTAAGATGTATCAGATACATCAGAAATCCTGACAGCAAGCAGCAGCACGCTCCCTCTGAAAAATCAAAGGATAAACAGTACAGCTGTTTACAAGGAACACAGTATCAGCATACATACATTCCTTGAATTTGTTGGGTTTTCTATCTCTACAAAAACAAGGAAAACAAGCTAAACCTCAAAATAAAGGGGAAATATATGGAAATGGCAGCTTCAATATTTCTTTTCTCTTAAACTATCCAGCACAGAGTTCAATTACATGCCAAGAAAAGGCAACAGCTTTGGAGGCTTTGCTACTTTAAAGGCTAAGAGTTAGCTACTATCCCAAGTTTCAAATTGGGGGATGAAACTGAAGACAGTTCTGGCTAGTTTGGCTTCCCAGGTCCCTTTTAAAGTACTTAACACGCATTCTCTAAATTTAAGCACATTTCCTATTTGCCAAAGGTAGTGGACAGCAAGAACTGTGAAGAGATCCTTCAGCTGCAGGCAGAAAGTTCAGAGTGTACAACCTGTACAGGTTATTTAAATAATCAGAGACATTTACAGGAGATTTTATTCGCTCATGAAGAACCAGAAACAGAGTAGAAGGTAGGAAGGAAGGGAGAAAAACCATCTTCAGTTATTTCAGCACGGCAAGTTGTGGAGATAGCTTTTTCAGATCTTGTGAGAAACCAAAACACAGCACAGGTTACCAGAACTACAGCGACTTCACATGTGCATGTATGCACACAGATGTTATTTTGTAGACAATGAGGTTTTGTACTGGTGTTAAGCCTGAACAAGAAACTCCTGGCACAACGTTATCAAATATGCAAGGAAAAAAAAAAAAAGACCTTTCTTATGAGTAAATCAGTGTACTGGTACAAAGTTATGTTCTGTTACAAACTGCAAGCTTTAAACAGAGAGAATGGAAAGGAATAGTGATTGCTTTTTATTGTTCAAATTGGGATATGAAAAAAATTTTGTTAAATCTACTGTGTTGGTTAGGAGATAACTCAGTGTATTATTCTGTTCTACACACAACAAATTTACCTACAACACCATCCTTCAGCGAGCTGGGTAGACCCAACTTGTCCAAAAGAACTATTCAGGCCAGGCAACCTCTTGTGTCCTGGGAACATACAGTTAACCCGGAGCTCAAAACAAAAACTTCACAGTCCTCTCAAGCACACATTTCAATGTGATTTTGTGTGCATCACTGTGAAAGGAAGGAAATGGAACAACAGCGAAACTGACACCACTGAAAATACACCAACTGATGATTTCACTCTGGGAATGACTAAGGAATCATGTGTTTATTAGCAACCCACCCTAAACGCTCTCAGGAATTTAGACCCAATACCCAGAGATTCATAATCACTTGTCAAATCCCTGATAACAGTAATTTCTCAATAAAAGTAGACATCAAACATTTGCTGCCTACTCTTCTCTCCCCTTTCCAATGCTTCCAGTTGAATCAGGACTATCAAAACTCATTAATACGTAAGTTAGTATAGAAGTGGGAACTGTTACATGAGCCCTGGCATTTTCACTGCAGTTAGTGAGACTGAAGTCCTGTTAAGTGCACTGTTAGACCATTACTGGAAATAGACTTGTGGAATCACAGACTTAATGTGAAAACTAAGTACTGATATTCTATATACTGTTTTCTATGTCTTGATATTTTAGAGATGTGTTTTTATTTTTAACATGTTTGAATTCCTCCACTGCATTTTAGCAAGTGCCACAAAGTACTCTTGTTACCATCATTTTAAGATGACAGCATGACAGAAATTAATACAGGCAGAAACTTCCAGTGCAGAATTAGGAAGTTAGAAACAGCAGTTCTGCTTCAGGAGAAAAAGATGGACCACGACTGGGTTGAGGAAATGCAAACACATAGGGTGACTGAGACTTGATGCCACTTTCCCCACTTAAAAATTCTTCCAAGGCCATTCCCTCTAAGATGAGTCACTTTGAAGATTATTCCCCAAGAACTCAAGATTTTAATCCCATCTGTATTAAAATGGGCTCAATTAATTATCACATCACTTCAACAAAGCTCAAGAACCCACCTACTATGCACCAGAAAGGCACAATGGCAGAACAGCAGCAAAGCAGCATACATCAGGGAGAAGCTGGACAGCAAAAAGGCCCAGGACTTCTGGCATTATGAAGAACAAAGCAGGGAGTACTGTTTATTTTTGTTTTGAAAAATAAGGAAGCTGGACACAGTTGATAGGCTCTGCCTTGCGTACCGTATGTATTCATGGTTTTACCTACTGAAAATATTGTGCAACCTACTGTTCAAATCATGAGCAACACCTTTTAAAAAAAGTCCCATATAATTTAGGGTTTCCCATTTGTTTCCTCAGTCCTTAGAAAGCAAGACTAGAACTGCTCATTACAATGACTTCTAAGTAAAGGAAATAATTTCATCAAATAATGAAAATCAGTTGTACTGATTCATTCCAGTACAATCAAGTGTCTGCAATAATTCTGCATAATGTTGTCCTTTCTATACCAAAGCTTACTCCACTACTGCTGTTCTTTACAAAACTGCTTTAAAAGCATTCTGTAGCATAACAGTCCTCAAGTTTGTTTTTTAAACTAGATTCCTTAATTATACTAAAAAATTAGACAGAATAACAATACATGGCTGTTTATCTTTCTTTATGAACACGACAGTTTCACTTGAATTTGTACTTCAGTGGTTTAGCTAAGGAGTATGGTAATATACTAAATGAAATTTTTTTTATCTGATCTGTAGAATCACTTCAACTTTATAGCATCAATATTAATCAGCATAGGTGAAGCATGGTTTGTGAAGGTAGGAAATAAAGCATTCCTTACCACAGTATTTGTCACAAACACAATGAAATGAGTTAGAGAAGTTCAGTCAGAATTTTAATTTACAGATCACTAATTCTGGAATCACGTTTTTAAGGTCCCACTAAACAAAGCACTTCTAAAGGCAGAATGCAAGTGGAGATGCAAAAAGTTAAAGCTCAGTTTCCCAAAGCCATAAGCACTGAGCTCCAAGCAGCTAATGAAAGCCTGCACTTCCCAATGAGAATGCTACTTAAGTGTTTCCCACACAGCTCTCTCAATCTGTCTTCTGATCAGTTAAATAGTTCTAAGGACTAAAACCAAAACTAAATAAACTTACATGTTTTGCAGAAACATTTCCCTCCTCATTCCTCACACACTCAGGGTTGGGGTTTGTAAGGATTTTCAGTCCATCGGTAACTTTGTCCTGTGTGTGCTGGTTACACAGGGATGTTCTTTTCTGTTTATCTCACAGCAGAAACTAAATGATGTGCCCCACCCAATTTCATCCAGAGATATGATAAGAAGTTTCAAAAATATTTCCAACTTGCATCAAAAATAAAGTGCTCTGTGGGTACACCGTACAAGAAGAGGCGAAGAGTCTTTATAGAACTATTCTGCAAACTAAAAAATGCAGACTGTGATGTAAAAGGTATAAGAAAAGTGACAGAATGAAAAGTAAGTTCTGTTTTCTTTGTGCTTTCCTCCTGCCTTATGCAAAATGTAACAAGAAAGTTAAGCGAATTAGAGTTTACTGTAACCTCAACAGCTCTGCATGGAGGCAGTCACCACTTCCTCCAAGCAAATACCTCCAGGAAGGTTCTGAATATTTATAGTGTAGAATGGTTTCCTCACACTTTACAAAAGAAGTGTACCTTTTTCAGTCCTTCTAGAGTAATTAATCCATATGCCAATAGCCTACAAATTTCCTTGCCAGCTCCTATGAAGAACAAAGTTAAGTAATGCCTACACTCAGCTTCAGACAGAAAAGTATCATCCCATGAACAGCAAAGCCCAGCATCTTTTCCAGGTGGTGGTGTTTAGAAGTAATGCGTTAGTAAAAGAAGAGCTTAAGAGTCATGAGAAACAGCAAGAGATGGACTTAAAACACTCAGTGCAGGTCCAAGTTGGAGACGTCATTTAAACAACAACCAAAAAAATCCTTCCTTAGATTGGGGAATTACTCAACAAGCTAAAATACCTATAAGTACACTTCCACGTTTCCACTGCATGTCTTCTTTGGAGTTCATCTGCATGACCACAACCTCCAATCTCACGGCAGCCTTTAATATATTCTCCTACCTTTAGTACATTCCGCAAGATGGAAATAGCTATCAAAAGCTATTATTAAGACTGCAGAAAGAAAGAAAGCTCTACATAGTCAGTGGAAAGAACAGAATTTCACACAGATGTGGGACAGAAACTACTGAGTAGGATTATTTGCACATACTAAGCATGATGTGATCAAAACGTAGTCATTTTCTCTACCTAAACGCTCTCCTTCTCTTAAGAACTGAGAAACAGTTAACTATCTTGCCTCTTGACTGATCAGAATGGAAGGTGCTCTCATGAAAAGAAGGAATCCTCTGCTTGAAAATGTGTGCTCTGAAGAAAAAGTGGCCACAAAGATTGAAGTCTGGAGAAAGGCATACGTATTTCTGATCTAGAAACACCTGTTTCTACCACTGTTAAGGGTGGAAAAATGCCCTTATATTCACCTCCATTGATTAGTTTAAGTGGACAGTAAATAAGTGTAATGTCACTGTGAACTGTGCCCTGAGCCTAAGGCACCAACAACAGCAGCCAAACTCTTTTGGATGCTCCTCCAACTCAATTGTTTGGAGGACTTAAGACAGGGATGTAATACCAAAATGTAGACAAGCTGATATATTCTGTATTGTGAACACCTAGTTAAAAAAAAGATTCCCCCTCCTGAAACACCCCAATCAGTACTTTTGGTACACATACCTCGAAGAATTCTCTCCTCATGGCAACGTAGAAAGTCCCAGATTCTAACAGTGCCGTCGTCAGAGCATGTAGCAAATTTATTATCCGTGGGTGAGAAACTGTTACATGAAGACACACAGCAGGGGAAAGAAGTCAGCATTTAACAGATTATCTATGCTTCTCAGACAGGGCAAAATTATACTGTAAGGTGTCATACACTGAAAGATGCATTTGAACACAGGGACTTCAAAGTGAATACGTTGCCTACCACTTCATCACAAGACATGAATTTAGCATGAGATTACTACTGCATTGCTGTCCCCAGTCAAATGAGAAATCCAGAACTTATTCTTAACACCTTCCTACCTATGGATTGCATACAGTAGCACCTTTTTTGCAGGATGAGAAGCAACAGCAATACGACTTGGTAAATGTCACCCTAGATTCTTATGTTTTGCAATACAGTAAGAAAGTGACACTGTGTAGAGGCACAGGAGAACAGTTCTTAGGGAAAAAAAACTCCTCTTCAGCCACAGGTGATTTGCAGCAGAAAAGCAAAAATAAGGAAAAGCTGGTCACATGAAAAAGCTAGTTGGAGCAGCTGGTGATAAAATAAACAGTATATAAAACAACCACATCACTTATTGTAAAAGAAATTTGGAAAATCTCCCTTCTATTACCCAACCCATGAAAAGAATTCTACAGACACAGAAGCAGCTTCCAGATAGAGCAGTCAACATCACATGAGGAAAGTCACTGGAAAAGGAAGGAGTTATATAGCCACGTGATTAGGGTCAGAACACCTCCAGCAACTGACAGCACTCACTCCCTTTCTGGTGCAGTGGAAGACCAAGAGAGCCCTCTTGAAATCCTGGATCTTTATGATCAGGAGAGAGCTTAAAATAGCAGAGAAATTCAGTGTAAGGCCACAATATATAGTCATGACAGTAGCTGAATCTAACAGAAGAACTTTTCATAACCAAACAGAAAATGTTTCTAAACTCTACCAAAGAAAAATGGTGACTTTAGCAGAATGCGCTTTGGTGGCAGTGAACCTTTATCACCAAGGGCCAGCACCTGAACCCAAAGAAACACTGCTTTAGCTTCATTTTGGGTCTGCAGCTTCTCTTCAGGCTTACTTTAAAAGCATTTCTTCTATTTCTGTATCTCACTAAAGATTATATGCAGCTTTGCTTTAGAGAAATCTTTCATTTACATCTTACTGAGAGTATCACTTTAGATTCCATTTTTTATATGTGTATATATATTATATATACATTTGCACATCTGAAGTATCAAAACTGAACCAAGAGAATATCCTATAGTCTTCTCTTCAATGGCTTGTTTACAGTTTCAGGCTTGAAGAACCCATTCAGTATTAACATTAGACTTCTGTATGTGGCAGACTGTGTGGGTATTTAGTATTACTGGAAGTCTTGGCTTCACCAAGCCAAGCAGTTCTTCACTTTATTTAGTGTTTTATTATTTTGTGAGAACTATGCAGGTGTTTTATTTCTGAAGGCTTTATATTTTATTCAGTTAGGTTATTAAAGACTGAATTCTTTATTTGGAATGAAATTGTTGACTTACACAGTGCGTATAAAAAGGAATAACTGATACACATTGTCACCATATAAAAATGAAAAGAATACCAGTGCAAAATGCGGCAGACAAATACATCTCTAACATATTGCAGAGGCGTATACTGGGACAATACTGATTCAGAAAGGTGCCAGCAAAACGGTGAGAATGTGGAAACAAAAGGAAATATTGTGTTTATGTGGTGCAGGAAGTTTCCCAGAATCTGACAGAACCCATGCATTTCTGCACCCAGAATACACTGAGAGAACAGTCTAATCATGGCAATAGGTACTACAGAAAATGGTATATTGTGTATAAACCTGGCCTCTCTAATCGCCTCCTTATGTGCCTGGAACATCTTGACGTTGTTCATGTTGGACTGCCAGTATTTCACATATCCCCCGTGGTCTGCTGTCAGCATCCACATATCATTGTGTGACCAAGTCATAGCCCTTACTGGGCTGTCGTGAGCCTGTGAATTCAGAAACAAAACTTCTAGCAAACACATTCAAAAACTGTCTGAACCATACAAACATGTGTTAGAAAAGCTCCCATTCAAACAGCTGTAACAAAGAAATGAAAACAATGATGGTCTAGTTAGATTCAAAAAGTTGAAGGGGCAGAGAAGGATTCCCTTGCTCTATAAAATTGCACTCTAGGAGAGGATTTACTTACACTTTGTTTCCAAAGTGTCTGGAACAGTTAGTATATCGTATGGAAATGGAATGAGAAGCATTAAATGGACTGTCTATGGCCACAGTCTGACACAGGGACAGAACAGAATAACAATTAAAATGAAAAAAAGCAACAAAAACAAAAAACAACCCTGATGCTTCCACTGCCACATTTAGACCAAAGGCCCACAACAAACAGGTGAAGTTGTACTCCCAAAACATGCTCCAGAAACCCTGATAGATGGATTTACCTGTAATATTGTTTCAAAATTGAAAGTCAGTCCATTCCACAAAGTGAATTCTCCACTAGATGCACCAGTAACCAAGCGTCTCCCCTCAGGAGTCCACTGCAAAAGGAAGATATGACTTAACTTTGCAAATATGTAACACTCAAATACTTCTTCACAATTATCGGAATAGATTTTAAGCTTCTTTTCAGGGCATTTAATCACTGGTATTTACTGTCATTTGCCAGTCAGTGCAAAATAGACAAAAATGCATAAGCATGCCAGAGGGCTTCTGACTTCTGTTAACAACGGGATGAAGTTGCAGCACTATTAAAGCAACAACAAAACCTAATCACAAAGAGAACTGTGCTAGAGTTGTGTTGATGCCACACACAATACAAATCAATCCTGCTAAAATCAATGAAATGTTGTTAAAAGATGCTAAAAAAAAAGTTAAGGAGCATAGAGACAGACCTCTATCAGTCTTTTACCTGAGTCAAAATACATTACCTCCCCCAAAATCTTTCAACCTCTACAATAAAGCATCACAACTAAAAAATCCAATGCTATACTCACCCTGACAACAAATACTGGACATTTCACTTTATTAGTAGATGTCCGAACAAACTTTGTTGTTACAGCATTCATAGGGTTGTTCAGCATTCCTATAGGAGGGACCAACTAAGAAAGAAGAAACAGAAGGTTTAGGAATGACGCTTCTAACCAGAAGCCACAATGAAAGCATGCATTCTGAACACTCACATCTAGAAAACCAAGCTCCCATTGGCAGGGCTAGGGAATACCTCTGCAGAATCATCCAGAAACCTGAGCAACTTGCAATCTCAAGCATGCACAATCGACATCTTCAAGAGCATAAACTCACTGCACTATGGAAGTTCTTATGCCCATATTTAAAAGCCTATCCAATTTAAGTTGTCTTTTCAAGGTCACAGACTTCAACAGCAGCAGATAACATAGGGTGAAGACCCTTTACAAATTTGAGCCCTCCTGCTGAGGAAAATATAACTCTAGCTGACAGGCAGAGTCCCTCAGATTTTCTGGACCAATTTTAACCACAAGACTTCCTCAGGAAGTAGAAAGATTTTACTCACATCGTTATAATATCCTGCATCAGGCTGGATTGCACGCATATCTCTCTGGTCTCTCTGCCATACTCTATTCTGGAAAGAAGAAGAAAACTCCTGGTTTATATCACCACTACAGCAAAGAAGGAACATGTTGATAGCCAGGCTGATACAAGCATTGAATAAAGGTAACAACACATCCAAATGCATAAAACTGAGAAGACTCAGTTTTCATCAGATATTGGATAATTCATATTTTGTGAGATGTTAACACCTACTTTTGAAAAGCACTTTATGTGAAATAGAAATGTAGTATATTTTAGCTTCACAGTGCAGACTTCATCAACTTGTATCTGTGTGCGTATTAGAAACATGAGCTAGAATTTCAGTTCAAACATCTGGCTCACATCATTAGCTTGTTAGAACTGCTTAAGCCACGAGGAAACTGCATATGAGCTGTTGTTCTCATTTTCATAGGAATGCAACAAACCAACTAAGTGGTAAAGTGGAGGTGGAAGTGCAGTTCTGCCACGTCCCAGTCTTATTCCATTCAAAGCAGTAATGCAGGGCTTTTGTTTGTCTGCTTTTAAGTTAGTTTTTTTCTTATATCAAAGATCAAGGGTGCTCATTTCTGCCATAGTGGGGAAAAAAATAAGGTCATGAACTACTACAATTGTTTTTTCTTGTTATTTTTTGTTTTTAATTTGTCCACTGTTTTTTAGATTTGGAGTGAAGGGGAAGGGAGACATCCCTACAATAAACAACAAATATTTAAAGAATACTCTCATAAACAAATCTCCAAACTAAAATCATCCACTGTTTACAAGAGGTTGAATTCAGTTCATCATGCCCTTGCAATATTGCTGTTTTCAACAATCCCTATCTCTTCAGATTTGATCGTATGCCTCCTGAGCTAATAACCAGCATCTTGCACATCTGGATCAAAAGCTGGATCTATGAAGAAATGAGTATCACTCCATCAGGAAAGCTAAATAAGCGTTTTTCACTGAGACATTTCTTCAACAAAACCTATTTAAGTTACTCTGCATTTGCTCACTAACTGTACAGGAAAGGACTTACAAAGACCACAGCTCAAACTGCAGTATTATTTAGTAAAATGAGAACACATTTCATGGTGCCCTGGTTCCGGAGGAGAGGAACTCTCCATTTCAAAACCAAAACAACCATTACAGTGTTTACACCAAGTTGATGCCTACCCAGAAGTCAGAACATCACACAAGACATTCAGATGAACTCCCAGCTTGGAGTTCCAGTGCAGATGAAGGTAACACTGTTCTTTACAATTCAGCTAAAAATTCAGTCATGTACACATGCAGTGTTATTAAAAGCACTGCAGACTTTTGAATTCACTCCACGTCAAGTTTACAGACATCTATCAGTTGGTTTTAAAGTGTAGCAGCACATCTCTTGATATTCCAGACTATTCCACACACCCAGGAATCAGGAGCCTGAATTTCCAGAAGGAAAGAAGTTTTTCAACAATTCAAAAGTTAACTAACCTCCAAATATTTAATTACAGAAGGATTGTAATCTATAGTCTTTCGGTTCACAGCTTTTCTCATGCGTTTCCCATCGAAAGTAAGCTGTTGCATTGCTTGCTGCTGTGCAAAATCAGGTCTTTTGTAGAAGAGCTGCCGAGGCGCCTGGTGCTGGAATCTTGGCATATGGAAAAATCGGGGCGGGGAGCCGATTTCCGTGGCCATGGCTATCCCGTTTCTGAAATGCTGCAAAGTAACAGTGAAATCATTGGTTACTACAGAATAATAGCAAAAAGGCCCTGCCTGTACCTTCAGTAACTTAAGTCCACAAGGATAAATAAAGTTTCCTCCCAATAAGCAGCACTTTAGGAAGTCACATTTGCATTCCTCCTCCGTGTCACATTCCACTAACCTTAACCTATGGTAACTCCTTTATGGAAGCATCAAGAGGAATCAGACTGCGACAGATCGCTGTCAAGTTTGCACTACCACTGCTTAACCAAAACCAAACAAGAATGCCCTCTTGGCTGATACCAGGCTGAAACAAGGCTGATACAGGCCAGCCACAGTGAGCCCCTTCAGACAGGGTGTACAACTTCAGTTGGTAATGCGGAAAAAAGCTTTACAGAGCTGCTCCAAATCCTTACTCTAGGATCTGATAAGAAAATCTTCCTTTACATAATCTACAATAAATACAGTGCAGATCACAGTTTGCCTCAGCGTACACTTCCAACTTCTTTACTGCAAAATAAACGAATTACATAATTTCTAACATTTCCCAACAAAACAAAAAAAGAACATTAAGAAAATGAGTGCTAAAGAGAAAATGACAAAAGGAAATTAATCTAAGAAGTGATTTTTCATACTGCAACTTCATTAAATGACATCACAGTAGCCTCCTCACAGCTGAGAGCTACAACACACACTGTCTTTAATGTAAGCACGAAGTTCAAACTTTGCACTGACACTGTGAACCAGTGAAACTCCAAACTCCACTTTCAGCTGGCACACCACTGCCTGAATTGGAGTTGGGAAAGAATTTTAAACCAAAACAAACTGATGAAAAAAAAAAAAAAATGCTGAGAAGTCCTCCTCTGCACAAAGGCTGAAGTGTTTATACTGAGTAAGACTGCACGTGAGAAAGGATAGGAAAAGAATGGGTAGAATTTAAAACAAGAAGCTGAAATCTGCTTTTAAATCCATGAAGTTATTTTCTTACTCATGAATGGCCTCAAGTTGTGCCAGGGAAAGTTCAGGATGGATATTAAGAAACATTTCTTCACCAAAAGAGCAGTCAGGCACTGGAATGGGCTGCCCAGGGAGCTGGGGGAGTCACCATCCCTGGAGGTGTTCAAGAAACGAGTAGATGTTGTGCTAAGGGACATGGTTCAGAGGCAAATACTGGTGAGAGGTGGGCATCTGGGCTGGATGGTCACAGAGATCTTTCCTAACCTCAGTGATTCTGTGATTCTAAACTGCACATACCCTCAATTTGAAACAGCTGTAAAGTTATTTCAGTTGTTGGGCTTTAAGCTTTATCTTTTCTTTCCCCTTATTTTGGTAACTGCAAAATGATTCCATTTTTTACACAGAAAAACAAAGCCAAGATAGAAATGCTAAAAGGATGCTATGAAACAGCACACAGTTTGATCCTTTTCAGGAGGTGCTACTTAACCAGGAGGAGCAGGTTCCCTCCAAATCCCAGCTTGTTGGTACAGGGCAGGAATTCACCTGCAAACCCAGAAGTCATCCACTCACGGCACACAACTGTAACTCAGGTCACCATCCGAGACAGAAGTCTGAACTAGAATGTTTCTTTGTATGAGGAAAGGCAATTTAAGACCCATGGCAGGAAGAGCATCTTTTCTTGGACCACCCTATGTAACTGGAAACAAAGAACAGCTTTCAAATAAATGAACAAGCTTGCAGATATGTCTGAGAGCTGCTCAGTATCACGTAGCATAAGAGGACACAGACATCATTTGGAGACAGACCAAGTAACACCACTAACCACACAATGAGTGAAATATTAAGCTCACCTGGAACAAGAAAAAGGTTGCAGAACTTCTCACACAGGGAGCACACCGAGTACCCTAACGCTATCCCAGAGTCTCTTTCAACTCTCAGGAAAACAAAGCCAGTAAAAAAAAATGCACCTGTAATCTCACAAGTCTAAAAGATGTAATTAATCAGAAGGAAAAAAAAAAAGTATATTTTCAAGTCCAAATAGCATCCATATTCCCCTGTAGGCAATACAGAAATAAATGTCAAGAAGCAAGGATGCTGGTAAACACACATGCTGGGAAGCACTACATAAAAATACCTTTTTGGGAATAGCAATAAGTTGATCCTTCAGAAAACATACCTATCCTCTAGGAAGTAGTAACAACTCCACACGCAGAAAAATTGTTAGTTACACGTGCTGGTCTACACAGGACACCCAAAAACTACTGCAAGCAGACACCCACCGCCTTACATCAGTGTAAACACCCAAACAGCAGCAGAAAGTTTAAAAACATTATCGGTGTATGTTAACTACACCTCCTCACAGCCACTGACCCTTCTCACTGAGTTCATACCAGGACAAGATGGGATGAAATAAGGGAGATAATACACGATGAACAAAACAAAGGCTTGAAGTTCCTGTTATGCTTTCAGCTTTCTCCAACCCGTGAGCATACAGAAAGGTTTAATCCAGCTGCTCATAATCGTGTTCTTACAGTGCCCTGAATATCACTTATCTATGTAATATCCTCATGCTCCAGTAACCTTTGCTTGCTTCATGTCTGTAAGTGGGTATGTGTGCATATGTGTATATATGCACACCAAGTGAAGCTTCCGAAGAAGTTATAGGAACAAAGAGTCCTTCTGTACATATTCAGTTATCAGATGAAACTAACGTTTATCTCCAAGAACAGCTGCTCCAGTCAGACAGATATACCAGTTCACTGCTACCAACCTCTTCAACTGCCTTTTGCCAGCACCAAGGAATGTCTCAGCATGCTCTACTTTACCTCTTCTGTATCAGCTCAAAATTGGCTGGACTTCAGAAATCTGAAGTTCCTGCTGCACTGAGAGAATCATCAAGTAGAAAACAAAGTGCAATCCAGAGTAGCAACACTTCCCATTTTAAGCAAATTAATTGCACTTGGTTTTAACTTCAGTCCACCAACGGGAGTTCAGATGGAAGACTCCTTTTGTTCCTTAACATGGAATCACAGAGTGACAGAATGGTTTGGGTTGGAAGGCACCTTTAAGATCAGCTGGTTTCATCCCTGCTATCTGCAGGGACACATCCCCCTAGCCCAGCTTGTTCACAGCCCCATCCAGCCTGGCCTTGGTTGCTTCCAGGGAGGGGGCACCCACGACCTCTCTGGGCAACCTGCTCCAGTGCATCACCACCCTCACAGGAAAGAGTATCCTCCTAATATCTAGTCTAAATCTACCCTCTTCCAGTTTAAAGCCGTTTCCCCTCATCCTGTCGCTACCTGCTCTTATAAAAAGTCCCACCCCAGCTTTCCTGTAGGCCCCCTGCAGGTCCTGGAAGGTCCCTTTGGATCCTTCTCCAGGCTGGAGAGCTCCAGCTCTCTCAGCCTGTCCTCACAGCAGAGGCGATCTTTTTAAGTGGAAGGAGCACACAGCATCAAAATGAAAAGCAGGATTTTCCAACACCAAATGCTGGAAAGACGATGTCAGACATTCTCCTTTCTTTTGTCTTTTGGAAGAAATGTGCACCTTAGCTCTGAAGACTGGCAGTGACAGCTCCTGTCCCTCTCCCATTCCAGAACACTCAGCTTATATCTGGGAGACCACTTTCCAGACCCCACCAGTCAGCCTTTTTCCTCACCTGGAAACCTGCTTCCCAACAGAAAATAATCACGTGGAAGAACATATCCTTGACTCATCCTGCCATCTTTAGCACAATGTTTCATGTTTTAGGAACCAAAAAGAGACGTACACAACTTACTTTAGTCTCTACTCCATAGGAGCAGAGCAAGCCACCCTGGTTAATAGCTGAGAAGAACAAGCCTGGCAGACCTGTGGGCCTTTTCCAAGCACACAGTATCACCACATAGGTGGTTTGATAGAAAAATGATTATTTTCACCCAGTGTAAGTAAATGGTCTTCTGAATATTTTCAATCAGCACATTAGAGGGAAGGGCTGCTGGCCACAGCCACCTGCAGAACCCACACGTGGGCCCCCATCAGCCCAACAAGGCCAGGTGCAAGGTGTTGCCCTGGGATCAGGACAACCCCAAATATGCTCACAGGCTGGGCACAGAATGGAAGGAGAGCAGCCCTGAGGAGAAAGACATGGGGGTGTTGGTAGACAAAAGATGAAACTAAGCTAGCAACATGCACCTGTAGCCCAGAATGAATGCCAAATACAAGTCCTGGGCTGCAATGAAAGCAACACAGCCAACAGGGAAAGGGAGGTGATGGCCCCCCTTTACTCTGTTGTCACGGGGTCCCACCTACAGTGCTGCACTCAGCTCACATCCCCAGCTGCTGGAGCATTCACAGGCAGCCAGGACTACAGCACTCCTGTGGAGCCAGGCTGAGAGCAGGGCTTAGAAGGCTTTGGGGAGACCTCACAGCAGCTTCCAGTACCTAAAGATCAGAAGAAACTCTCTGTCAGGGAGTGTAGTGATAGCTGAAAACTATTACTCCCTGTCCTACTCCTGCCAGGATGGAGAGGGCCCTGGGCAGCCTGGCCAGGTGGGAGGTGTCCCTGCCCATGGCAGGGGACGGAACCGGATGGGCTTTAAAGGTCCCTTCCAACCCAAAGCATCTAATGACTGTGACATAGGAATTTATAGGTCTGTGCCTAGCTGAGGTCTTTCCCATTGGTTAGCCATCACTTCACTTGCATATCCCCAGCAACAATGTCAAACTAGTTAAAAATACATTAGCATCTCCAAGACACTCTTTGACCTGCCTTGACTTCGAGCTCCTTAACTGAACATCACTACTTTTGA
This sequence comes from Odontophorus gujanensis, assembly GCA_013399175.1. Classification (NCBI taxonomy): domain Eukaryota; kingdom Metazoa; phylum Chordata; class Aves; order Galliformes; family Odontophoridae; genus Odontophorus; species Odontophorus gujanensis. Next base: position 483,816 of record VXAB01012277.1, read on the forward strand.
TAAAAAGCACCTCACACTGCAGTGGTAACAGAAGCGTGCACTGGTCAATAACATGCAATAACATGCACATTTTTCCAACTTAGACCTGAGGCTAAGAGCTTTCCTAAAATGGGGCTTAAATTTTGAACACCTTAAACGAGAAGGAAGCAAGTAGCAGCTTTTGATTTCAGATGTTTCTTTTCTGCAGGAGGAACAAGTGTCAGTACTGAAAGGTGTGGGGCTTCTTTTGTCACTTCAAGTTCCACAGGCAAACACTAAGCCCGTGACCCTCTAGAATATTAGGGAAAGCATACAGACAATTTGAAATGAAGACACCTGAAAGCCCAAGGGAGGATGGGCTATGAGGAAAGAAACTCAGAGTCAGACTGAAAGAGGGCTTTGCAACCTGAACCTTTGAGAACTGAGTCAGCTTAGCAGCACATAAGTTTCACATACAATCAATGCCTTCGTCTAATTTTCTTTTTCTAGTGATAAGTACATAACATATAACCTAGTATCTCGAGCACAGCTCATCTGATGCTCAAAATGAGTCCGATTCATTCCAAAACAGACATACAGAAGTGTCTGAATACACCTTTTAAAAAAAAAACCTACTTTAGTTCACAGGACTCAGGAGGTGCATCATGCCTCACCACCTTGGCCACAATAAAGGAAACTGTTCTGACAAGAAAGGTGTCCTACAACTCCCTTCCTTCACCCTCAGAAGGGACTCCTGCACTGCAAATTCTGGGCGCCTTCCATGTTTGCCATGCTGCACTAAACCTTGGCTACAAGACGCACAAGTCCTGGTATGCTGCTATCATTTCTGTGTTGCAGTTTGATAGTTTTGTGTTTTAATTTTAAACAATAGTAGTTCAGAGAGGAAAAATAATTAATTCTTTGATGAGAGCTGCACTGATCTTACAACCCAGACATTCCTACTGTGAGTCACCAACACAACAGCACCAGGCTGACTGAAATACTGTCCGGTTCTTTCTCACGCTGAATACCCATGCTGTCACAATCTGAAGCCACCAACTTGTCAAGAAACAAAATCTGACTTTTAAATCACAGAACATAGGATGACCAACAGTAAGAACAGAAAAGGAAAGGATTTACAAGCAAAAGAGCACACTTGTATTTGCTAACCTTAAATATCAGGGCTCTCTATCAGGACTTGCTGTACTAACACTAAGCCTAATAATGAGAAGCAAATTAAAGAAATCCAGCTGCATCTGCTTGGGCGGATTCAAGCCGGTGACCCTGCAATCTCACACAACATGTAGCTTCTTACATATTATTTTTAGCAGGAACATTGTAACACATGTTGTTTATAAGAACACACTGTTGGCACTCACTGCCACTTTCAGGTTCCTCTTGTTAGGGCTGCAGGCAGCACAGAGCTCGCTGCCAGCCCCAGGAGCACACCCGGCCTCCTTGCTCACCCTCCCAAGGCTCTGCTGACCCTTTCCTCTGGTATATCTAGGTCCCTCTTGACCCAAGGGTTGCTAGTTTAGGTATGTAATCTCCCAAATCACCAGGTTATCATCTCTCCCTCTCATCTCACAGGAGACTAGACTGGAAGCTTACTGAATTCCAGAAAAAAATTACAACATAGGTATGATACAGAAGAATCTGCTGCTTTGCTTTTATTTGTTTATTCTCTGCTCCTGGCAAGAGACAACTTAATAAAAGACTCAAGTCCTCAATTTAAAAAACAAACACCGGAGAATGGGACAAGGAAATCCTATCAGAAGTCCGCAGAACTTTCTGTTCTGTGGAAGGAAGAAGGACAAGAAGGCCTTCACCATTCACAGGGTGAAAATGAACTATGGACACAGCACCTGGGATCTGATGCAGAAACCATCCACCCAGATTCTGATCAAATCCATACAACCTAATACCAGCTTGATACTGTTCACACCAGGGAATAGAAAAATGCACATTTAATGCGTTAGTTGACTATCAAGACTCCTTCACAATGCTGAAAACATCAAAGGCTTTTCACTAAGACTTGGAAATCAGTAAACTGTAACTTGTTAGAAGGATTGGCCTTCCCCAGACTCTCCCTACCGAGGGCTTGGCACACCTGTCTAATTCTTACAGCTTTTGTGTGAGAACAAACATTGAGAGTAAAGAAAAAGTGTTGCAAAAATTTGCAAGAGCTAAGGAACAATCTCTTCTCCTCAGTGTTACTTCTGACAAAGCAGTGCTGCTTGCCACATCAGGTTCCTCGCTAAATAAAGACAGAACAGCTATTACATTTCCATGACTAAGAAACTGAAGTCCCTGGAGAAGCAGCAGGAAGCAAAGCAACACTATCATTTGTGATCATGTGAAAAACTGTAAGAAGGCTCAGAAAAAACCCACAACTAAAAGCAAACAATGAGACTTCTCCAGTACTTATCAACTATAATGACAATATTTTTTCTACCTCTCTCTCCTAAAAGACTTTACACTTCTTTAATCATGGCTGGGGAATGTCAGGATGTGACAAGATTCTGGGCACTGCTACAGCCACGTTCCAGAACAAATGTCCAGGGGCACGCTGCCTCACAGTACTACCCTAACAGCACCTACAGAGGTATCTTCCAACATCCTCACTGAAGGGACACACCAGAACTGGAGAGAACAGCTCAAACTTTACCAAATCACACAATGCTGCTAAAAACTCTTCCAGGCCCTGCTACAGAGATTCCAACCCACGCTTTGCTGCAGGACTGCTGACTTGCTGCTGGATCAGAGTTGAAAAAAAGGTAAACAAAATGAACAACAACATAAAAACACACATGCACAAATCCCCATCAACCAAATGCACCCGAAATAATTACAGAAACAGGGAAAGAAAACAACACTGCTGAACTATTACAAACAAGTTCCAATTGCAGCATTATTCCCATAGATATCTGCTTCAGTGGACATGAAGTCAAGCACACATGCGAATTCAGCTTTTGCCTCAGTTTGCTGTAGAAAAGTACCAGGTAAGCCCTGCTTGACACTACCTGGGCTACAAGTTGCCTCCTGAGGAACAAGCCTAAATTAGCAACAAACATTATAATTACTTTATGATTAAAAAACTCTGCTTTTGAAAGTCTGCATCGTATTTTTTAATCAGTTCTGGAAGTTCTGTTTGAAATGTCTGCTTTCAAACACAGTCAGAGGAGGGATTCTCGTATACAAATCAACATCGAATACTGGAACGCTTCCTGCACTGATGAAAGACAAATACTCCACGTGCTTACACAACTCCACCCCTACATAACTAATGCCAGATCCCTTCATATTACATAAAGAACCTAAGTCCCCTAGGTCACTCCTCCACACTCACTGTTTCTCAAGGGAAGAAAATGAGAATATGATCTTCAAAGATGGATTTAAGATTGTGGCTGCACAGGAAAAATGAGTTGTGCACAACTATTGTTTTCTTACTTTCTCGAGACACTTCACATTGCTAGCTCAGCACCAGAAGAGCCAGGCCTGGTTCACAAGGTTACATGATAAGCACTAACTGAACAGGATTGCTTCATTTTTACTCAACACCGAGTTCAGAAATCAGAACAGCGTTAACAAAAATGAATTAGAAATACACTCCTTTTTTTTTTAACTAAAATTACACAGCCATCTCCTCCAGGAATAACTTCGTGGCCTTTTGTCGTGAATGCAAAGTCAGATTGCAGTCTGTACACGATTAGAAGCATACTGCTCCACAGCCACATTTAAACTTCTCTAGTAAGTAGCCTTTGCATTTCAACATTTAGTAGCATTCAAGAAAAGTGCATACATTTATGTTCCCTACCAACACATTTTTCAGTAAAGAAACTTCAAATCCATATCCAGCAGTTCTCAACCAAGTCCTGTGAAGTGCATTACCCAGCAGCCAGGCTCCCCGTGACAACCAGCAGCAGGGCATCACAGAGAGATGCAGCTCGCCTAAGATCCCTCAGTGTCTCTCCTTTCTCCTATCACCTGCCCTGAGAGCACCAGCAAAAGCAACACGCAGCTGCTTAGGTCAATACTGCCAACATAGTGTACAGAATGCCTGGCAGCAATAGTGCTCAAGGCTCAACAGAAGGAATGACTAGAGAAAGATCCAGCTTATTTATTAACTCTAGATTTTCTGACAGGAAAACATTTCCATCCACTAGCAGAAAGAAGTGGCAACGTAGGGTTTGATGGGAGTTAAACCCATGCTTCAGTCAGCCAACTCTGTAATTTAGGAACTACACAAACATTCAAAACCAAGCATGCTATACTAACAGCTGAACAGCCTGCAGTCCTACTTGCAGATTTGGTCAATCTATGGTTTTCCTTGTGTTATAAAAATCTAACAGTCTCCTGCAAGAAGTGCAGGTTTGTTTACACAGTTGCCTCAATAGAAAGAAAAGCATTTTCAAAGTCAGCTGTGATGTTGGTTTGGAGAAGGGGGACAATGCTGGAACATGTGACCTGACCACACCATTTAAACACAACTCCGTGAGCTTCAGCGCTGATGGAAGTCAATGAAGGACTGCTAAGATCAAGTTCAGTCACAACCTGAACACAACCTGAAACTGCTGACACCAACTAGCGTCCCGCCCTGCCCACAACTGTGTCCTACATTACCCCTGTTACAGCAGTACAAACACCTGTGTGACCAGACCAGCCACTCAGAACTACTGTATCATGAGACCTTTGCTCCTAATACTGGTCAAACTGCAGAGCAGCATCACAGCTAACTTACCAAGGAGTTCCAGGAATACAGGCAGAGAAAAGACCCGAGCAAGAGCAGGAGCAGGCAGCTCTCTAGGCTGCAGTGCCAGCTCAGAGTGCCACCAGCACCCAGCGGGAGGATGGCAGAGCAGAGGCAGGCACCCTGGGGCTCTCGGTGCAGGCCTTGCATCAGCTGGAGCTGTGGCATTTCACATCAGCTCAACACACAGCTCCTGCCAGATTCAAAGCTGGTGACGAACACTCGTGCACTCACAGGAGAATTCAAATCAATGAGATGCCAAAGCTTTGTAGGAAACACCAAAACGACACCAAACACATCACACAATACAAGGTTGCCTGTACCCCAGTCTCTGGCTTCCCATTAAAAAATGACACATTCATATTCGCTTTCACATCATGTCTCTTTTTGAATCAGGAAAGTGATTTAGAAGAAACCTCAAATATTTAAACAGAAACAGGGATTAATGCAAGCACCTGCGTGGCCGTGCGGAAGCTCACGAAACAGCCTCAGTAAAAGAACCCCTCAGTTTAAACACACCACTGCTGTGAGCTGCAAAACCACTCCAACCTTACGCTGCCACACTGCTCCACGGGGGCAGCTGCTCCAGGTGGAGCTGCAGGGGTGTGACTGTGGGTAACTCGAAATCCATGCTTCGTGACCAGCTGCAGTGCACTGAAATTGGCACTAAACAGCCACAATCTCAAACATTTGGGGATGCATTTTCCTATGAGTGGACTTTGTTACTGTATTAACTAAGGCAAGAACTAGTGCTCGCTGCCTCTCAAGGCACAAGGCGGTCACTGAGGGCAGCACCATGGCTGCCGCAGAGCTGGGGATTGCCAGCACCACTTCCTTCCCCACTTCAGCCATCCCAAAAACGATGTTTGTGACACACACACCACAACAGAACTGGCAGATGATTACAAGTCACCAAAGAGGCCTGCGTTTCACTCAGAGAAAGGCTCTCCCTGTACAGCGGTTTGGACAGGGCAAGGACTCCAGAACCAAGAAAAGAGAGGCAGAAGAAATCACTTTTTAAATGCCATTTAATTTTAAAATTAATCTTGAATGCCTACAAGTTTAAGGTTCCACCAAATTCACAACAATTACAAAGACCCAATAGCTAACACACAACTAAATCTTTCCTTGGCAACCAGCACGTTTCATGTCAGCAGATATTCATCAAATAACAGAACGAGCTCATGACAAATGCTGTTCTTCACACCAAAATGAGCTCACTAATTACAAGTAAACAGAAGACAAGAGGTGTTTAGGTTTAGGAGGACTACGGATAAAAATACCATGTTTAAATAAATAAAAAAAAAGAACTTGTAAATCTTGGACAGAAAATAATGCACCAAGGTCACTGCTGCAGTATGCACACACAAAGAGGAAGAGATTATTTCAGTGATGACTGAGGAACATCAAAACCTGCCTATACTTTACCTATTCCATTAATATGTGAGCACTTCACGGCATTTTCTGCAACACCTGAGTGCAGCCAGTTTTACCAGGGCTATTCCACAGTAAAGTTTGACATTGTACAGTAAATCTTTGTTCCCAAAGAAGAGAGAAACTGAGATAAAAATAATCCCGAAATAAAGGCCCAGAGCAGAACATCCCCAATTCCTGGCAGCATTTCTTTGTAGCTCTCTCGATACAACTCCCTATCAGACTATCCCATACAATGGAAGCAGCACTCACTCTTCCTGAACGAGGAGACTTCTTTATGAACACGAGTTTAATTTTTCAGTACAGAACAGGTTTGTAGCTTACTGGGTACAGGAAGAACTGTTTTGGCCATTCTTTGTATTTCTTTTGGTGCAGAATAGCACTATGAAAGAAAAAAACTACCACTACCAGTAGCTCATTTTCAAGGAGCAAAATAATCGGGCCTCTAGTAAACATTCCTACTCAGGGAATTCACAGCTGTGATCAAGATAGTGCAAACTGCAAGGAAAACACACCAATAAATACAACAGTATTGAGCTTGGTAGGCTTAAACTCATGTCCAGACTCAGGCTTCAAGTCTTTGAAAGTACCACTGCTTGAGTTCAGCAGTTACTCTCAGATTTTGTGTTGGGTTGTTAGGTCATGGATTTATTTTCTCATTAAATCAAATCCCCTTTAGACAACAGAAAGAAACCTGAAATATAAACTTAAAAAAAAGCAACACAGAACAATGAAGAGCTGGAACTCCTGGCTGCCTCCCTCATCACATTCCCCACAGAAGTGCAAGCTTCTCCATGCCCTAAGACATTGAAGCCTTACTATTTCCCACTGTTAACTTTAATTTTTATTGCCCTACCACAAATTGAAAAGCAATTTTAACCAGCATTTCACAGCGCAGTGCGTGCAGTGTCTACATCAAGATTGTTATCAAACGTAATGGTGTAAATATGTACTTCACATTGCATTTTGAGTTTCACAGGAGAACAGGCAGCTCACCCAGGCAGGCTGCGGGGAGCAGGTTGGACCAGAAATGACATTCCATCTCACACCAACTTGTTTTTAAGCACTAGCGAGTAAGAATGAACGGCCCTGAGTCTTGCACAGTGCTGAAACCTGGGGTGGTGATTTCTCAAAAATAAAGTGAAATTGAGAATAAAACACAACTCAGAGCTGTCCACCTAGCAGTGTCTACCTTTCTGCTCTTACTTCCAGAGATTCTCTGTCTGAGAGGAAACCTCACATTCATTGCAGCTTTAATCCTTTGGAAGATTTCCCCATGTTCTCACCCCATTATCAAGCTTTAAGACTATTCAATTTAGCTGAAGCTTTGAATAGTCTTAAAGCTGGGAACATTAGCTATAGCAGCAAAAACTGTACTTCTGTCACTTTCACTCCACATTAAATTTTCAGAAACAAAATGATATAATAATATGGAGGAAAACGTGACAAATAAGAATACAAACTTCACAGATGCAGTACAGCTCAAGTTTTCAGCTTGTTTTCTCAATATTCCTATCCAGAGATATCAGTTTCCTAAAAATACAAGCTACGATAGTGTCTGAGCAAGGTAGGAGTTACTTGTTTTTGTCAGTTTTAACAAGCAAAACACAGAAATTCCCTAGATAACAACGCCGTTGTTAGCAGCTGCGGAAAAGAGAAATACTTTGCATGGAACTACCTCACTAAGAAGTTGAACTACTTTTTCACATCCCTACGCAATCCAAAGTCTTCTCCATCACATTTTTCAAGTCCCTCAGAAGAGCAAGGCATCTGCTAGAGATGGGAACAAACCATAAGCTCTTACCCCCTCCTCTGACCAAGGCTTCTTTCTGCTACAGCAAACTACCTCTGTTTCAAGCTCACTTTACAATGCCCACATTATTAGTCCTTGTGCTCAGCAGAGGCTTTCAATTCCAGTGTTCTACAGAGTAATGGATACTGCTGCCTCTTAGCTGCCAGTCTTTTACAGCCTGAAAGAGCAAGCGTTCAACGAAGGACCAGCACTTTGGATAACAGCGGCAACATACAAATGTCTGGCACTATAAATAGTTAAAGGTTTCAGCAGCTCAAGGAGTTTCTTATTAGATTAAAGGACATCTAGATACTGGCACTGCTGTGCAGAGAAGTGTGGGTGCCCCAACCCCGGAGGTGCTCAGGGTCAGGCTGATGGGCCCTGGGACTGGCTGGTCTTTAGGATCCCTTTCACCCCAAGCCATCCCGTAGTTCTATTATAAATGCATACTAGTTAATAGGGAATTAACTGGTATTAACTAATTAATTCTCTACAGCTCAAAGATTTTTCACACATCCTCAATTTTTCCATATTTACTTATAAAAACTGACAATCAATTATATCAGCTTCTGAAACAGTCACACGAAGGCAGGTCAAGCCAAGCCCAGCTTCCAAGTTCTAGAGCAGGTGGGCAGAGAACTCCAAAAATGCTAAACAGCAAACCAATTAAAGACATGCCAACTTGCTCTCCCTGTACCGAGGCTGTTTAAATAAAGTGTATTTTTTACCAGAATTTTGTAGCTGCCCATTAGAAATACCACAGCACAACTAAACAAGACGTTAGGAAGTAGACTGTAAATACAGGTTTTTATTACTAGATACCGTCGATTAAAGATGAAATCAGAACATTGTAACAAAATGCTCAGAATTCAGTTCTGCTCACGAGCATTTCAAGAGGAAGAAACACTGAATACTCTGACGCAACTATATGACAGTGTACTTGCATAATGTAAGCCCCCTGACAAATATCCATGTGGAACTGCCTTTATTAAAGCAATGGCAGGTTTGAGTTTGCAGAGGTACAAAAGGATAAAAATTGGCTGCAAGAAGGATGGAGGACTGAAGTTCCTAAAGAAAAACAGATTCTCAACCTCAATCCACAAATTGTGAGTAAAGATATAATAAGGCACAGAGCCAGGGGTACAGAACTACTTACCTATGGCAGTTTTTCTAAGACAGAAACACTCACATGAGCATCACTACTGCAAAATACTTATTTCAAGGTATACAATAACCTAATCATAAAGGAGAAGCTAAGAGTCAGCAAGGGAGAAATAATGTCCATGTTCACGAAGTTTAGTGAGTTGCCGCCAGTGGAAAAAGAGACACTTTTTCTAATTTTAACAAGTCATCACTGCTCCTTCTTACTGAGAAATAACACCACCATCGGACTGTGCCACCGCGCACTCAACAGAGCCCACCCACCCACCTTCCAGGGTACGTAAGCGCCTGCAGCACGTGGCCGTACGTGCCCCAGAGCCCTCACAGCCCGCGCCCGACCCCAGTTAGATCCCATCGGAGCCGGACGGGCCCTATAGGCTCCCAGCAGCCACGCACAGCAGAAGAGCGCTTCCCGCCGCCCCGCGACGTTCAGACCCCACACGGCCTTCCCGCGNTCAGACCCCCCCCGGCCCTCCGGCGGACAAGCCCGGGCCGCGCTCCGCGCTCCCGAGACGCCGCGTCCCCCCCCCCACCCGTCGCTGCAGCCGCCGCCGGCTCTCGGCCTCCCGCGGGCGGCCCGCACCGCTCCTGGGCCGCGGCCTAAAAATGGCGGAGGGAACGGCGCTCCCCGGGCCCCGCGCCCGCCCCGCCCCGCGCTCACCGTCCAGCCGCCGGCTCTCACCGCGCCTTCGCGCCCCTCCGCTCGCCTCGCCTCGTCCTCCCGGCCCCGCAAACCGCCGCCGCCGCCTCACGAGCCCCCGCCGCGGCCGGCCGCCATCTTCCTGCCCCCACCAGCGCCAGGGGCGGCGCACGCGCCCCACGTCAAGACGCTCGGCGGTGGGGAGGCCGCGGCCACTGCGCAGGCGCGCAGAGGATTGCGCACGCCGCTTCCGCGAGCCTCCCGCCGCTACACCTCCTGCGCATGCGCGGTCGGAAGCCGAGCGCCCCGCAGAGCCGACCCGCGCGGCTGGAAGCGCGAAGCGCTGCGCGCATGCGCCTGGCCTGGACCGGCGTCTGCTGCAGGAGGGAAGCGGCCGGAGCCGGGCTGGGCGGGCGCTGCACCGGGAGCTCCGGACCTGCGCTCCCTTCCGCTCCCGAGCGTTGGTGGCGTGGGGTTTTTCCTTCTGAATAACGGGAGTTCTCATGGAAATACGAGAGCCCGTGTTTCAGAGATGAAAACGCCTTAAAGCTGCATGCACGGAAATATTCTGCAGGATAACTGAGTGACAACAGGAGCAGTGCTGGGGAGCGTTCCCAGTGCCCCATGAAGGCTCACCTTCTGCCTGGCTCTGTGCTCCCTTCGTGACAATTAACCGGATCCAGTAACGGTGATTAGTCTGGTTTGTTGGCTCAGTAGGAACCATAGTAACAGAATTATCCTATTTCTTTCCCTTTTGCATCAGTGGAACTCCACATTTCCATCAGCAGAGCAGTGACCTGACACCCGTGCTGCTGTTCGGTTCGGCTCTTCTTCCTGCAAGCATTTGTCTTTGTTCTTCCAGGCTAATCAGTTTATTGAAAAGGTCTTTGTAAATGAGAATATGCACATAATATTTATAAAACACAGGACCTTAGTTAGAAATACATTTTAATTTACACCAAGCAATAATACAATGAGCTTGTAAAAGTCCACCATCCTGATGTAACTATTTGAAAGACAATGGGACTTGATTCTGCCTATCCAGGAGTCAAGAATAAGTGTCCCCACTCTTTTTTTACAACAAACCAACATACAAGCAAAAAACCAAAACAAACAGGTCTACATTCCTGCTAAAACCCAGAAACGTGTACAGAATTCCCAAATCGGGAAGAAGAATCTGGAAGAAACAAATATTGGAGCCACTGAGAAAAGATTTTTGAAGTTCTTGTGCCCTCACAATGCAGGCATCCTTATCAAACCAAGAGGACTGCACTGATCTCCAGTACGCCTGCATCGGACAGTGCTGAAGCTCCCTTTATCCACAGCTCCCCTCCTCAGCCCGGGAGCTGGACTGGTACAGAGGGTGGAGAGACAAAGTTTTCAAATTTTTCCACTCTTTTGGAGGGGTTGAGGCTCAACCTTAGTACTGGAAGCTGCGTTTAGTCTGAATGTCGTCAAGAATCTGCTGTAATTCCTCATCTTCAAATCGGCCCTCCAAGCTGCAAGATGAAAAAACGAGGGCACATTAAAGCTTTTAGTCTCCCTGCTCCCCTCTGAATTCACTTCAGACACCCGTGCAGAGCCACCTCTTTACGTGACAGACTTCCACCCTTCCCAGAACTTCATGTGTAATCATTTAAATTCATTGTAACAAAAAGGCAACACAGGTGTAGGCTTAAACAGACCCCTTGGCCTCATGCTCATAAGCCAGTCTAGACTGGCTATGAAGAATGTGAGGAACCGCCTCAAGTTGCACCAAGGGAGCTTTAGATTAGAAAGAATTTCTTCACAGAAAGGGTGTTCAGGTATAGGCACAGGCTGCCCAGGGAAATGGTGGTCTCTTTTTGTGGATGCATTCAAGAAATGTGTGTCCAAGATTCTATGATTCTATTAAATCTTAGCATACAAGGCTCCGAGCAACTTCACTGAGCTGTGGATGTCCCTGTTCACTGCAGGGGAGCTGGAGCAGATGGCCTTTAAAGGTCCCTTCTGACTCTACAGTTTTATCACTCTTAATCCAGTAAATGTTATCTGAAATGCATTAGGGACACTGACATTGCTTTACTGTCAGATTAATGGGTAAGCGAAGAAAAACTGAGACAAAAAGTCTTCCCATTAACAGATTTGGATTGTGGAGAAGGTATCTGTCCATGGATAGCTTTAGATCACAGGAAAGTACACAATGCTCCTTTTGGAACATGTAGGTGCTCACCTAGGAATCAAAGCTTTGGCTTCCTCAGCAGTCTCTGGACATAAGTTAGCCAAACACGCCAATTCAAATTTATGGAGCTTTTTCTGGAGCAGCAAGCTGTAAGGAAAGACAACAACTTGGTGAAACTACAAGCAAGATAGATAAACAAAGGAGCAACAAACCAAACAGATAACAGAACTCTCTCTTTCACTCCACTTTTTGGCACTACATTCAAGGCTTTTGGAAGAAGAAATACCTGTTACATAACTGAATAGGTAAAAAAGTCACAGTTGTGGGAAGACCCCAGAATTACACTAGAGATAGCCTAGAAAACCCTCCCGCTTTAACATAAATATGTTGTCTTTCAAACAAGGAAAACAAAGCAGCTCAGCAGGCCCAACTGGGACCGAGCACAATGCTCCATAAAGAACTACCATCCAATTTCTTACCTTTCCAAAAAGCCAAGACTCAGAGCTGTAGTGGTCCAAATCAGGAAACATCACTAAACCTCACTTCCATAAAACAACACCAACGTTACACATCAAATCTCCCACCCACCTCCGAACGCTGGCAATGGTCTCACGGTTTTTGAAGCGGCTGAAGCGTGCTGTGTAATTCAGAGTTTTCATGAAGACTTCTGACAGCTCCTGCTCATCTTCTGCGCTCTCATTCTGCTGCTTACGATGCTCAAGAAGCATATGTACTTCTGAATTCAGAAGAGTTTCCGCAGTTTCAAATTCTACATTTGAACAAGTGAACGGCAGCATTAAAAGAAGTAAAGCATGGATAAAAAAGTCCACTTACAGTTTTGTGTTTGTGTGAGTGAGCTTTGGGAAATAACAACAGGACAATGTGCTTCTCTGCCCTTTCAGCAAGAACTGGATGGCATTCTATGCTGAAAATGGATAAAAACACCATTCTGAGCAGCCACCCAGCACTGTCTGTCTGCCCACATTTTTTACATTTGCAGCCCCAAACTTGCAGTTTCCTGACATATTTTTTGCAGTGCTTTTCTCACCTACTTTTGGTAGAACTTAAGTAATGTACGACCAGTTTTATGAAGAAGGTATTTAGCAATGCAAATTCCATCCTGATTTACGGAATCAAACCCTATAACCCAGAGTTAGGTTACAAAGCAGGTATGTTTACTCGGCTTAAGCACAAGCGTCGGGGGCAAGGGGGATAGCTCCACCAAACTTGCACACTGACCAGCAGAAGTATTACATATTTGTAAGCCAAGCTCATTCATATTCAACAGGTTTCATGAAATTTGTTCACATCTTCATTGTTTTCATCCCTCCCCCTAATGCATGAGCTTTGGCTGCCTTAGGTGGTCGGTGGATGAAGGCTCAATGTCTTCCTCCCCATCTGGTGGTCACGCCTGGATGAACTAAGCAGTCTTCCTCGCAGTGTCCTTTTGAACTCTTGCAGTGATTCCTTTTTTTTTTTTCCTCCTGGTTCTGCTGACTACAGTCCTACTCCCCCCCAATTATCCTTTATCTTACCACCTATGGCCCTGCTTCTTACTTATCTTATCCTACAGCCCTGCTCCTTCCTTCAGATGGTCCTCATCCAGTTGACCAGAGGGATTACAGCCTGTTTTTCTTGTGGTGGTCTGTGCAAGCACTTAAACAATGGGTCAAATTCAACCCCCCTCTATCAATCCAGAGTTGATACAGTCCTGGAAGGACTCCGAGGGGTTCTTAAAGTAAACTGAGCATGCTAAGACAGGCCTCATGTGCCCAAAAGAGTGACAGACGGCTGGAACCAGGCACTATCAGAAACCCAGGGGCCCTTCAGCACTTGTTCACAAAGCTCTTGTTTGGTGTTTTTCCTTCTACAAAATAATCCTTCTATCTGTTAGAGCCCCGGCTCATCACTCAGCCTCCAGACGGCCGTCTTCCCAAGGGCAGCGATACCGCAACATCGAAAGAAGCGTGGATTAAAAACTACGGGCTACATCTAAACCAAGAACCTGCAGCTGCAAGCGGCTGCGACGAACCGCGTTCCTCCTGTACACGCGCGCGCGGCCCAGCACGCAGCACCGCAGCTCCCCACGCCCACTCAGGAGGCGCGGCCGCGTCCCACCGCGCACCTTTAGGGAACACGAGCTGCGAGGCGTCCTCCTCCACGTCCGCCGTCCGCGGGTCGCTGCCGCCCGCCGCCATCACCTCGCCGGGAAGCGGAAGCGCCGGCGACCGGAAGCGCGGCGCCCTCGGCCCCGCGTCCCGCCAGGGGGAGCTGCGCTGACAGGAGCGGGCGCGCGCGCTGCGGGTGCGTGTGTGTGCTTGGGCGCTGAGTCTCACAGACACGCGCAACGATGAACCCCGATCCTAATGCGCTCGCCCTCCCTGCAGGGGATCTGTTGGGGGGAAACCACGCGGCTCTTTGGTACTGACAAACCCAGAGGAAAAGTCGCGGTGCCCACGGGCAGTACGTGGGAGCTGCAGGCGCGCCTCTGCCTGCCCGGCTGCGCAGGAGCGTGCTGGGAACTGCGGGCACCTCCGTTTTGGTGCCTCGGAATGCAGGCAGCAAACGGTGTCCGCGGGGCACGTGCCCACGCCGGCATTGGATCTGTGTCGCTGTGGTAAATACGCGTGCGTTTGGTGGGAAGGAGCGCGGAGAACAATAGCAGCACGCTGAGGAAGTTGCCTTCTTTCGACAACTGGCTTGTGGAAACGAACTCTGTAACCGAGGGTTAGGTTACATTCAGCGCTGCACACGCACTAATGCGCTCGCCGAAGGTAGAAGCGACTGCGTATTTAAAAGCATAAAACATTCATATTCATTACATTTGCGAGGACTGGGACAGGTTATTATAGAGAATTCCGAGAAATCGCTTCCGTAAGCACCGCCCCGAATTCCTCTTGGTGAGCATGCGCAGTTCGTCCTGCTGTCGTGAGGGGCGGGTCCTGAAGACGAAGGACGGTGGTGTTTCGCGCTTTGCCCTTTTTCACTCTGTCGCAGCTGAGGAGGTTAATCCGGTTTCTTCTGGTTGCTATCTTACTGCACCTTTGTAGCATCACTTGTCCCAGCGTAGCAGCCTGTCAGGGTGCCCCTCACTGTTCTTGTTCGAGGTCCGTTCCTCCCTTCCGTTTGCTCAGTCCCTAAGTTTTATTTTAACCCGTTCTTGTCTCACTACCTTCTTTGTAGGCCCCGGAAAGCTGCAGGCAGGATGGAAATGACTGTACTTCTCCTGACGCTGTTGGAGGCGGGGGCAGCAAAGTAACGTGTGCAGTGGCACTTTCCCCGGAGAACGCACATGAAAGTGCCCAACCAGCTTACGACTCAGTAATCGTCTTAGCAGACTCCACAATGTCATCCTGTGCCCTTAAAGAAAGGCAGAAATAGATGGCTGGAGGATTTACCGTGAGACCGCCCCTGCTCTCCTCAACTCACATCTGTGCCAGCTGCAGCGCTTCCTGAGCCCTGGGGGAGGGGCACAGCCAGCGTGAGCTCTACCAGGAGCTACGGATCGGGTCTTAGCTCCTTAATGTTTGTTAACTACCTATGAGCGTGGCAGAGGAGCTAGCTGAAAACTAATTAGCTAAGTGGTACAAACAAAGACATTCGGGAAGATAGTGTGGAAATATCTCAGACCATCTAGCAAATGAGGCTATTTCAATTATGTTTACAAGAAAACATGGAAATCTATGGCAGATTGATTGTTTGGCACCCTAACGGCTTCTCACATAACCCGTCTCCTCAGAGCGTCACGATCCTCAAACAGTGGGTAGCTCACAGTCTCAGTTACATAGATTTGTACTTTAATCGTTCCCCAAAGATCTCTCCTACTTACATACACAAAAACTGAAGCAATTCAGGGAAAGCCTCATAGCTGCAAGAAGGTAAAGGTACAGCTAAAGGAGGATGTGGTGGAGGGAAACGGCTTGCTGTCACTGCTGTGCTTGGCTTTAGACTCCAGCCTACTGTTCATAGGCTAGGGCAGAAAGTAGTGACCACTGCTGGGTTCACGACACCTGAGGTTTGTTCAACAGACCGATGTCTTCATTCCCTCAGTTTGAAAACAGACCTACTAACAGCTGACTGCACACGCACACAAAATAGAACAACAAAAAACAAAACACCTTCAGCTGAATATCTGTGTAGTAAAATGTAGGAACATCTAATAATGAATACGTTCCATTATCAGCGTAGCTGCGTTTTGCAGTGTCTTTCCTTTGAACTCACCAGCAGAACAGGCCTTATCTTCCTGGCAGCTCTGAAGCTTTGGAGCAGTAATTATCTGCCTAATGTGTGTGTCAAAGCGACTGATTTTACTTTGGAAAGCAGGTTTTGACTGAAGGTATTAAGATCAGAACACTGAGACCTCAATCTCTTCTCATTGTCAGCAACATTTCTAACGCATGTAGATCAAAATCCACAAGCAAAATCCCCTGCTTAGAAAAATTGGTGTCAAAATAGCCATTACTGCATGAGATTCATGTTTCTTTATAAACACGTTCTTGAAATATCAGTATCCAGGTTTTCATATAATCTCACCTTCAGTTACTGACTCCTTTTCAAGTTAGGTAACAAAAATATAATGAACAAACGTAAGAGAAATACAGAGCTATATTAATATCCAAAAATAATATCTGAATACAGAATTGCCTTTGAGGCAGTGTTGATTTTTTGAATTCCTATATGATATCTAAGCATGCTGTCTACTGGTTGTGCTATCTGTAATTCAGTTTGAGAGCAATACTCACCACACACACGTGTCAGTGTGCGTATTGAAAGCACTGAGTCACGTGCTCTGACTTCAGTTGTCATCTTTGAGACGTTTCTCAATCATAATTAGATACTTCTTCATATAAATTTTGTCCAAAAATAAGCTCTCAATTATTCTTCATCTGAAATATCTTGCAGAGATTTCTCCTAGGTGCTCTGTCATTTGTTTTTAGAGTTTTTGTCAGTGCTAAATGACTCATTCATTGTTTCTTTTTTTTTTTTTTTCCAAGCAGAGGTAAAACCAGAAGGAAGTGTTTTTTGGAGAATGATGCTGGTATTCCAGTGCTGAGCTCAGATGGAGCAGCCTCTTGTATGCACTCACCTCTGCTGTGAGCTGCTGAGGGCTCCTGTGGCCACAGGAGATATGTGCACACATGGAAGACACCGGCCAAAGATTTTGTGTCTGACTGCTTCGATGTGAAACCTGAAGAAAAACATATATGCTCTAAACTGACACAAAAATAGGTCAGTGTACCCTAGTTAAAAAAGAAGCTGAGGAAGCATAACTGATAGCTTATAGGGGCACATAACAGCAGCAGGTGCTAGCTCTGTGCTTGACACCAGAACATACAGGTCACCTGTAGCTCACGTTAACTACAGACTCCTCCTTAACTCACTCCTCACAGTGCATGAGGGACTTAGAAAAAGTAAATTCGTGCATTATCTTAAATCTTCCAAGGAAATGTAATTGCTCACGTGCATGCTTTGGAGCTACCCTGCAGTGAGCGAGCTTCTCGGGCACATTCAGCTCAGAACTGCTCTCCCACTTCAGGTATATGGTTGTTTGATTTCTTTTTTCCTCTCTTACACTCGTTGCTCCCCAGTGCCAGGGCTGCAGCTGAGAACCACCCATGTGAAACAGAGATCTTGAAGTATACATCTGCCATAGGTCAGCCAGCAGAGGCAGCCTGTAAACGTACAGAAAACCATTTAAAGCAGAGGTAAGCAGAGAGCCAAAAGGTGTCTTTGTTTGTGCACAACTGATTGGTCACATACCAAAGCAATCATTGCAATATTTAGAAGGAATCTAGAAATAGGCTTTTTCCAAAAATAAAGTTCGTATTTAAGATCACTTAAGGACCTGTAAAATACCTATCATCTCTTTCTTCTTTAATTCATTTGAAAAGACCAAAACCAGACGTGGGGTACTGCAAGCCAGATGTACAGATCTGTGTACGTTCCACCAACAGGACGACTAACAGAGTTATCACTGAGTCAGTGTTATTTCAGAATGCAGACTCTTTGCTGTATCATTATTAAGGGAAATACTGTAGTATTTGTGTTTAATTTTCCCACTGTTTCCCCCTCACTTCTCCTAGCAAGCCTGTCTTTATGTTTCCAGACAGTTGTGGTAGCAGTCTGGAAACTCCCCTGGTTCTGAACATGTAATAGAAGTGAGAGGCTTGGTATTTACACATACAGTGTGCTACCCAGCTTCACGGACGAGAAAGATTTGATCACGTCCCATAAATGCTATAAGAAACCATATAAAGAGGACATTACAAACTTTTTTTTTCCCATTATGATTTATTCTCTACAATACTTCATTAGAGGATAGAGTTCAATTATTTACACTCAGAAGTTATTATATCGGTAGGAGGCAACCAAGTGTAATACAAAGAATTGGTCTGACATCTCTGCACTGAAGGTCAAAAGAGGTCTCCTGCTTTAAGGAAATAAATTAACCCCAAAGTAACTCAAAACAAAACGACATGTAGTTTCCAGAATACAAACAGAAAACAGCACTAATAGTCAGTGAAGATTGCAGATGTAGGTTAATGTACTATGAAAACAAATTATCCTGTGCAAAGGTTAAAACGAACTCTTAGATTTCTTACAGAATTTTAGTTCTTATAAATTGTAGATATGTGATATTTTGACCATAAAACCTTCCCAGACTGAAGTGATCTCAGTTGAGATTGACTATCAAACATGAAAAGAGGAAGTTTAAGAACCTCACAGTGGAAACATTCCAACACTGACAGACTCCAGTGATCAAAGACATTCTCCTGTATTTGCTGTAAAACAAAGACAATTCGTACTTGCAGTGAGATTATTTCTCAGCTGTGGTTGTCATGAGAATAAGCCCTTCTAGACCAAAAGGCACTTGCTTCTAAGGATGAGTTAAATCCAGATCAAACCGGGTGGCAATTGCTGCAGAGGGAGCAGTTCTAACCTGCTGTCCCCACAAAGTAACCACAGAGAAAGTACTGAATCGCTGATTTTTGCTACCTCCACCTGGAGGCAAATCAAAGTGCATTTTGTTTCTAGCTCACTCCTTTCATCCTTATGCATAGCTGCCGTGTAATGATCTAGAAATGGGATTATTTCCTGAGACCACCTGTCCTTGTCACACATTATCAACACGCTTTTCAACCGATTTCACAGCCGGACCCTTATGGGACTAAAGCTGAGAGGACCTGTTTCTAACACAGCAGACCAGCAGTTCTGATTTGCTAGCTTCTCTTCTCACTGCAGCAAGACAAGAACACAGTACATATTTAGAGGCTTTTTTGTTGTTATTTGTTGAATCCAGACTGAGCAGGGAAATGGAAGTGGGAGAGGATAAGGCTTCCCCAGTGCCAAACCGCCTAGCCCACTTCAAGCTTATCCAACCACGTCACTCACTCCTAACATTCTGTTCTTTAAAAATGACAGCTAACCTTCCCCACCCCACCCCTTCTTCATCCCCTGTACAAATAAAATGAAATCAGGAAAACACTGTACACCGGTGAAGACGCAGAACAGGGCAAATGCTTGGAAAAGAAACGGAGAGTAGAGAAGCCTGGCACTATATGCCTGCATGACCAGTCTCACTGAGCGTGCTCAGGGGTGAAGTTTTAGCACCATTTTTTTTTGCTCTTTTTAAACCTTGATGAAATTAAATTCTAACGTAGAACACTTGAACAGTAATGAGTGTAGCCCTATGTATCATACTGTTTGACAGCTGAACGGTGAATGGTATTGTCCAGAGCTGACCCCATCCTCCCTCATCACTCCCAGGCACCTGGGAGAGTAATTACAAACCACTCGAGTTTGTAACAAGACCCATTTATTCTCAGCAGCGGGAAATAGTGAAGCAATCCTTTCATCTTCAGTCGCTCTTCAACAGCATCACAAGGGAAAAAGCGGCAATTTATAAGAACGACCCAGCACAGGAGGAAAGCTGGGTCAATATTGCACAGTTATCCAGAACAGGACTCCCTCCTTTCCCTCGTGTCCAGCAGCAGGAGGACACGACACCACCATGAAGCAAAACCACACGGGCCTGTTTTCTTCTCTAGGACCAGAAGGAGCAGCAGCACGCAGTCCTGAGCTTCCTACCAGCCTCATTCCCTGCCTCACCAGGAGAGAATTTCAGGCTCAGAACACCAGCCAATTTTAAAAGCCATTATTACCACACACAAGCAAACTAAAGCTACGGGCAGCCAAATAGCCAGCGCTCTGCTGTACACCTGTATTTTCTCTCCTGATCATTGCTGACCCTCCAGAAACGTTTCTGAATTTACAGCTGGAATTCTGGTGACCTCGCTGACAGGGCGTGCCTTAACAACACTGAAAACAACTGGAGAACCGTATCTTCCTCTTAGAACAGAGTACTTCTTTCAACCAATGATAGGAGGAGAAATACAGAGCACACACCAGAATCAGACAGGGCTCCCTGCTCACTGCCTTGATGTGCTAATGAAAGAGCTGCATAACAGAAGAGCAGGGAAACCACACAGCCTCTTTCACCAGGCCTGCCAGGAACCCGACTACTGACAGATCTCAAGATCCATAGTCACACTAGAGAAAGTGGCTGTCCTGTGAAAAGGAAGGTCCCCAAGACAGTTTTCTAAAGTTAAAGAAATTTCAGTCACTTGTCTCCCTTGTATGACTACAGTCTATTCCCTGCCAATCCCTCCCCACCCCTAATCAGGCTCTCTTAAAAACGTTTCGACACAAAACAGGGCAGTAAAGGTGAAGACTGTCCCAGGGTACACTCAAGTTACCTTATCCTTCACATACACAGCATGACAATTTGCTCTCCTACAGGCAAAACAGCACTCTACTTCATAGCAGGCTACGTTACAAAGCACCACCTACAAACCCAGCAAACCATAAACCAAAAGGAGTTCTAGAGAATCCACCTACAGCAGGATCTGAGAATTAGAGCCTTCAACGGCTTACTTAAACAATGGATTCATCTGCAGTACCATCCAAAGGTTTTTCACATCTTTAAGTGCTTTCTGTCTGTGAGGACGGGGTGCTATCCAGGTGTTCAACCCTCTGTGTTGTAATGTCCGCCTGTGACGTGTGGGGACTGCAATCAGCTCTTGGTACACAACAGATACCAGAGGTTAAAAAAAATTAAAAAGAACCTAAAAAATGTTTTATTGGACTCCGTTGCCCAGGCTGCCAGGGGAATGCTCCTACTTGATCTGGGGGGCATCCATAACGAACAACTCAAGCTTCCAGAGCGTCGGTAACACGCGCAAACAGGTCGGTCTGAAGTGGCACTTTTCACTTCTAGAGGTCTTCTGCACCTCACGACAGTTCGTAGGCATGGAGCTCCAACCCAACTAAATCCCCATTTGGAGGGAAGGCTGAGATAAGGCTTGGGCCCCTGAAGTTCTGTCATGCTCTCATCCTCCCCCCAGGTCAGCTGGAAGGCAGACTTGGCAACGGAAGCTAGCATCATAAAATGGTGCAGTAGTAGAAGTAACTGGACCAGGAAGAGGAGGCGTCTGCCCCGATGATGTCGTAGCCATTGGCAGCAACTGGGGGGTGGGACTGGTCATGCAGCCGTGTGTCAGGAGTAATGATTGTAGAGGGGAGGGGCATGAAGAGTGCCATTCTGGAAACAATGCTGACGAGAGGCCATGTATTCCGCGTAACTGATTGTCACCTTCTCACTGCGGTACCTGTGGAAACAGCATCAGAATGAAAAATGGAAAGAGATCGTGCTGTATGGACAAAATGCATTCATCCCACATCGCCTTTTGGATCACCACCAACAACTGTAAATAAGCAGACACTCGCTAACTCCAACAGCTACTTAGTTTTCTATCTCCTTATGCAATAGTCTGGATAAACTTTCTAAGCTTTATTTAGCTTTAGTGTGCCAAAGGTTGAGCCCTGTTCAAGATAATCATAATTAAGAGGACTCCTGAACTGGCAGACAGAAAACAAATGGTCAACTTGTATTCCTTTTTATGTTTACCTGCAGAGAAAAAAAAAAAAATGGGGGCATGAAAATTTTGCTGGAAGCAGAAGACTCAAAGTTTCAGAGACTGACAAAACAGCATTCAAGTACTGTTTACTTCTTGGGTGGTCTTCACACTTGACAAGCTAGGGAAAGCAGATGATGCAGAGCTGGGTAAAAGGAGAGTTATTATGTGGTATGTGTCACTCAGTCCATGTTGAACAGTCAGAATTCACAAAAGGTGAAATCCCTTCTGAGAGATCACATTCCCAGAGGCACTTCTAAGCACTATGTCAAAGCAGCTATGAATTGCACTGAGTCCTTCCTCCTCCACACACCTCCTCCTGCTTACACCACGTTCTAATGAAAAACTTCATCCTGTCCTCCCATTAAAAAACAGAACGTTCCCACTCCAGAGGTGGGAAACAACATGATAAATTCCTGTGTTTCTGAACAAAACCTGAATGTCCACATTTTTATTAACGGGGGAGCCGAAACCAATAAAACAGACAGGAGCACAGAAAAACAAGCCAATGCAACAAGTCAGCCAGATGTGAGCATGGTTTGGTTGGAAGACAGCTATCACCTCCAAACAGCTACACCATCCCCAGAGCAGCATGTTGAGAAAAGGAAGTCTGTTGTAAAAATACCAAAGAATCCACCCCTTAATAAACTTGCAAGTGTTCTGCTTCTTTGGAGCTGATGACTGCACTAAAAAGTAGTGAGTGCTTTCTGAAAAGTCTTCAATGCTGCACAGACTGAACACGTTACACTTCATTCCATATACATTATCTGCCTGACATTGGTGATTTTGTCTTTCAGCCCCCACCTATCACCTGAGAGAAGCATGAAGATATACACTGGGCACAAATAAACTGCATCATCCACAAAATGAACCTTAAAGACAACAAATACATCGCCTTACCTGGTGAGTTTAATCGTTTTCCTAAAGTCATTGGTAATCGGAGCCTTAAAGCCACCTTTCCTGAGTAAGGAGTCTATGGTCTGGATCTGATCCCAGTCTAATGAAAAATAAACACAAGGGATATTTTTCAATATAAAAATTGTGTCTGAAGAAGAGAGGAGATGCATTAAAAGGCCTCTAGAGAAGCAAACAACTAAACAGGAAATTCTGAACTTTAGAAATACCAGTGCCAAACTGGACATACATGACCTTATGCATGCACACTACCTGCACATGCCAACCCCTTTTAACTCGTATTTGAACTGCGGTGGTCTATAAAACAGTAATCCCATTTTCTCCATATGACCTCTCTTCTTACAAAGGTCTGTGCCTTGCCTCTGTTGCAGAGACACCAGACTGTTTTATCACGTGCCACTCGGTTTTAGCTCTTAAGACTTAAAGTAAGGTAATACTTAGCTTTACACAGACAAATTGGGATCAGCCTGATGCTCTAGTGATAGCACAGTGCACTGCTATGTGAGAGATCAGAGTTAAAATTCCTACCTTAGTCTTTTGCCCCAGAGCCAGGAGGATGCGACCACTCCACTCTGCTAGGTGGAGGAAAGGAGGCAATATTTTGAGCAGTTACCATGGTGACCGCTACTATATTTGAGTGGGAAGTGTGCTCCAGAGGGGCCCTGTTTCCTGCCCTCATCTGGAGGATGCTACTTTAGCAACAATGAGGAGGAAAGGAACTCTCCTGTTGGTACTGTGCAGTCTGCAGTTATCCTAGTTGGTGGAAGAAACATAGAAGAGGAAAGATGCAATGCTAAATGAAGCTGGAAGTTCCATATTTTGAGAGCCTCTATTTCTTAAGCCCTAAAACATTTTTCTTTTTTTTTTTTTACACTAAGATAAAACTTAAGATGTGGGATGAGAAAAAGGCCAGATGAAAACCCAACAGCAGCTGTATCAGGGGTCAGTTATCCAGATTAAGTCTGGTGGATCCATGGCACTACTATGAGAAGAGCATTGCAATCCAAACCCAAAATCCACAGATTTCTGTTACCCAATTCTGTGACACAGCATACTGGTACGTTTAGCTGTCATCTCAAACCCACCTTGTTCCTTAGCAACCTCAGGTAAATACGTGGCTGTGCGTTTGACACCTTTCTCATTGATGAACTCTATTCTGATCCCATGGATCCCAACCTATAGATGGAAATGAATAGCCAAATAAGAGGTGTTTCCTAACACTAAGTTAATGATTGATTCGTCCTTCCTGCAACACTGTGCATTTCTCTACTGATGGCCTCCCTGCCACTTCTCCTATAGAAAGTCTTCTTGGGAGTCTGACAGGCTGCAGTCTCCCACACTGGTCCAGCAGGACAAGAATCTAACAACAGATCATGACTAAGCCAGCCCAACCACAAACTCTATTTAATCTTCCTTGAGCTAAGTATACTTCTATGTAAAATGTCCTAAACGTTTCTTATACGTTAGGTTTTAACTACCTTTTTATTCCTGATTTCTGTTTACAGCAAAGCACTTCCCAGGCTTTTACATACACGCATCCCTAAACCTACTTCCTATTGTGCTAAAGCCATAAAATAATTTCTTTGCCACTTCTGCTGCCGTTCAGATCCCCTCCCAACCAATATCACACTATCAGCCCATCATCCTCCTCCCTTCTAGTTCCCCAGCCCTCTGTTTCTATCCCCAGTTTGGTTCCCCACACACCCTTGTAACGAAGGAGACACATCACTATGTACTAACCCGAACCCGAACGGAACGAGTGATGCAGAGTTCCAAATGCACCTGTTCTCACCTCCCAGTCCAAGTAGTCACTGGCATCCTCAAAGTTAGTGAGGAGGGAGACAGAGCAGAAGAGTTTGGGCAGCTCCTCGCGGGTCAGGGGTGGAAATCGGCTGTCCTTAAGTGCACTAAGGGAAGAGAAGGTACACTGCCTAATCTGAACACCAACGAAACCCTCAGATGCTCAGTTATGACCTTACACCTCTGTGAAATACATATTATTTTTCAGTTTTCTACTGCAGATAAACTGATTTGCATCTGTTCACGATCTAACAAACTACAATATGCAAACACTAGTTAGGAGCCTCCAGATGCTGTCTTCCACTTACTGCAAGCAGAGAGCACTTAGGGGCTACCTGACACACCAAACCTGCCAGTAGGTAAGACAGAGTCAATATGAGCTTTAAAAAGTCGACCAAAATTCACCTGGTGCAAATATGTTCCCCTAAATCCTGATACATTACCTCCTAACTATCACACAATTCTCATGTTTATTCTACCGTGAGGGATATAAAAATTAACTATGCTAATCTAATAAAATAACTTAATTTTGAATCCTTATAGAGCCTCAGCAAATTAAAGTAATTTCAGGTTTATTTAATTTTCAACATAGTTACCTGGTTAATGTGTATTCCCTGAGTCCTGAGTGAAGATTCATGGCTGAGAAGGTCCCGATACAGCCACGAAGCCGCTTGTCTCGCCCCGTCTTCCACGTCACAAAGAGTGGACTGAAAAGGCAAGAAACGAGAAATACCTCAGCCTCTAGAGACAGACCTTTTGTGGCACACAACAGGTACAGGAGAGCACGTATGCATGCGCTTCCTTTCTCACCCTCTCTGTAATAAATCCTACTAGGCACGCCTTCTCAACCTGCCAAATGCAAAACCCATTCCTCCCCACGCCTTTCCAGTACACTTCCTCATCTCCACCAACACCTTCCTCTCTAGACCACACAGTTTTTTGATGAGTAAGATTGTTATCTGACCCCGCTCATTAACCTCTGTGAGTAACAGCCTCGCTTAATGGCATCTGGTAGCCTACAGGGCAACCAAAACTCATACAGGTGAAGAAAATTAGATGACTCATTTATAGCACCTTTGAAAATGAAAGACCTTGAACAGGTTTGCAGAATGCAAACATCTGTAACTCAGGTTTGCAAGCGACGTATAAAACCACTGTACTGTTCCACCCAAACCTGTGCTTTCCCCACCTACTCATAGATTTACAGGTGTAACAGTAGATTCTCCAAGTCAGCAGGTTCATTTCAATGACCCAACAGCCACAGTAAAACCCGGAGAAAACATGAGATTCTGAACAACAGGATTCAAAAGAGCTCTGCCAAGAGGTAAACAGATAATGAAGACAGTGAACACCAAGGGCAAAAGGTTCACTTGTACAGAATGGAGTGAAATTGCAAACAGCTGGAGAGAGAAACAGGAAAGAAAGGATAATGGCTGCTGGAGCCTACAAAAATGTTGGAGCAGCTGGGAAAATGTGCAAGGAAACCAATGATGCTGATCTCATGGTAAAAGCTGGGTAACTGAGACTGTTTTTTCACATCACAGGGTATTGAATGCAAGAAGTGGTCACTCAGAATTCAAACAATCCCAAACATAAAGGAGAAAGTTGGTCACCAGTGATACCAAACGTGGATTTCCATTGGACTCCATGATGGTATGACAGGGAAACACACAACGCTGAGAACATCTTTCTGAAATTAAATAGGTATTACCAAGAGTTCTAAAACACGAAGACAGGACTGATTCTACATCAAAGCATACACAACAAATTTCCTCAAATTCTTGAAGCAATGCATTTTTGTGGTAAACGTCACTAAAAATACGGAGAGATTCCGTTTGCACAGCAAAATCAGCATGGAGAGGGGATGATTTCTCAAACACAGGCAAGAGAGCTTCTGATGTCTTACAAATCAGAACAGTTTTTGAATTGCAGTGACAAAGCAATGTCCAGTGCTGTTACCCAGAGCAACAACAGAACTACAAGACCGGATCACAGCATCAACCCAGCACTCAGGATCCTGTTAACAGCTGTGACCACGGGCAGAAATGCCACCCTAAGCAGCAAACAGTCTATGGGTGCTAATTGTGAAGCACTCTGCCCACAGGGGAAGTGGAAACATTCTTCAACAACCACCAGCCACCTCAGGCTCCTTGATCAAGGCACGCGATTTACTGCTCTCATTTTGCAACGACACTTCAAGGTACTTTCAGGATATAATTCCTCTCTATTTTCATCCAAGTACCATATGTTGAAACAGAAAAGGGAAGCAGAGCTAAGGAAATACATTAGAAAGCTTACAGAAAAAAAAAGAAAAACCAAAAATGACACTAAGCTTATAAAGGAGATTCCTGAGATGCATTATTGTCACAAGCTTGGTGAAAATTTAGCTTAATCTAATTACACTTTTGGAGCCATTACTTTGTTCAAACAGAGAAAAAGGAAGGGAGAAGATGAAAAGCACTACTGACAGAATACAAATGTAAATTCCTTATCTTCTTGGATTCACATCACAGGTTCACATTTTCTATTCACCTCTTTCCACTGTAAAAAAAAAACAAAAAGTTTCCACTGAGCTGTGACACAGCTTTCTACATCTATAATAGAAGAGGTATTACCAGGAAGGACGAGATAATTACATCCAGGGGGCCATCACACTTTATAAAACCTCAGTTTTAACAGGTTTGACTGTGGTCATAACAACTGAGGCTTAAAAAATACGTTTCATTTCATACAAGTTGATAAAATTGCATCTTTTTAGTTTTTCACCATATAAAAGGCATTGCTTCTTACAGGAACAAATGCTTCTAGCAAACTGCAGGTGCTGATGACAAGAAGTCAATTGTTCCACAGCCCTTTCCAGAAAAGTGCATTTCCTTTATGTATGAAGGGAAGTCTCAATTATCGTTTGCCCACATTCACCCAAGACCACTTTCTGATCCTTTGCAGTCACATCCTGATGAGATCAGAGCAACCACTTCCCTCCGGCCACAGCACCACAGCCAGGCACTGTGCTGGAGCAGTCTATGCTGAGTGCAGGGCAGCTCCAGGAGCAGACAGCAAGCTTCCCCAGCTGCAGCTCCAACAAGGAGCAAAATACACATTGTTGGGAGCAGTATGGAGCTTGTATTACAAAAATAACTGTTACTTTTCTTGCATGGCAACTGGGAGCTTGCATGGTATAGAGCTTCAGAACAAACCAGTTTTGTTCTGAAAACAAAACAGAAGTTGTAAAGTCAAAGAAGGAACCAGTTAACTATTTGCACGTCACACAGGTTCACAATGATCAGTAAGCTGAATAACAAAGGCAATATTTTCTTCATTTGCTGAGTTAGCTCAGAGCTGACTCTGATTCTTGCAAGCCATCTTTCCTACACTGATTTGCAAATGTTGCAGTTAGGGTCCGTACACAGTGCTCTGCCCCATTGGCACCACCACAGCCATCACCACCACCCAGATATCAAGGATTTACAGCAGATTTCAAACCATCAGAGCTACAGAGTTATGACATACACTCTTTGTTCAGGATCTCAACCATCACAACTGTTGCCCCCGGGTTCAGCACTGACAGGTCTGCTACCAGAGAAACAGCTCAGGAGAAACCCAGGCACCTCTCTGTTCCTTCCATCAACGGTTTGCTTCTCATCTCCCCAGAGAGGCTTCTGGTGTATAGGTTTTTCTTTTGTTTTGCTTTGGAGTGATGATCTAAAGGACTTCAAAACGATCAGCACCAGCACGCTCAGTGAATCCTAACTTGTCAAACTGGGGCGTGCAATTCAAACAACCAACATTTCTGAAACACCACCTTCGTGAAACTAGTCAACAGAAGGTGGATTTACTGCCAAAAAAATGAAGCCATATAAAAATAACAGCACAGAACCTTTGCATTTCAAGCAACACAATAAATGAATACGCTCATTTTAGAAAACAACCATTAGTTCAGATATGAGAAACAATAGCAGAAACATTTCAGTCTGGAGAGACCCTGGAACTGTTCTGTGCTGCGGCCCAGTGTGTCTCCATTCCCTTGTCCTTATGGCATTAAACAGCTCAGCCCGCAGTAGCATTCAGAACATGTACCTCTAATCCTGCTGGGATAATAACTGCATGGATGCACAACCTACATCCGACTCCACAGTGACAGCCAGTAAGGTGGGAAGATGTTCAGTGCAAGGAAAAGTCCTTGACCTCTTTAAGCTGTCGCTCCTTTACATCAATTTAAAATTCATTAATTTAAATCAAGGGTGGCAACACCTTCATGTTTGATCTGTTGTTCTGTCCGTGGCCCTTTGAGGGGCATGAGAAGTTCTATTTGCCACTGATGTTATCCATATAATTCTTCAACCAAACATTTTAACAACATTAATGTTCCCACACCCACATGTTCTACCTTCAGATAAACATTAGGTAAATCTCACCAAAGTGAAATGACAGATAACTTTCATAAATCTGCTCCTTGCCTCTTCTCACTCTCATCTCCTTTCTTCTTAACCTTGCCATCATCCTTGAAAGTGAACCCCCAGTTTCTCCCCACGTTGTGCAGCCAGCACCATCTCCAAAATGGTCGCTTTTTCAGTTCCACAACTGGAAATTGCTCGATTCCCCTCCCTGCTACACCTGTCAGCCTGGCTAACAGAACACACCGTCGTGCATGCCCTCATCCAATGCTCTCTAGCTCAGCTGTTGCTTGGGATCAGTCAGAACCTTGCTTCAACTGCTTACTTCCCTCCTTTCCCAATTTGCTAGCAGAAGAAAGTCTCTTCCATCATCCTTGCCCCAAATCAGTGCCCGGCAACAGAGGCAGAACACTCTTCAAATTAATTCCATTATTTTGTTGCTTTCTGTCAACTGTTTAATTTCAGCTGCAGTGTTTTAGTATAATTTCATGAAGGCACTGTGTGGTTAATTACCTGCAGAGCAAGAAGCCTCCTTACAATGACGGGAGCCAACTGCAGCAGTCTCCATGAGGCAGCTTTGCACTCCTCAGAAAAAGGATGCATGGTCTCATGCATCAGACTCTGAGCCAAAGAAGCACTGTAACTCGTCACACATCTGCCCAGCTCGCCTGTAGGATCAGGCCTGTTCTCACTTGAACACCACTCTTCAGAGCTCCACTCAAATCCACCAACAACTTCAACAGAATATCTTTACTCTTTCAAGCAGTTTCAGGGCATCCTTTTTGTGCCTGGCAGGTTGAGCAGAGCAGCCCCTTCCTCCTCACCCATCAGTTCCCCCTCTCCCCAGAGGAAACCCTTCCGCCCACCCCAGCACCCCGACCCCATCACAGCTCTGAGTGCTGCTTTCTCCACTTTCCTCCCACACACAGTTTACTCACTAGGGGTCATTGGTAAATCGAGGAAGTCGTGGCTGAGGGAAACCGTAGAGATGACAGTAGAGCACATCGAAGCAGTAGCAGCACATCTCTGCTGTCACCACCAGGTTCTTGGTGCTATTGGCAGTTCCATTGGGCCGAGTAAGCGGGCTCAGAGCTCCTGAAGTGGGATTCATTCGAGTAATTGGGGAATTTCCTGGGCCCAAAGTCAAGTCAGATACGTTCTCCCTTCCATTATTCCCATCTGTGTGCTGGTGGTTCTGAAGAGGACCTGAACTGGAGCCCGGTACAGTTGTGGCCTGATTCCCATGACTGTGCGTTCCGCTCCCGGATAACTTGGGCTTCTTTACTCCACAACAGCCAGCTGCCAGCTTGGGCTCAAGGGGAGGAACACAGCGTCTTTTTCCCATCCTGCTTCAAAACTTGCTGCCTGAAGCACTTGCAGAACCCTGGAAATGAGCGGGGGGGGGAGGAAAATAAGCACTACACAAAACAGTTTCTGGTGGAATACCAACAGCTGCTTCCTTGCTTCTTTAAGTTGTCAGCTTTCCTTTCTCAACAAAAAGCAGAAGAAAATCCCTGCAACACACAACTTGCCCCACACCCCTAACACAGAGGGAAAACCAATCCAGCACGCAGAATGGGTACTTCCACACATAAACCAAATGAGCATATGCAACACAAGAGGAAACCGTGCTCCTGAGCTGTTGGTGCAATGTACCAAAGCTCTGAAAAGAGGCAGCTCATCACAAAAACACATCACAACAAAAAAACCACCACACCACCAGAACTAGCCCTCCCATAAAGGAACGGAAGCTTGGAAAACTGAAGGGAAAAAAGGAGACTTTAGACTATACATCCCATTCAATTCTCTTGCAGATCATCTGTTCCCCCCCAGTTAACAGCTACACCAATGGCAAACTCCTTCACAGCCGTGGCTGCACCGGCCTTCCTCCTCAGCAGAAAGGTGACAACTCCTTTGGCCCACACCACAGGGTCTGGGCTCCCAGGGCTGCGACCCAAGCAGGGCACAGAGAGAAGCTACGAGCTTGGAACCACTGCTCTGTGAACAACAGACTACTGCCCGGACCCCAGCTACAAGCACCTGCATTAGCTTTCTAGAACTAATGAAATCAGCAGTACCCAGAACCAGACAGGCAGGGTCAAGATACACAGGAGAGGAAGAGCTGAAGATAAGCACAGTCTAAGAGGAGGGAAGTGGTAAGCATGGAAAGCAGATACATGCACAGAAAAAGCAGAACTGTTTTTGCTCTAAAGAGGAGAACCCTATCTCATACAGCACAAAAAGGGGAGGGGGGGAACAGAGGGAGGAGAGCCTATGCAGATCCTCAAGGACCACACATCCAGTGTAGGCACTTCATTAACTGTAGTGCCACCACCACCGTGAGATCCGGGCACACAAAGGGAGGGCTCCCCATCTGCTAAAAGCACAGACGTCCAAACAAGCGTGAACCCGCAGCCCACGCAGAAAAAAGGAGAAAACCCAAACCCACGCAAGATGCACAGCAATCCCCGCTCGCGCAGCTCCCGTCCTCCTGCACCCAGCAGGTCCCCAGAGAACGGGACCTCCGAGAACGGGCGCTCCCTCCGCTTACAAAACCCTCAACCGGAGGTTTTCGAAGGATAACCCGCGCAGGGCACGGCGAACACGGCCTGAGGAAATCACCCCGCTTCCTCCCAGCTCTGCCCGACCCTCCTCGCTCGCTCCCCGTCTCCGTCCCGGCTCACCGCTCCCGCCCGCCGGACCTCCCCGGGCCCGCAGCGGCCACCGGCCTGCGGGGCTGCCGGCTCCGGCCCGGCCGCGGCGGGGCGCTGTGGGA
>VXAB01012277.1:515609-535680 GCA_013399175.1 Odontophorus gujanensis
CCGTCACGTGGCGGGGATGCCGCCCTCCCATTGGCTAGCGGCCGGCGTGACTGCACCGCGAAGCGGGGGGCGCAACGCTGTGGGAAACGTCCGCCTCACGAGCGGGAAAGCGCTGAGTGGGCTCCCGGCGCCGGGCAGGGCCGCCCCGCGCCTCCAACAGCCCCAGCGGCATTGCTGGGCGCTGCCTGCCACTGGAAGAAGGAAAATAAGAGTAACCTTTAGGTGCGGCCTGGGCCGGTTGTCTCACGAGGGCGACGCGACGTCGGGCGCTCGGGTTCACTGAAGCGACAGCGAGCGAACTTCGTTAGTGGCCGAGCCCCTCAGAGAAAGCCGTTCTGTCCGAAAACGAAGAGGAGTCAAGGTATCCGTTCTGTACGCTGAAGCCCCCTTCAAGGGGGGGAGGGGGAAGAAGGGGGAGTCCCCCCTTCAAGAAAGGGAGGGGAAAGCGCTCATGTAAAAGGGGGAGTCCGTGAGATGCACGAGGGCACGGGAAGCATTGCGAGGGTCTGAACCGCACGGCCGCAGTGGGGGAGGGGACCTCCGATACCGCTGTGACCGTGTGAGGGCGCTCCATCGCTGCTCTGGGCCGCGGTCCACCTCCCCCCACCCCCACCTGCCCCCGTACAGGAGTGGAACGTGTGGGTCAGATCAGTTTTGCGTCTCCAGGAGCTGCAGTGTGACTTTCCTCTGTAGCACAAGTGGCTGCTCGCTGATGTTGTTTCTCCAGCTGGCTGCTTTCAAAGCTCACGTTTGAGTTTCCAGGTGGAACAGTTTTTGCTGGCACAGAAGCACACGAAGCGCTCGCGTACAAAAAGCTCCAAGTCCTTTATTAATGTTTTTGGGATGTATGTGGTACATAAAATTAACATTACACCAGCTACAGGAAGCACCCCATCGCAACAGGTACTTCAAAACAAGCATCTCAGAGCACCCACATAGACACACACAGACACTACAAAAACCACTTGGAAATGATTCCCCCCCACCCCCACTTGTTTTTTTTCCTTTTTAAAATTGACCGCTAGGACTTCTGAACCATTGGAGATTCTGAACGTGGCAGATCTCCCGGTGCAGTGGCACTGGTTTTAAAAGGCTCCTTCAGACACTGGAGAGTCTGAAGAACAAGAACTAAACGGGGCAACTGAAAGCAGTGTTGTGTTTGGTGATTTAAAGCACGACCACCTGTGCTCACACACATACCTCAGCTGCTCGATGTCCCCAGCTGAACCTCACCTGGTTCATCCCTACACTGCATCACAGGAGAGCACTGCCCACCACACGGTATCACTAGTTCCAATTAGTAGGCACTGACACATCAGGAGGGTTAAACAAGTGGGACTGCAAAGACTTTAAAAAGGAATGAGCCTGAGAGAAAGCGTTGTTCGTTATGACAGATCACTGACAGTCCCTTCAGGTCACCAGGCTTTACACATCTATCTGTTGCCATCTGTTCCCTAAACTCATCCTTTTTATTCAGATGCTCTGCTTAAAAATAAACTCAAACTACAAAAGGTCTCAACTCCATTCTGTACATGTTCTCCATTTCCAGAGTCAGTATTCTCACTTTAGACCTTCTCCTTTCGCTTTAATTTGGATACTTTCTTGACAGTTCCGTTCTTGTTTAGAAGCTTCAGAACACGATCCTTGTGATCCAAGACCTTCAGCATTGAGTCTCGAGCCTCGTTGATTTGATCCATCACAAGTTTACACCTCTGCATATTCCCCTGAAATGAAATGCTATTGTCACTAACAGCAGACTAAATAGTCAAAACAAATACACGCTTCTCCTGTGTCATCAGTTAATGGTGACATTATAAGAAGCTGAAGTACCTTTTTTTTTTTTTTTTAAAGCCAGGTTTAGCTCTTAGTTAGAAAATATCCTGCTGCAATTACTAAGGGTAGAGCAGTTGTTCTGAGCTTAGGGGCCACTGAGCCTACCTGTATCAGTTCATTGATTCGATGCAGGTCATCATCAGTTGCTGCCTTTTTCTTAGGAATGAGCCCCTCCTGTAAGGCAGTCAGTCTCTCATACACATCACGCTCCAGGTTTGTCTAAAAGACAACAGCGCTTCATGAGAAGGTTCACCACCAGGCCAGAAAACATTTGCCCACATTAAGAAATCTACGCAGAGAAGACAATAATCTGTTCCCCTCGCAGCTGCTCATGTTAGTAATTCAGAAGATGGAGCCTCTGTTGTTGAGTGTGGCACTATTGTTCTTACTAAACATCCTATTTAAAGGATTGCTCCACTTCTGAACAAACATGGAACCTAGCCAGAACTGTTTCCCCTGTCTCTCACAATACTATTCCAGGAATGCAGAGGTTTTGGGGAGTTTGGTGCTAGAATGCAGAGCACCTACCTCACCCCCAACCTGAAACAGAAGCATCCAGGAATGTGGATCAGTGCTGCCTCCTCAGATCAGCCGCACCATCCCAAACAGACGCTTCTTCAGACCTGTGCATCAGCAGGAGGGAGTTGCCAATTTTGATCATCTGTACAAAATACATCAGCTCTTATGTCTGGATCAAAATCAACACTAAGTTTCCAAGCCACTTACGCCACATTCCTGAGAAAGGGGAAAGCGTGTCCCACTCCCTTAGGGCACTACACACCAGCTTATGGCATCCCTGTGTCAGATGAGCATGTACTGACTTTGTGAAAGCATCCTGTCTTACAGAACTCCGTGTTCCCCATGGTACAGACAGCTGGCACGTCCTGTGCACCTACCAACTGCAGCAGCTGTGCCGCACACAGATGGACCTTCCACCCTTGTGCACGGCAGGATACGCCCTTCTGATTGGCAATCTCCTGTAGCATAGCTTTCTTCTCTTCTGTCACCAAAAAACACAAATATATGTTCATGTTTCAGGAGTCCACCATGCCTCTGTTCTCAAACAAAAGCTTTAACCTAGCTCCTGCTTTCTGCACATCTTAATAAGTAAGAGTAAGCAGCATTCTGACAGAGACAGTAAGATAACTACTCATCATCTGCCACATAACCTGAAGGCTGCTCGCTCATCGATGGGTTATCCATATTTTCAGATAATTTTTTGTTTTCAGTGTTTATTTTTTACCTTTTTCTGAAATGCAGTGTTGTTTCAAACACGCTACATGAGGGAGCGAGCAGTCCATCTCATACTGCTGAAATACCTATCTGCTCCTTCCTTCACATCTTTGCACAGTTGCAAAAGCCCCATCTGCTTATAAGTTCTGATACAAGCCAAAAAGCCTAAAGGGCAGTATCAGATCTCAGTTTCCCTCTTACTAGAGAAAACATTCCATAGAAGCCAAATCAGACCCATCTGTTAGCTCATAAGACTCATTACTCTAAATAGGGAACGTTCTTGATTAAGTTGGCAGGATTGTTAGGTAGTAAGAAACTGAGTGCTAAGCCATAGCTTACCACATACTGTATAATCTGCTGAAGAATTTCTTGAAGAAAGTGTTTATCCTTGTACATAAATAAAATTCTCAGTGACATAAAATTTTAGACTAATTAGAAAGTTTGAGAAAATTGTGTCTGGTTCCTTACCAGGTCCTCCCCTTTTCTTCTCTGTCTCGAGAAATAAAAAGATCTAAGCAACATCTAGCCAACAAAGTCAGCTTACGTGACCANCACCTACCAACTGCAGCAGCTGTGCCGCACACAGATGGACCTTCCACCCTTGTGCACGGCAGGATACGCCCTTCTGATTGGCAATCTCCTGTAGCATAGCTTTCTTCTCTTCTGTCACCAAAAAACACAAATATATGTTCATGTTTCAGGAGTCCACCATGCCTCTGTTCTCAAACAAAAGCTTTAACCTAGCTCCTGCTTTCTGCACATCTTAATAAGTAAGAGTAAGCAGCATTCTGACAGAGACAGTAAGATAACTACTCATCATCTGCCACATAACCTGAAGGCTGCTCGCTCATCGATGGGTTATCCATATTTTCAGATAATTTTTTGTTTTCAGTGTTTATTTTTTACCTTTTTCTGAAATGCAGTGTTGTTTCAAACACGCTACATGAGGGAGCGAGCAGTCCATCTCATACTGCTGAAATACCTATCTGCTCCTTCCTTCACATCTTTGCACAGTTGCAAAAGCCCCATCTGCTTATAAGTTCTGATACAAGCCAAAAAGCCTAAAGGGCAGTATCAGATCTCAGTTTCCCTCTTACTAGAGAAAACATTCCATAGAAGCCAAATCAGACCCATCTGTTAGCTCATAAGACTCATTACTCTAAATAGGGAACGTTCTTGATTAAGTTGGCAGGATTGTTAGGTAGTAAGAAACTGAGTGCTAAGCCATAGCTTACCACATACTGTATAATCTGCTGAAGAATTTCTTGAAGAAAGTGTTTATCCTTGTACATAAATAAAATTCTCAGTGACATAAAATTTTAGACTAATTAGAAAGTTTGAGAAAATTGTGTCTGGTTCCTTACCAGGTCCTCCCCTTTTCTTCTCTGTCTCGAGAAATAAAAAGATCTAAGCAACATCTAGCCAACAAAGTCAGCTTACGTGACCAACACTTATTTTCCACACTGTGTGCAAAGCCTTCTTGTGGGACTGCTTATCAACATCAGCCAGCCAAGGCTGCTTCTCAGACACACAGAGCTGCTCATCCGCGTGCCCGGTGCAGCCTGCAGACTGACCTTTCACTCGGACGTCGCTGTATCTCTGGAAGTGGTGGTAGGCAGCTTTCCAAGGGTTGCGGTAGTGGCGGAGCAATGTGATCGGCGGCCTTGGACGCACAGGGACATACCTTACTCCTTCTTCATCTAAAGGATTCAGAAGTAGCTGCATTAATATCATTAATTCGGCGAAAGTGGGAGATCAGCACGGCAGCAGTTGTGACAGAAGATCGGTAAGCACAGTGTTGTACAAAGAGATGCTCTGTGTTGAGAAAGGCCATTCCCCCAGACATCACTATACAGAGGAGCAGGTACTTGGGAGTCTGTGTTATTTATGTTTTGTAAGCAGGAGAGTAACAGTGTGCCTTCCCTGAGAAAGGAGAATGAGTAAATACAGACATTCCAGTAGGAGAAAAGAGTCAAAGATGACATTACCTATGTATTCCTTGGGAGGAGACTTGCGCTTCTCTGCCTTCACCACCAAACTTTTGGCAGTGGATTTCTCATCGTCAGTGCTGTTTGTTTCCATCATGTCCCCTTCCTCTGTGGAGATGACGTGCTGCTGCTTACGGGGCTTCTTCCTTGGGGAGGCACCAGGTGGCAAATCACTTGGAGGCATCGAAAGGTTGTTGGCCAGCAATGCCAAAGACGGAGAGACTGTACTTGTAGTCAGTGGAGGGACTGCTGGGAGGAGAGAAAGGAAAACAACCTCAACTCTCAGTAGCATAAAGGTAACAGTACCATTTTTAACACCATCTCCTTCCAGTGCACTGTGGGAAGCATGGATTCCACCACAGGTGCAGTTCAGCTCCTTGTGTACGTGAGGCCAGATACTAAGCCAGGACCCGTCACCAGGACAAGGCTTGGACTCTTAAGATCCTTAGAACAAAGGATGACAGACTGTTCTCACTCAGTTCTTTCATTTTGAAGGCTTTCAGCAGTTGAATGGTACTGAAAAAGAATTCATGCTAATATCTCCCATTTGGTATGTAAAGAAAACACCTCTGAATTTATGTTTTGTCATGGATCACTGTCAAAAACAGGCAAGTCCCCTTTGCAACACAGGTAGAGTCAGACGTAGTCAAACCATGACTGCAGTACTCTCCTTGCAAGTGTACTTGTACTGCCAAGCC
The DNA here is from genome assembly GCA_013399175.1 of Odontophorus gujanensis. Classification (NCBI taxonomy): domain Eukaryota; kingdom Metazoa; phylum Chordata; class Aves; order Galliformes; family Odontophoridae; genus Odontophorus; species Odontophorus gujanensis. Next base: position 521,362 of record VXAB01012277.1, read on the forward strand.
AACAGCCAGTATCAGCAGGTTACTGACCAAATCAACACACTATTGGAGCTTAGCAGCATAGCAGCAGGAGCTTGAGAGGATAATACTTCTTTACATTTGCAGGAAAGAGATCAATCAGCCATGACTGAAGCAAGTGTGCCATGTAACACACAGCAAAACTTCTGTGATAAGATCTCAATAGAGATAAACTGCACTATTTGTATTATATTGGCACTGCTGCTGGCAGTGTTCTAAGCAAGCAGTTCAGCCAGAGTCTTTGCAACTGGACCATTTCAAAATGAAGAAAGCAGTCCCAACCCCAACTGGTTTATGTGGGAGATTAAGGAGATGGCAGAGGACAACAGAGATGCTCTCCTACTTGCTGTTCTGCAGTTCCTGGTACTCGAGACAGGAACCCTCTCTGACACTGCAACGCCCTTTCTTCCTAGGAGTTAGTAACTTATCTCAACTGTCAGCTTAGCCTAGATCTTTGCTTTCCACTCTATTTACTCGTCCATTAAGACTTCATACTCTATTCATATAGCATGTCACACCTTACTGATGTCACCAAAACCAAGTCCCTTGTTTCATATTGAAAAACAGTAGGCAGGGAAGAGAACCGTAAGAAAGAAGGCATAAAGAAAGCCCTTGACTTGTGTTGTGTGCTACCATGAAAGAGACAACATTCCATTTTCAGGATGCCTGTGTTGAAATCCTATTTTCTCTACTGTCTCAACAAGAGAAACACCTTGATGCTTAAAAACAACCTACCAGACACTGGTCGCATTATGTCCATAGGTTCCACCTCCTCTTTGATTTTTATCTCTGGCACCACAGGTCCCAGCACTGCTGAAAGGGCCCCACTCATGGTTGCTGGAGGAGCAGGTGCAGCCACAATTGTGGTAGAAGTTGGTGGAGCAGCTGGGACAGCTCCTGGAATGGTGGACAGAGCTGCTGCAGGCTGTGAGGTGGGGCTGGCTGCAGCAATGATTGTTGGAATGGCAGAAGGGGGCTGCTGGGAGGAAGGAGGGACTGCGATGGTGGGCTGCTCGTTGCCTTGGTTTGACACTGCCTCCATAGACACTGTGACAGGAGTGGCCATGGACACGTGAATCTCAGGTTTTGGCTTGGCACTGGGACATGGAAAAAAAAATAAAAAGCAAAACAGATGTTAAGTGCATCTCAGTCGTGACCTCCTAGCACAAAGTGAATGAGCCCATCTGCACTGAGATTAATTTTTTCCTGTACCAGTAACACCTGGCTGGGTAATGACTTGTAGTAGCAGGATAAGGTGCCATCTCAACTGTACCCTCTAACTCCTTTGTCTAGGGTGTCGTTCTCTTCTAATGTATAAGCAAACCTCACAGCTAATTCCAGATGGCTTCAGAACACTCAGAAAAGGGGCAACAGTTTCACACTGCAAACAAGAGGAACGTTTACCCGAAGCTGTTCTGCCCCTCATCCTTTTTGTGAGAGCTCACACTGCAGGCTAGTAATTTTAAAACAACGAATTAGAAAGCTGCTGGATGCAACTGAAGCAGGTAGAAGAGCCATTCAACTTCCTTTAGCATTAACGTCCAAGAATTACAGAGAAGAGTTTTACAGCACAGCCTTCAACACAACATGGTGATTTTCTTGTCATTACCCTCACCCAAGCTCATAACCATACCCTTTAAAAGCCTGCTGCCTCAGCTTTGTAACAGAATTACATCCATTCAAAATCATCACACTGACAAATATAACACCTTTCACAAAAGGAAGTGCTTCAGTGCCCAACCACCACAAATGAGACACACAAAACAAAGCTAGTATGATGCAGTTGGTTTTCTCTCTGTCTTACCCAGCAGGCCTCGGTGATCCAGATGTGCTTCGCATAGTATTCTCAACACGTGTACTTGCTACTTCAGGTGGCTGAGGTGGAATTAAGCTTTTCCGGACTGCCAGGCTGTAAGACAAGGACAGATCTAAAGTTCCCACCTCTGACACAAAGATAAATAGCACAGAAATTAAAGGAATCAACCCACTCTTGCCAAATCCAGGATAGGAGTCAAATCTGTATCAGCACGCACTCACTCTTACTGAACTGCTACAAGAAAGTCCTGTTTTTAACCAAACCTCTATGTTTTATTTTCTTTAAAAATCAATTGCTGTGGCCTCAGATCTGGAGTTTCACCAGAAAGACCAACCTTACGTCCACCTTGCCAGTCAGGGCATCTCACTGAGACTGCCAGGCTCCCGATGTGGCAGGTGGAAAGGGAGACAGGCCACACCAACGCCCTGCACTATCCCAGGACAGAGCAAACTACTTGGAACTAAGCAGAGCAGCACTAATACAGGCAACTGCTTTACTTAGTTGGAACAGACTTTGTCAAAGCCTGACTTCAGGATCTCCAAACCCTGCTTGTAGGTGCTGCATTCAGAAAAACATTTAAGAGATATTTCAGTCCCCTGTGAGGCTGAAAGAGAAATTGCTTTTCAAATAAGCAGCCTCTCCAAGGGAAAAATTCTTTGGTGATCTACCTCTGCTTCTTTAATTTATGGTTCAGTTTTACAGCTTGCAACTTCTCTGCCTTAAAGGTTTCAACCCAAATAAAACTGAACAACTTTAGCTTCTCAGGACATACCAGTTCCAAACATTTTCAGCCATTAGTCAGGAGGAAATGGATTGTTAATTCTATTATTTCTCCTATATTCAGGCATTTAAAATTAAGCCAGAGAACATTAACATTGTAAGTGATTCCCTCCCCTCTTCCTAGTTTTCACAGCAGGGTACTAATCCATCCTTACTACTCATGCACAAACTCTTCCAAAAAAAGCACTGAAATCAAAGCATGGATTTCTAATTTTAGCAATTGACCTCTTTGGATTTGAGACTTTCATGCTTAGATTAACAAAAACCACTTTCCCTTACAAGGTCATTTTCAAAAGCAAGAAGCATCTTACTAAAGAGGAAGAAGCAGCTATGATCTGCCCTGGAGGAGAAGAAAACTTCTCTCACGGATCAGGAGGTCACTCGTGACCACTGCTAACTGTATAACCTGCCAGAACTTTTCCTGTCCGCATTAAAACAATTCTGTGTGGCTGGGTTAGATTAAACAGAGCTGTCACTGCTGTGTTCCCCCCTTTGGCCCCACTCACCCATCTGTGGTTGGTTTCTTCCGGAGGATGCTTGGGCGTGGGGAAGAGCCCTGTGCTGGGGCACTGGCACTCTGGCTGTGGGTCTGTACAACTGTAGTTGCTGCCGAAGCAGTGTTGAAGGTGTTGCTAATAGGGTTGGCTACAATGGTGGCTCCATCTGCCAGGACTACTGCTGGGAAGGATGGACGTTGGCAGAGCAGAGAGAACAGAGGAAAAAGCAGCAGTTACTGAAGGTTTGACAACAAAGCAGGTGTTTGCAGAACACACTGTCTCTGCTCCTTTGACTCTCCTCAATATTTACTGCAGTGCTTTCAGAATACTTCATAACTAACACCTTACCTACTAGCAATCTGCTAACTAGACCTGCTGTAGGGCACGTGACAACTACCCCTTGTCTAACAACTGCTGGCTCCAGAAATACTTTTTCCAGAAGAAATGGAAGACACAAAGTGCTAGGGAGTCTCCAACACAACCAGGTCTGCTGGTGGAGGCCACATGGCAGCACAGAACTTTGTAAGTGAGCTGACAGCCAACCATGCTCATGTTCTGAGCTTCTGCCAAGCCCTGCTAGGCCAACAAACAAGGCAAGAAGGCACACAGATATCCGCCAGCACTGCAAACTGGGTGCTCCTGGCTGCCACATTCCCTTCCTTCAGTCCATCACTGGGGTTTCATCAGACCAACCCTTTCTCATAAAAGGGGGTTTTTAATCGGCCTGAACTGCTGAAGGTACCTCACCATGTTTAACTGCTGCAGTGACCTAACACACAGCTGAACAGCTCAGTACACACCTGCTTGTAAATGGCTCTTCCCACAAGGCTGTACTGAACACAACTGTTGAAGCTCACGCACTGTCAAGTTTTTCCTGCTCATGTAACCCACCCAATGCTCCCCATATATTCTACCCATTGTGCCTGAAGAAAACTAGTGACTTGCATTCACTAAGTGTTTTCTAGGAGAACATTCTCAGGGATGTATTTGGTGTCGAGCATCGGGACTGCTCAAAGAAACCCCTCCAAGCAGAGCACTGTGCAGGAGCTACAGGTTCCACCCACTCACCTGAGGTCTTGGTGTCAGCCTGTGGCTGCTGAGCACTGATGGGTGCTGGCTGCAGCCCCTGCGTGCCAATGGGTGCAGCTGGGTGCAGTCCTTGGGTCCCAATTGGTGCTGGCTGGATGCCCTGGGCGCTGATGGGTGCAGGCTGGATGCCCTGGGCACTGATGGGCGCCGGCTGGATGCCCTGGATGTGACGGGCATGGGATGCATCCACAGTCATCAGCTGCATGGGGTTGAGGTGCACGGTGGAGGCCACTCCCACGCCTGTCTGTGCTGTGATGGCTGAGTTGGGCGCCTGGGCTGAAACTGTGGGCAGCAACATGGACAGCTCGTCATGCCTGGCCCAGCACTTTGAACCCACCACCTTTCGCCCCATAGGTACTCCCAAAGACTACTCTTATTTTGAAAGTTAGCTTACCAGCTCACTTGAAGCAGGAATGAGTTAGAGAGTAGACAGGCTGTGTTGTTTGCTAGAACAATTACAAGTCACTGTTGTTTTTGTTGGCTTTTTTTTTCCCCACCCCATACTGCAACAATGAAGATCAAGGATAGCCTTGAAGATAGCCTCAAGTTGCATTTCTACACCCAGTCTCAGAAATCTGTACGCTATTTTTGCTCATTAGAGTATTTTTTCATTGCTTACTTTTACACAAGGCTTGTAAGTACCAATAGTTGGCATCTTTCCTGCTTAAATGTGGTAGAAGCCTAAAGGAACTCATTCCAAAATACAGTCTGCCACAGAACTCATTATATCAATTAATAACATTAACATCTTTGACTGTACAAAGGCACGTGGAGAAGACAGACCCAAGTGTAAGCACCTTAAAACACAGCTCATTTCCCACATGAGCAGGACAGTTTCCCTTCAAACAGCTCAAATACAATCTTATCTGACTCAGGACAGGGCTTGCAACGACAAGCTGGGTCCCACACCTAAAATGAACACAAAATCTCTGTGGTGTTCCCAGTGATGCACCTACTTGTAGAAGTTCAACCAGTTCATTTGAATGCACAGCTCTAAGCAACTATGGCTGCATCATTTCAGATCTCCCAGAAGGCGTGCTGCACTTCTCAGGGAGCACTTAGTGGCCCCGTTGGACTGCCTGTAGTTCTCCAGAGTTCCAGTGTTACAGTAACATCACTTTTGCAGCCACACTCAAAATGAAGTGCTAACTTGCAACAATGAGCTTGTCCAGTAACCATTGAGAGCCTTCTGACCACAGAACAAGCTGGTTTTGTCACAACATTTCCATCAGGTTCTCGTGCTGACCAGTCCCTCTAAAAACAGCTGTCACAACAGCTAAGACAGCACCAGGTCCACACAAATGGCTTCTGCTTAGCACTTCTGCAAGGGGACTGCGAACACAACTAGCTCTTGGAAAGCCAAAGCTAACATCCTTCCTCAAAACACAGGGTACCCTCAGCTCAGTGATCTTTTTTCAAGTTCCCTCTATTCTTTCAGCTAAGTCTTCCACAGCTGTCCTCAGCGTAGGTCTGCATCCCTCCTGACACCGTGAGTTCTCTGCTTTGAGGTGTCACCATTTGTTGCCCCAGTTAGTACCTTTAACTGACGCTGCAAATCAGTGTAATATCAAAATATCTCCATCGATGAAGAATAGTCATCTTTTTAAAAAATTACTGTTGCTTATCATCAACCCAGTGTGCTACCAACACCAGAACTCCTGACGGCTTGCATGATGTTCCTGTGGCAGTGACTGCTGTGACATCCACCCTTGCTGCCCAGCAGCACACTGCTGGTTCTCCCTCCTACCAGCGGAGGGCAAGGCAATCAAACAAAGCATTTCCATCCAGGGCTCTGAAACCACTCAACCACAGCTGCCAACTCCAAGTAACACTGCTCATGTCCTTTAGAAGAGCTTCAGACTAAGTGCAGGAAGGAACAGAAAGAAGCCCTTCTGTCCCTATCCCAAGTCACTTAATCATCCTGAAGCCCACTGTTATTCAAGACCTGAAACTTCAATTTCAACAACAACTTTCAATGTCACTGACAAAGAACAGGCCCCAGTAACACATCAATTCCCAACACATGTTTTCCCAGTCAGCAAATGGACTTTGCGCCCTCCACATCCTTTCAAGGCCTCCTGTAGTGGTCAAGAGTAACATGCCACCAGCAGACATACTATGAAAATCCTAATTAGGCATCTTCCTAGAATTTGGATTGTGGAAATCATCACATCTGTCCTAAGCTACTCAGCAAGGTGAAGTGCTTCAAGTCTTTGTCTCAAGAGAATGACCTTAGTTTGGGATGACTGCATTGCCTCACATTATATGTGATTTTTTTTTGCCTTTATGCAAGCTGCTACAGCAATTCAAACTGGTTAGTGCTCAATTCTTGTAAACAGAACACCAAGAGCTTGTAATGCAACTTGTTTTCTGTTCCCAGCTCATGCTTCTCTCTCAAGCTGTATATTAATACAAAAAGATATAAAAAATGGACTTCTGAGAACATTAGGAAATGTAGGCCCCTGCAGCAGCTCAGCGCTCCTCACACATGAAGCATTGGCAGGCAACGAGAGCTCAAGACTGTGCCAAGTTATCAAATTGGAGCATACAAGCCTTTCAGCTGCTCCCAGCACCAAAGCTGAGCAAACTGTCAGCCAGCTTGCCCCACAGCTTCTCACCTGGGTACTGGCGGATGGTGGACACCGAGCTGGTGATGGGGGTGTAGGTGTGTGCAGTCAGCGGGTAGGCAGAGGGCGGGTACGTCGGCAGGAAGTACTGGAACTGGACCGGCACCGACTGCCTGCAGGCAGCAAGAGCAACAAGTGTTACACCATTTCATCTGCTTATCTTCAACTCCTGTCTCTGGGCCTCTGCCCAAGTTATATCATCTTGCCTCTCATAAGCTTATTAACTCTCATGGTTAATTCAGAACTACCAAATCTCTCTCGGGACTTGTTCCCTGGGGTATCAGACAACAGCCCAGACAAGCAGCAAGGAACTCAGAAGCTACTCACACTCCCTGAATTCAGAGATGTTATTTCCCCACCTGTTGTCATTCCTGGTTTCCATTGCTACTGGGTTTGGAGATGCCCGGTGACTAGAGAGGGGTATGAGGTTACTCCTCTCTGCTGTATAATCAGACTGGATCCGGGGAGAAGTATGTGTAATTTGCTGAGGAACCACTTTAGCTGCACAAAGACAAACGAGTCATCAGTCAGAGACAAAGCTGGTAGACACTGTGAAGTCAAAATTAATTCTCAAAAAAACCTAGTAAAAACCAGAACAATTAACAGAAACAAACCACACTGAAAAAAAACCAACAAAAAACCTACCCAAACCACAAAAACCCCCAACCTCACTCCCAAGATATCCCCAACCTCCAGTATTTCCCATCCACAGTGATGATACATTGCCTCAATAGGAAGAATAAATACACAAAACTAAACAAATCCATCTTACATTTTTTCCATTCACTTTGTACCAGAACCCTAAATGTATACGTAACTTCTAATTGCTAAGAGGCTAGGTAACTCCAGAACTTAAGTTACTTTTATTTCCTCCAATGATCAGCTCAATCCTTCCTGCTGTCAATAACTTTATTTATCAACATTTTCAAAGCAGAACTTGACAGAGACCAAGGGAAATGAAATATATGGTAGGCGAATACACTCAGAGGCAAATTCGTGGCAGGAAAGATATTAAAAAGTTTCAAGAGAGCAATATAAGGAAGTGGGCAGAAGAACATAGGAGATGAACGAAGGAAACGTAACTAGTTCTGTTGGAAACATTTCATGCAGACTACGCTTCCAGGCAAGTAAGCTCCTCATTTTTAGGATTCAGCTGTTTTACCTTCTGATGAATACACTAGCCTTGACTAGGCTACATACAATGCCTCTAGAAGCATTGGAAGGAACTTACAAAAACCAGCTAAGAAAGCTCTGTCACCAAGCAGTCGCAACTCCTAGCACACATAATGCAGGTTCTGAAATGCCAAAAAGCCTACGTCTGTCTGAAAACTCTATTGAGTAAGTTAATGAGCCATTTTATTACTTATTCCTTCTAGAACATCTATTTATTCCTGGTGCTGAAGAAAGCTATGCCACTGCAGACCTGCTAGTTGATTTCTCTCAGCTTGAATTGATTTTCTTCCCCTCCTTGATGTGCCAATACACACAAACATTGCTAGCATAAACAGTAAAACCAAAGTACCCTGTACACATTCTTCTTGGAACTGAAGTCACTCACCAACTGGGATGTTTGAGGTCGTGACAGCTGTAGCATGGGAAGAATGGGAGGGCATTGTCATGGTGACAATGGTGCTTGTAGGCGCTTGGGTGTGAGAAACAGAACCTAAGAAAAAAAGAACAGACAAGATATTTCTGCAGAGCCCTATCATACAGAAGTATATTTGTATCCAAATAGGGAACACAAAAACCCCAGCCCAGACAACCCCTGGTCAACTCAGTAACTCCTCTTCTGGATTCTAATCCCACACTTCCAAACACTATCTTTAGTGGAAAGGAAGGTTCCCTCAAATCTAATTAGTCCCAACTTCAGCGTAGAAAAACAACAAGAAAACCCCAACCCACAACTCTCTCGTAATAGCATTATGAACACTCACCAGCTGTGGTTGCTGAAGCAATGGTATTGGTTGCTAAAATAGGTGCCACTGTTGCTGCTGCCACCGGAGTACCAGTACTGAAAATGGTTTTCTATTAAAAGTAGAAAAGCTTCAAGTTAAAACACCAGCACATTTGTAATATTTACTTAGCTTGGAATCATTCTATGCGGATTATAAAGAATACGAGTTTCTGTACTAATCTTTTCCCAAACTTCATCCACCCAAATGAAAATGAAAAGATGCCTGGAAGCAGCAAAAGGGTTTTCCCTTGTAGCCTACCTGGGCCATGGTGTGGAGCTGTGGCTTCTGTGCCCCTATGGCTGGGTGGGAGGGCAGTGTGATCCGCGTGGCTGTGTCGCGCGGCTGCGCGGGCCGCTGGATGCTGATAGCTGCAGAAGGCGGGTGCTGCTGGATAGACAGGGTGGGCCGGCTGCAGAGAAAAACAATCATGAAGATAACTCCGTGGATACTAAATCTGAAACAAAGTGATACGCCTGGCTTCATTCTCCTTCTCTTTGAAAACAGTACTGCTATCAAAAACATGGTGGAGCAACACGAGGAACTCAAACTTGCACTGTTCTGTCCCCATCAGATGTCTACCTGCAATAGCTGTGTATAAAAGCTTCTCCAGTCAGGGATGCTTTACAGCATTCATGTGGCACTTTTCAGTGTGTCTTCATAAAAAAAGATATGCTCAACTATTCACAGAGTCCTAGAAAGGAAACTGTGCTTTCCAGGAAGCAGCAGTTCACAACTGATTTGTTAAGTCTGTTCTTTCTTGTAACACAGCGTAACAATTAATCTTTATAGTAACTTTTACTCACAGAACTGAAAGCTATTGCAGTGTGCAAGCACTCTTATTTTTGTATCGTACCATCCCACACCCAGGGGATAATCAGCTCAGGATGACTAACACGTTTCCTCCTCCCACAGCCTCTGTAAAGTCACAGCACTGCAGACTGCAAAATACGCCCGAATCATCTTTACCTGAGGGTTGACTCTGTAGCATGTGCTGCTGTTGTGGTTATAACAGGAGACTGAGCTCTTGTGGCTGAGACAGTAGCCACCACGGCAGGAGGAATAGTGCTTGAAGTTGTCACAGGTGGACGAGACTGCAAGAACAGGCAAGACATTCAGAAAGGAAACTGGTGTTTAGAGAATTGCTAGGAATTACTTGCCTAGAATCACTTCTAGATCTTATCACTGAGCTTCAGCATTCTAAGATGTTTTCAATCTTTCTGATTTGATCTGCAAGCTCCTATGCAAATCCATTCTGATTTTTAAAGGACATACAGAGGGCACCAAGGACCAGGAAGGTTAACAGAAATTACTGCAGTGCTTTCGAAGGATTTTAGGAGAAAAAACAAAGGCCCCTTCAGAACAAGCTGAAAACCCTGTACTAAGCATATATAGGAAGTCCAAGATGATTACACTGGGATCTTGAAGCACAAAGTAAAAGCTATTTGACCCCTTATCCTAACCCTGAATGCTTACAGAGAACAGATACCTACAGTCTTTCCCTTACATGCATATATATGCTGAGATATACGTCAGCATTGTAAAATATTGTTTTTTATTCTACATCAATATATTTGACAATAAATCCCCATCTGCACAACATGCTAGGCCTTTCAGTCTAAAGCTCCACTACTGCAGTATGCCCTCCTCCCAGCCTGTAAGCACTCTGTAAAAAAAAAAACCCAACAATCTAATTGCTGGCACCAACTCCACGGGACTAATGGGGCCCCTTCACAGCTTGCCATCAGAAATGGATACCTAACAAACTGAATTAGAAGAGAGCTGTTGACAGCTTCAGCCCCAAAGATATGCAGTCACAGGTTATGGACTGCAAGGAGGTGCCAGGAGGAACTTGGAGCAGGTGGTTCTGCAGAGCTGCCCTGCTGCTACCTGCCTGGATTGGCTGATGAATGATGTGCTGAACTGCTGGCTGAGCTGTGGCTGCGTTGGGCAGCTGGGATGCTGGTCTCAGGACTGTGGTTACTTTAGAACTGGACATCACTGCAGCAGCTGCAGCACCTGGGAAGCAAACCAAGCATGTTAAAACAGTGCATACAAATGGCTCTGCTACCACTGTACAGACAGGCTCTTGCATTAGCTAGCACGTATTCCAGTTTAGATGGCACTGGTTTGAAAACAAGGCTACTAGCAAAAATACTTTAGATTCATAAAAGGGGAAAGGCAGGCATCGTTCTAAGTGAACTGGGTTTAGTGATGCTCCCAATTCCTTACAGTAACCTGATGTTATAAATCTATATCTATTCCTAGCTAGGGAAATCAGTAGAAATAATTCAAACAGCTTGACTACCAGGCTAATGGGGAAATAAGTTACCTGATACCAGGAATCTCCCTGCAGTAAATAAAAATGGAGAAAAAAAAACCCACAAACAATTTGTAAAGCTGCAACAGCAGAGAGCTGTGGTTGCTTTGTGTCCACAATTTGCTGACTCCTGATCACGTGAAACTGCTCTGAAAGGCAAATAGCCTTGAAATCATTTGATGGACTACACTGCATTTGATGGACTACGCTGCATTTGATGGACTACGCTTTCAGACATCCCTGACTGAAATTATTACCTTGGAAGGTGGTAAGCAAGCTGAGAGAAAGAGATCAGGAGAAGAGAAAATACACTAAGTGAAAACCTCAGGTCTGTGCTGGTTGTCCTGCAGGAATCAGGTGATCAAAAATACATTTATTTCAGCTACAAATAACACTGCAGTCCTTTCACATACTCTAGTATTAGGTTGGATCTTTCAACATTGCCATCTCCCTTGAGCAATGGGATAATATTGGATCTCAACAGAAATAAAAAAATGTAAATGGTACTTTGAAATTCAGACCCAACTCATAAATGTTTTGAAAGTAAAGTTGAGCAGAAATCACTGCTCCGAGCTTAAGGGGCTGCTCTGCTGTTTTTCAAGCTGCAGCAACTGAAGTCCTGGGAGACAGGAGCCTGGAGTTACATCAGCATTTAACCCAAGGGCAAATGTAAATGCACAACATAAATTAGCATGTACAGTCACATACAAGAAGGATCCTGGATCAGTTAGGAATAGCAACAGTGACTTCTCAGCCCTCAGTGAGAGATGCTTTCTACCAAGAATGTGACATTTTGCACAACAGGCCAATCTATACCAGCATGGTTTTGTTCTTTGGCTTTTTTCTTTTTTTTTTTTTTTTCCCCCTCTTTGAAAGTGTTCACTGTTGCCAGCACAGAAGAACAACTGAAGTTGCAATACCACAGATATCAACAACAAGGAGAGTTTCAGAGGCCGGGTGCACTGCCCCAACAGAGAAGCACTACAGGCAGCCACTCAGCACTCAGCCCTTACCTCGAGGAAGGTGAGAAGCTCCGATGTGTAGAGGAGGCCCAGGAGCACTACTTCTGATGATTGACATCTGCACATTAGTAGCCATGATATGGTGGAGGTTACTAGGATGGCCCTGCAAAATTAAAGAAATAAATCAAAAAATAAACTGCACGCTCTGGGGATAAGGATGAATGGCCATTCTGACAGCATTACCACAAGACCTCTACAGACAGAAAAACATTTTGTAGAAATACACGGTACAAAGGGTATCACAGGGGAGTAAAGAACCAGGGAGAAGTCAGAGCCAGCTGACTGTACAGGGAAGATGTCAGCACTTCAGAGATCTGTTCTTCTGTTTGGCACTTGGCAGACTGCCAGCAGCCACTCAGACACCAACCTGAGAGATGTTCTTTCTGCTGCCACTGATCTTTAAGGCACAGATCTCTACCACAGTGGCACTTTGGCAAATGCTGTAACAAGTGAATTCTGTTTTCTAACAGTGCTAGACTTCTTCTAGGTATTCATGAAAGTAACAGCATATCCAAACTCAAAACCTCCTAAGGACACTACATCAAAGCCCTGAGACTTGAGAGGGTTTGTAATGAGTGTCCTGGCACACCAGTTTCAAATTTAATTATTTGAAGAACCAGCTTTTAAGGAAAAACCCAGATATGTAACAGCTTTGGATATGTTTCTGCTATTGTGGCCTCACTGTCAGCTTGATGACCACAACAACTCAGGAGCTTTCCAAAGAGCCAGCAGTAACTGAAGCATATTGCTCTGGCCAGAACTGACCAACACTGAGCGGCTGCTGGACAGGAAGCCTGCTCTGCCTCCCCCCTGCTGCAAGAGCTTGACCTGCTGTGCCAGTGCTGCGCTGCTTCAACCTTAGAGTGAGTGCAACAGAAAGCACAGACCTGCTGTCCACTGATGGTGGCCACAGGGATGGTTGGAGCCTGTGGGATGCTGCTCTCCATGGTGACTGTGACTTGTCCAGGAACCTTTGTAGGAGCTGAGAGGGTCGAGGGCGGTGCAGGAGCGATGGGCCGGCTGGGCATGGTGGGCTTCAGTGGTGGCTGCAAGAAAGAAGTGTCAAAAGTGCTGCCAACTCCTATTGGCAACTCAGGGTTGCAGAAAGACAGCTTTGTTCAGAAGTAAGTAGGGCCAGGGCTTTAAAAAGGGAGGATGCTGGCTATTTAAAGCCATTCCATTTTCACCTGGGGCAAAGAACACGTTTTGTGCTGGACTTGGGCAGCTCTAACACACCGCACAAGTCACAAGCAGGATCAGTTGGGGCTGCAGCATTTCCCTATACAGTGCACATAAGCAGGTTGTTTCATACTCTCATCCACTCTCGCACAGAGAACGCTTCAGGAGTTCCATGAAGTCACTCCTAAAGAGTGCAAAAAACCACCCCTTCAGGATAACACTGCGATGCCAGGAAGGCCTCAGCGTGGCAAAAGAAACAGCTCCATCCAGAGCCATAAGAGCACAGAAGTAAAGATCAAACAATGAAAACAGGGAACCCCCTGATTATTGCTCAGCACTCAAGTTTTAACACAGATTAAAAGAAGAAATGCACCCACGATTACCCTATAACTATTTAAGGGGAAAAAACTCATCAGTAATTAATTCACTTTCCTCATTCAAACGTATTTCCCCGTGATCCCCCATTACCTTCATAAGCCCATCCGAGAAGGAGAGGGGCACGGCTGGTGCCAGGTGTGCAGGGGGTGCTGCTACTGTCACCGGGGCCCCGGGCGGCACCGGGTGGTGCGGGGCCAACATCTGCACCTGCGGGTAAGGCCGCACCACCACGGGCTCCTGCTTCTCCTCGCGGGGCGGTGCAGGGCCGCCAGGGCCCAGGTGCTGCTCCCTGGGGGCCACCTCGGGCTCACGTCCAGACTCATCGCTCGCTGCGGAGAGGAGAGGTGCGCTGAGAGCCGTAGTGACACGGCGCCGAGCGGGCCCGAATCTCCCCACCGCTCCACCACCCCCCTTGGGCCGCCTCCCGCCTCATCCTGCTTACTTGCGGCCGCGGGGGCGATAAGTCCGGCGGTGCCACTGGCGGGTCCGGTGGGCGCGTTGGTCCCCAAACCGGCGGGAGGAGCCCCCGAGCGGGGAAACTGCTGAGAGCTCATCTCCGCCTGCGGACAGAGCGGCCGTTACGTCGCACCGCGCGCATCGCCCCGCCGCCGCTGCCCAACCCCTTCCCCCGGTCCCGCCCCACT
>VXAB01012277.1:536144-585592 GCA_013399175.1 Odontophorus gujanensis
GCTCTGCTCCGCCCGCCGCAGCAATATGGCGGCGCCGCCTCTCTCGACAGGAAGCGGAAGCGTGGCGCCCGGAAGCGGCGGCAGCGGCGCGAGCCGGAAGGGCGCGTGGCGGCCGGCGGCTGGTGAGGTTACCAGGGAGACCCGCGCGGCACGCAGGGCCCAGGCCCCTTGGCGGGCGGATGGGCAGGTAAGGGAGGGAGAGGCGGGGATGGCCAGCGGTCTCGGTGCTAGGCGCGGGCGTGCCAGCGCGGGACGCGGGGGCCTTCCTTCCTGGAGGCGGCCGCGGCGGTGCGGTGACGTGTGCCTGCGTGCCGAGCTTGGACACGGGGGGCGGATTTGGGTGGTTCTTTTTGGGAGCAGGAATTGGACTCGGTGGCTCTTGGGGTTCCTTCTGATTCTGAGAAGCACCCTGTTCTGAGAGGAACTGCGAACGTCGTTATCCAGAAAAGCAGGGATCAGAAAGTGACAGTGTCCGTGGATATGTCTGGTTGCGCAGTGAATGCGATCCAGTCAGGAGAGATGCTCGGATTTTGGGAGGCTGTGGTACTGGGAGAACTCACATCTTCCATAGGCTCGTGGGAGCTGTGAACGAGGAAATCCCCCAGAGCTGCTTTGTGGTACGTGGTCACAGGACACCCAGGCATGGAAGTACATGGAAACGGCAAAAAAATGGCACATGTGTGTATGTGTCTATACACACTGTGTGTTTGTACCACCTTGAGGTGAGAGTGGTGGTGCTGGCAGTAGGTTGTGTCATTACTCACAGTAAGCTGTGTCACTCAAATCTGCCTTTGTTCCTATTTCAGCTTCTGATCCCGGTGGCATGTAGTGCCTGCAGGAAATGGTCATTTCCTCACTACCTGGAGCAGAGGTGTGCTGTATGCAGCTGAGTGCAAGGAGCTGACTGGGGACCCTGACCTCACCCGACTCCCTTGACATTGGTTAGTGTGGCCCTGGGGATGTCTGTGTGAATGGAGGATGTAATTTTACTCCCTACAGAAAGCTTGTCGTTCCACCTAATTTGAAGGTGCCCTGTTTGTAGTACATCTTAAAACAAGTGGCATACAGTGTGGGTGTCTCAGAAGAGAAGCACTTTTATTCAAAAGCATGAACGTCAAGGGAGCAGGAAATGATTTAGGTTTGATTGTAGTACAGGAGTCAGATCTTAAAATCATCTTCTCTCTTCATGGCTCTGTAGTGTTTTTTTAATTTTGTAAGTGCAGGTGGGACTATATTTAACTGAATTATTGCAGGCCACCCAATCTTAAAATGTCTTAATGTATGTGGATATGTGAGATTCTGTACTTACAGAGAGAGACAGCGCAAAGCTGACTTGTTTTCTTCATCTCTTTTAGACCTCCCCTATAAAATGGGAATTCTTATTGCAATTCTGGGAGCCTGGTTCAGCTGTTCATTTGTAAAAGGAGATTCTAAGGCTGTGACGACATCTCTAACTACAAAGTGGTCTTCAACTCCTCTTCTCCTTGAAACAAGGTTGGTGCACTGTGACTTCCTTCACAAATCAGAGTATACTCTGAGGTATAAAACAGCATGTCTCTCTGTGTTTAGAAATTGTAAATTACATTTCTTAGAGTTTGCTACAGAAGTGCTGTGTGATTACTACCAAGGTGAGGCTGGATAAGGCCCTGGACAACCTGTTCCAGCTGTAGATGTCTCTGTTCATTGCAGGGGTCTAGATGGCCTTCAGAGGTTCCTTCCAGCTCTTAAGGATTCTGTGACGTATCAGCTTTGTTTTAAACAGTCCTGTGTGGTGTCTTAGTGTGCAGTTTGACATGGACATATTGGCTTCCATTCCTTGTGACACAGCCCTGCTCCTGCATTCTGTGTCTATGGAGAGGCAGCTCTCTCTTAATACATTAACCCTTGAGCAGCAGTCAAAAGAGCCCCATCTGCTCCCGTCCAAGTGCCTTTATGCACAGCTGTGTCCCTGGGGAGCTGCAGCTTTTGGAGCAGCTGCTTCTATTGCCCACCAGTCAGATGCATTTGACATACAGGCTTGGGCAAGAGCTGCCCTCTGCTTGCCTGATCCGGCAGGTTGAGTGGAGTTAATACTGACTGTATTTGTGCTGATGTGCATGAATTCATGATGAAATGTGAATGAGTATTGTTAGCCATCACCTTGAGTGTGTCACATTGCAACAGTAGCTGGAGTTTGTGAATTAAAAAAGAAATATGCAGCTAGGAGTTTTGCTGGTGTGAGATAGAGAATCCGTGGTTCAGTTTTGTGGTGCTTTGGATCCCAGTCATTACTAATTTAAGTTGTTGGCAACGCCAACACTGAGTTGAACCTGGTGAACTGAGTTTACCTGGTGTAGGGAGCCTGCTTTGGCAGGGGGTTGGACTCGATGGTCTCTTGAGGTCCCTTCCAACCCCTATGATTCTATGATTCTGTGAATGCGATCATTACTGTGCTTGAGGAGCAGGTGTAAATATTTTAAGGGAGATGGTTTTGATTTTTATTAGTTTTATGAATCCTTTTTATGGATCCATTGTGGGTTTGAGCGTCTCTAAACTCTGATACATGAGTTTAGCTCAATTTAGCTCAAGCAGTAAAGTGCAAAGCTCAGGTGCTGATGCCAGGGTTTAAAGGCCCTGACAAGGCCCAACATTTTTTGGAGGGTAACTTAGAAGGATCTAGAGGGAGCTTAGAAGGAAATCTCACCCTAGAAGACTAGGAAATAGTAATCCAGTAATAATCATGTGCCCTGGGCTTGGTTTGTAACCTGACTGTTACATTCCAAGACTTTGGGTAGCTCCGTTTATCTCAGGGGAACTGCAGGGTGTTGCAGCACTGCAGAACCAAGTCAGTCCTGCTGCTTGATGTACCCAGCACTGCCATTCTGCACCTGGATATCTCAACAGTGCTTACTGCAGTAGGTCAGAAAGGCTCGGAACGAGCATATATGCTACTGTCTAGTGGGCTCCACATCTTGTGCTATGACATCCTCTGGTGTATGAAATAGTACAAGGGAACTATTTGTCCTGACCTGCAGCCATTAATTGCTTTGTTTGTTGTTAGCTTTCCTGGTTTGCTTTTTTCTGGTCATATACAGCTTTCTGCTATGGGTAAAGATATGGTGGGAGCTGACCTTCTGTGGAGCTTTACGAAGTATTGGTATTGTGGGTGGGTTCATAGACTTAGCTGTCTCCTCTCTTCTTCAGTGAATTTTTATCAGAAGAAAGTCAAGAAAAATTCTGGAATTTTGTCGAAGCCAGTCAAAATATTAGGACATCTGAACATGATGGTAAGTTTTCATAATGATTTTCTTGAATGATCACTGGAAATTGGCATGCTTGAAAAATAAACTTTTTTCTTTTTTGGTCTTCCTTTGTATAGTATTGTAAAAATCCAGTGAGGACTGACTTCAATATTGTTGTCACTGTGAAAATGCTCGAGGTGTTTCAATGTCCATTTGACAGAAGTGTTTGCAGACAACGGTTTTACTTCCAAGTTTTCTGTCTCCATATGAAGCATAAAATATAATTAATATTTTTATTTCTAAACTGAAGTTAAATGGGAGCTCTTATCTGTTTCCCTGCTCCTGTTTGGATACTTAGGAATGTATGTAAGTGTCGATGTTCTCTCATGGATGAAGTTAATGAAGTTAACTCTCATCCATCTATGGCACTGGTTGTAATGAAAATCAAAGAGGAAAGGTCACGTGCATATTTTCAATTAATATCAAGGAGTTTCTGTTGCTGTGAATATCAATTGATGGGGATGTGGTATGGAAAGATAACAGCACTCTGACTTTGCAGGCAGTGATCACTCTGCTTACCATGAAATGCTGAAGATTACCTCCCAGAGCTTGTCACCTTTACAGCAGAATTTGCTGAAGTTTTCCTTGTCTTTACGTTCCTACTCTGCAACAGTTCAAGCTTTTCAGCAGGTTAGTACAGCACGGGAGAAATCCTGCCATGTCTTGTAGGGCATTAAAGGAAGGCCTCAGGGAAGGTGCCCTCTGTGTTACAAATAATAAAAAGTTGAACTGGCAGGTGCTTCGTGCAGCTGAGCTCAGGTGCACAGGTCTGTGCTGATGTCATTGTGCACCAAACTGGAGTCCATCTGTCTGCAGCAACCTAAAGAATTAGGGCTTTGAAATGTTTGTGTATCTTTGGTACCCACTGCACGCTCAAATGGGTGAAGACTTCGAAAGATAATTGTTGTGGCTCTGTTGATGCTTATGGTGCAAGTGATGCTCCCACTGTTCACTTGTACTTAAAGATACAATCCACAGATGTGTAGTTGTAGTGATTAGAACCTCTAACTGGTGGTTGTTGCGCTCTGCGTTCCTTATTAACCTTGGCAGCCATACAGTTTGTTGCAAGCCATTCATTACAACATGCCTTTTACAGCAGACAAAAGAGAGTGTCTTCCTTTTTCATCTTGAATCATTTTATCACGTGCTGCTGAACAAATGCAGTGGTTAGTGACATATAATACAAAAAACCCCAACCCTCTGTAATTGAAAACCCCGATTTTTGTGCTTGGAACTGTTATTGCAGTTAAGAGTATCAAGCTGAAAAAATGCTGGCAAAAATGTAAGACCTATTTGTCAATTTTGTGATTTTTTTTTTTTAACCTTGTGTTTAAGTTATGTAATAAATAGGAGAAGAGATCAATTGCTACAGAGCTCTGCTGTTATCAGTTTCACTTGTTCTCTGGGTAAACATTTGACCTATCAGTGCAAATATTTCCATACAGATCGCAGCAGATGAGCCTCCTCCAGAGGGCTGCATGCTGTTTTTTGCTGTACATGGAGAGAAGACATGTGAATATGACTCTCTTGGAACACTTCTAAAGGCTGCTTCACAAAGGTATTTGCTTCATTTCCTGTTCTTACAGGGCAAGGTTAACTGTTAAGAAAAGGTACCATATTAGCTTCAAAACAGCAGTCAGCTACTTGTTGTGTTTTCATGTGTCCATTTTTAACAAAGCCTTATCAGCTTTGCATCCAGTGCTGCCAGTTGTGGTACTATGTATGCTGTGAAGGCAGAAATGATATTTAAACATGAGAAAAAGAGATTATGAACCTTGTACTGAGTAAGGAAGTAGTACTAATCACGTTGTGATTAATGTTTACTCCTAGACCAAAGCCATTTTTGTTCAAAGGGGACCACACATACCCAGCATCCAACCCCGACAGTCCTGTTGTCATACTCTATGCTGAGATTGGCACTGAGGATTTCTACAGAGTTCATAAACTGCTTGTTAAAAAGGCTGAGGCAGGAGAAATCACTTATGTCCTCAGACACTATATTGCTGTAAGTATGTGTGCTCAGGGAAAAGCAGGCAAGGGTAACTGGCGGGGAGAGGCCAAAAGGAAAAAAGTGATCTCAGTTAGCTCCCTTTGAGTTTACATTTGTGTAATGCATTGCTGCTTGATCATTATTTGGCATACTCACAGTTTATTGCTTTATTGTGTGTAGCTGAGGGATACAGACTCTTTTATCTCCTGACTGTTTAAGTGAGAGGATCGTTTAGTTTTTCCATATGCAGAGCCGGTCGCCAGATGAATTACAGAGTTTAACGTAGAAAAACGTTGCTCTAGGAAATAAGAAGCAGATCTTTCCATGCCTGAGTCACTTGATAGAAAAAGCAGAGATGAACCTTAGGGTACCATTTCAAATAAGAGGCAATTTTGTTACAGAACCACTTACTGCTCCTAGTGCAACTTGTGCTGATTGCCATCTCCCTCCTGTAACCATTAGACTGATGTTTTTTGGGTTTTAAAAACTGAGAAATTTGAGTGATTTGACTTTTTTCTGACCATCACTTAATGGTGCTCAACCTCCTATAGCCCTACACTACGTGTAACGCTTTCATTTTTAAAGTAATCTGTTTATCATTGTTGGGAAAGGGACTTAAGTAAGAAATGAAGTGCATTACACAGTCAATCTTGGCATGGTTGTGCTGTTACAGCACATTACTGGAAATTCACTCTCTGTATTAATCACTGGCCCATTACCAGTTAGATCTGTAACGCATACCAGCTTGGGATTTCAAAGCTTTGGGAAATGGCAGCTTTTGATTTGTAGATCAAAACAAAGAGTGGCAGCATTGCAATGTTTGCTTTTCCTTACAGAATCCCAGTAAGGAAAAAGTCTACCTCTCTGGCTATGGTGTGGAACTGGCTATTAAAAGTACTGAATATAAGGCCAAGGATGATACGCAGGTGAAAGGTGAGTTCTTGTTTTAATAACTTCAGTGTGGGTTCTTCTATTTTATGAGGTTATTTTATTTTGTTCTTGTTTTTTGAAAACAAATGGCTGTTTGACTGATTTGCAGATATTCTTCCTTCTGATCTGAAATCACCCAGATCACCACCTTCTCTTCTTCTCTACATTCTTTGAATCTTATATTCAGTAAGACACTTGTCTTGCTTATTTGTGAAGTGCTGGGCACAGTGGTGTCTTGACTCTGGACTAGATCTTAAGAGCACAATTAATATGACCAGTTTGTCACCAGATAAGCGGATTGCTTACAGGTGTAAAGCAGTTCCTCTGCTTTAATGTCACTTAGCTTACCCATCCTCAGGAGAGAATGCTTCCTGTTCTTGTTTGTTGGGAAAACAGGATTTAGAACACTGTGCATTTGTTTTATTGCTTTCTGTAGAGCACTGGCCTCTGTTTCTCAAACAGCATCTGGCAAATGTAGAGTGATTTGTGTGACTGTGTGCATATACAAGTAAACACACACACACAATCATAGAATGGCCTGGGTTGAGAAGGACCTCAAAGATCATTTAGTTTCAACCCCCTGCCGTGGGCAGGGTTGCCAGCTACTAGAGCAGGCTGCCCAGAGCCACATCCAGCCTTGGGTGCTCCCAGGGATGGGCATTCACAGCCTTTCTGGGCAGCCTGTTCCCGTGCATCAGCACCCTCTGAGTGATAAACTTCCTCCTAACATCCAACCTAAATCTTCTCTGTCTTAGCTTAAAGCCATTCCCCCTTGTCCTATCACTATCAACTCGTGTAAACAGTCATTCCCCCTCCTGTTTATAAGCTCCCTTGCACATGTATGTATATATGAAGATAAATGGAAATCTCTGCTTTTGCTTATGAGTTCAGTAAAAAAACAAAACAAACAAAAAAAAGCACCCCACCCTTGTTTTTTGATTTTTTTTTTAATTATTTTTGGTCTGTGGGTTTTTTATGTTTTGGTTTTTCTTTCAGTAACAGGTAACAGCTGTGAAGAATAGGATTCATATTTTGCATGGAGTTCTTCAGAGTTTTGAAGTTTAATCAGCTTCTAGATGAGCTTCTGGCTCTGGGCAGCCTGCTCTAGGTCTAGTGACCCTGCCCATGGCAGGAGGGGTTGAAACTAGATGATCTCTGAGGTCCTTTTCAACCCAGGCCATTCTGTAGTACAGATCTGAGCTCTTGTCGTGGTCTGGAGTATTGACATAAGAAGCTATTGGTCTTTATTTGTAAAAGGGGTTGGATTTGAGAGAAACTAGCTCATTAGAGCAAGTGATTCTGCTTATGAGTTTTGTTGTTAGTGTGTGGGAATTTCCATTAATTTGTTATCAAAAAGTCAGGTAAATGCACTGATATTGTTGATAATAGGAAATATGAGGTCTTTGTCACTAGCAGTTTGTGTATGCAATTGTAGAAGTAATTCTGGGGAAGACTTATTGTCTGTAAATGTTTAAAGCTTTATGCTGATAACAATCTAAAATGCTTTACAAAATGGACAAATTGCTTACATTGCTATGAGCTGCATTGATATTATATTGCAAGAGGTGTGTGGCTTTCATCCAGCTCCTTTCTGATTATGGGCATATTCTGCATGCAGTCTTCTGTGCATGTCTGTGCTGCTTCTGCCTGTCCAAGAGCAATTGCTCATTCAAAAGGTCAGGACATTGATTGGACTTAAGCATGAAGCACATAGATTGGAGCAGGTCTGTGTCCAGCCAGCTAGGTCATTATGAGCAGGGTTATGTTCGTGATTGGAGTTGGTCACTTCCTCTGCAAAGTCTGCATGTCCTGAGAACTCCTAGGTCCTGCTAAGTTCCTCTGCAGTGCCTGCATCCCTGAGATTTCCACTCAGCTTAAGCTTTTCTTTCTAAACAAACCAACCTGGTTTTATTTCAGCTGTTACTTGGTTCATTTGTATGGTTAGTGTCTCTTGGATACAGGTAGACAAGTGTCCTTTCTTTCCTCTTCAATACTGCAGTGCATTTTGGTAAGCTTATCAAAGGACACATACATGCTGTTTCTGAATAATTCAGCAGTGTTTTTCTTCTCTGTGTCTTCATAGGCACTGATGTGAATGCTACAGTAATAGATGAAGATGACCCTATTGATGAGGTGCAAGGATTTCTTTTTGGGAAATTAAGGTAAAACTTGGTTGCACATTGTAAGTCTTTGTCATTAAGCAGCCTGATGTATAGATGCTGATCTTCTGCTCGTTATTATTTTTTAAAGGTCTGGGTTATCCACATGTGTTTGCACCATACTCTTTTGTATTTTAGTTAATCTGTATTAGTGGCAAACTTAATTACAGGAAGCTGTGGAGTTGCCTGACCCTCATTCCCTTTTAGGCAGTTGTATCCTGACTTGAATGAAGAGCTGAAAGAGCTCAGAAAACACCTCGTGGAAAGTACCAATGAGATGGCACCCTTAAAAGTATGGCAGTTACAAGGTAATCTGTGTACAGACTTTTGATATTGCACTGCAAAAACTTAAACCTATCTTCCTGTGTTCTGTGCAAATGAGGCAGTAGTGATCGTGTTCAGTTAGAGAGTTTGACTGTGGATTCCTGCAGTGGAAAGTATGGGCTTTCTGGAGCTCCTTTCCTGGGTCCTGTTGAAATAGCTTTCAGAAGGTTTCTTTCATGGGACTTCTAAAGAGTGGCTTGCTTTCTGTATTGTGAAGTGTATTAAAGCCACTTGCTCTTAAACTGACCACATCTGATAAATGCAGGAAAGCAAAAGAAACGTAGAGATAGAAAATGAGATTTGTATGTAACTAACAAGTTGAAAGTCAAATTTAAGATGGCTTGCAATAGCTTCTTTCATTTTTCTGTTGGTTCACTTTGCAGATTTAAGTTTTCAAACTGCTGCACGCATTTTGGCTGCTCCTTCTGTGGATGCTTTGATGGTCATGAAGGATCTCAGTCAGAACTTTCCTACAAAGGCCAGGTGATCCTAACGATGAATGCTTCGGAAGTTTTCTTCCTTTTTTTTTTTTTTTTTTCCTCAGCAGAGCATGAGATAGGCAACCTCAGTTAGGTTAATTGTTGTCTGTTTCTATTTAGCTGGAAGCAGCCACTGGGGGATGTTTATGCCAAGTTCTTTAGCTTTTGTGTAAAAAAGGATCTTAGGGCATTTCTCTTTGGTGGCACTTGGTATGGGCTGGTAAATTTGACAGAAGCAGCTGTGCTATTATTGTGAAATGCTTCTGACCCTTTTGCATCAAGTCCTCAAGAATTTATTAGCTAGTGTTCCTGTTCGGTGTCTTTAGGCTTAATCTTTTCTGTGCACCACACTCTTCTGGGTTCCCCTTCTACAAACAGCCTGCTCAACCTCATGTCAGGCATTGATGTGCCATCCCACTGCTCTTTGCTTCATCAATTATTTGAGCATACTTAAATTAATTTAACAGTACCACAAAGTGTAAGTTCTTCTGACTGTAGCTCTTGATACTACGGGACTCAGTATATTGATATTTAAGGTATGAGAAGTGGGTTAGTTAGATAAGTAATCTATTCACTGGGTAAACAGAAAGATGATTCGTGGCATCATGTTTTTATTTCTGCAGAGCTATAACAAAAACAGTTGTTTCCTTGGAACTCAGAACAGAAATTGAAGAGAACCAAAAGGTAATACTTCTAGAAAGTAATGTAGTGCCATCTCACTTATGTTTTATTAAAAGTTTAAGCTTCAATAATGAGTGTGTTAAAAATTTTACATTTGGCTCAAAATATTGACCTGGTGTTTTCACTCATAACTTTGTCATGGTGTACAAAAATGCATAGTTTAGCAACAGTATATGGAATACTGTTCAGTATTTGAACATTGAATGTGTTGCCCTGCATTTATTTACCTTTATAAAATGAGCTTTAATAATCATGGAAATGTATTTATTTACAGGAAACATATAGCTTAGATGTTCTTGGGCTTTCCGTGCAGGCTGTCTTAATGTGAGCACCAGGACAGGACTGCATCAAAAACAACTAGTAGAAATTTGGATGTCTGTCATCTCTGTCTACCCCAAGTTGGAGCTCTCTGTGCTGATGGCTTGTCAGCTCAGGTTGTGGAGAAGTGGTCACTGTTTTGGAAGGAATCTCACCTGCTGGGTGGCCTTCTTTCGAGTGTCTGACTTTGTTCCTGCTTGAGTGGTACAGCAGATGTGTAAAGTCTGAATGTCATAGCACTAGTCTTCCTAGCTCATAGCTGAGAAGAAGCTTGCACTGATTTAAAGTTAACAACTGTAGGCTTTGTTTGTATTTTGAACTTCTCAGAAGCAACTGGATATTAAGGAATAGTGCCTTCTTAGTCAAAGTAAGTTGAAAGGCAGTTACACTTTGGGATTATTTAAAATATCTGTGCTGGATAGAGTGTAGCTTCTTAGAAAGTTATTGCCTGGAAAGTTTTAAGCACCTTTTAACAGCTTTTAAGGATGCAGAAGAAATGTAGTTCCCATCCCCTAGTTTGAGGTAGTGCTTACAACAAAGCAGCTGAATAAACACAAAACCTTTTGCTATGGCTTACAAGGAGCCACACTGTGAGGAGGAAATGGTTCCAGTGCTGCCATTCAGAGTGCAAAGGGATAAAGATTAACATCTCTTTGTTCAGTCTACACGTGTTTTGAAATGAAATGATAAATAAATGAAGTCTGTGAGGGCCCGAAGACCCTCACAGATTTGTGATCCTTGAGTAAACTCAAGTGTTTGGAGAAAAAAATGTTTCAGCTTAGTAAAGCCCTGAAAAAACAGCAGGCACTTGGGACTTTTGGATGGTGCAATTGCAATACACCTGGTTGTGCCATCTGGATGGAATACAGAGTAGAAGTTTAAGATTGTAATAAAAGCAGAGCCAAACAATAGCTTTTAGGATGTGATTTATGCTGATCTATTCATGCATTTCAGTCTAACTTGGGATTAATAGGAAAAGTAAACAGTAGACAGTTACATCTTTGTTTTAAAATCTGGTTGATGACATTTAGCTAGTCCAATAGTAAATGCACAATTACCTGAAAGCTAATTAAGCATCCCCTGAGATTCCTGTTCTGAAAGAGCAATCCCTTGTTGTTCAATAGCAATAAAATCAGAAAAGAAGGGATGCGGTTTGGCATTGTCGTCCGGTGTGGTTCTGGAAGGGACAAAGTATAGAATGTAAGTGTGAGTTAAAGCTGCCTGGTGACTTCTCTGTTTTGTGCTAGATCAGTCTGGTCCACAGGTCCATGACTTGGTGGATGCAGCTACATTCCAAATACATCTAGGCTACTGGATCCCGACCAGGCTAGATCTAACGCTGCCCTGTAAGCTGTTCTTTGCATGATGGTCGGTCTGTGTGGGTACTGTCTGGTAGTGAAGTTCACTGGTTTTAGTAAGGTAGAGGTTAGTATGTGATTATCCACCAAAAGGTACAACTTAACACTGCATGTGCTCAGCTCTTCTTTGGGAGCATTGTTATTTGATAAAAGACCTAAATTCTTCCTGTCTTAGGTACTGCTTTCCTATTCTTGGTACTTCATGTGGTACTTTGCTGTTCTTCCATTGCTTTGCTCATGTTTGTGGTATCAGGCTTTTTTAATGTCCAAACACTACGCTTCTCCTTCATTGTTCAGCAAAATACCAAATTACTTATCTCAAGCATTTCCGATAATTTAATCGGATATATTTTAAAAGTCCACTGAGGGGCTTTCCAAAGCTACTGCTGAGTCATGTAGAAACAAACAGAAGTCCCTCGTGTGTGTGTATGCACTAGCTAGCTTCAGTTGTCTTCCTCTGCCACGGATCAAGTCAACAGAGGCTGTAGCTGAGAAGTCATGTCATGAGGTTTGGAGTAGTAATGGAGGTGAAATCCACAGTTTCCACACACTAAACTCTCTAGCATTTGTATTCTGTCCACACCATTCTCCTGATGGCCTTCTGCTTTCTTTCAGTATTTCAAAGGAACATTAGGATTACAGCCGGGGGATTCTGCTCTCTTCATCAATGGACTGCATATTGATTTAGACACCCAGGACATATTTAGGTGGGAATGTTTTCTTTTTCAGAAGAATCGTGTCCTGCTTAGAATCATGCATCCTGCTTGTGCGTGGGTAGCAGAGTCATTTAGACAGTGTGAGCCTCCTTCACATATCTGTATTTAGATTAGGTTTAATTGTTAACTTCTGCAAAACGCAAGCCATGTTTCCTTCCCTTATGCAAATACTTGTTCAACAACAAAAAAAAAAATGCTGTGAAAACTGGGATGTCAGAGTGGGAAGTCATCTTTGTACCGTTCTTGAGATCTGTCCCGTGAACAAACAAGACTTTGGTTTCCAAGGGCTGTCTTCAGATTTTATGCTGAAGATGACAGAATGTTTGATTCTTAAAAGAGAAGTCCCTGCATGTCTTTCATCTGAAAGATGCCCTTCATCTTTGTCAACATCTATTTCACTCGTGTGGAATGGAGATTCCATTTGTATATCATGCCTTACTTTGTTTAATGCGATGTTCCCTAGAAATAAAACTATTCAGGTATAAGTTATCTCAAATTCCTTGGGATAGTTAGGAATAGGTGAGAAATAAGTACTAATGCATAAACGTGGCAGCGTTTTTCTGTTAAGCCTTAGGATGCAGTGAGTTATTATCTTCAAAATTGACAGATTATTTTTTTTTCTCTTCCTTCCAGCTTGTTTGATGTGCTACGCAATGAAGCCCGTGTTATGGAAGGTCTGCACAGCTTAGGAATTGAGGGGTTTTCCTTGCACAATATTCTCAAGTTGAACATCCAGCCCTCAGACTCAGACTATGCAGTGGACATCAGAAGCCCTGCCATTTCGGTGTGTCTGCTTTTGTATAAGGAACAACTTGCTTGCCCTTGAGCTGTGCGTTCTTAAGTCCTTAGGAGAGTTTTTCTTTGTACCTTACAATCAACTGCAGTGAAGAGAAGGGAGGAACTGTGCAGATAATAAATGCAATGTTTTAAGTGTAATTAGTTCCTCTTTTTTCACACTACACTCAATATAGTTTTTGATTTTAAAATGTTTTCCAGTCTCAGACTTGAGCAGAATGGCTGACAGTCATTACAGTGCACTTGTTTTTTCTTAGTGGATCAACAATCTGGAAGTTGACAGCCGGTATAATTCATGGCCTTCCAGTGTGCAGGAACTGCTGCGCCCCACGTTCCCAGGGGTGATCAGACAGATCAGGAAAAACTTCCATAACTTTGTAAGTAGTGATCTGACTAGGAATTAAATGTGTTGGCATTTTTTGCTGTTTGTTTCATTACTTGTATGTTTTTAAACATCAGGGCTGTTAGCTTTGGTGTGTGTGAGTATGCTACATTTCTTGACACTTAAATAACTTGAGATTGTGTGCTCCTCTCAGAGATTTTGTTGTTGTACTAGTGGGCTGCAACTTAGATGCAGAGATTACTGAGCATGGTTCTCTGCTATGTTAGGCTGGTCTTTGTGTGTGCCACTTGGACATCTGCAGATTGCTCTGCTGGTGGAACACTATCACTTGACATGTGAGAATGTGTGTGCATTTCAGCTTTGTGATAATGGCTGAAGTTGGTTAATGAAATCCCTCACATTTGTTACTTAATATTTCCTTAACAGAGTTAAGAGCAGCTTCAGTTGCCCTAGTTAGAAAACATTCTTGCACCAAGAGTTCCAAAGATGATCATGAGTCCTCACATTACTGATGGGTGTCTCTTCAGTCTGAGGGCTGTCCAGTCTCTAGCTACAGCTTGTAGTTAGATACAGTGAAGAGTTTGTGAAATCTGTATGGTGACACTTCAGCAGCTCAGATGAGGTGCTTTTGATTGTGATTTTGGATTTAAAGATTATAGAAGACACTGTGACTTAATGGATCTCATCTCTCTGGCAATGCTCTAAATGGGACTGATGATAATTCTGCAATGAAACATGAATAAAAAAGCCCAGTATCTTGACTTCTTGTGGACAGGTGCTGATAGTAGATCCTACTCACGAGACCACAGTGGAATTACTGAATGTGGCAGAGATGTTCTTGAGTAACCACATCCCACTGAGGTAATTGCTGTATTTTTATACAAATTTATTTTACGTGAACTCTGTTTTTGTGACTTTTGCAGTTGTAAGTACTTGCTGCTGGGATCCTGTAGCAACGTCAAATATTGGTGGCTGGGAAGGGTGTTCCCTGAACATTGTTGTTCCTTCAAACATTTCTGAATATGACTTCTGCTGCTAGCAAAGCAGGGCTGAATAAAACTTACTTCAACAGTCCAGAAGAATCTTAAAGCAAGAACTATGGAGGAAAGAGATACAACATTCAATCTCTAAGGATGAGTTTAATGTTGATCCCAGGCCCCTCTGCTCAAAATCATCTCATTTGGTCTGCTTAGGAAAAGGCCTTTGCCTGTGATGATTGTATTCCACCATTGTATGAAGAGTTATTAGTTGTTAGTGTGATAGCTTCAAGATGTGCTTTTCTTGATTGCAGGATAGGACTAGTATTTGTGGTTAATGACTGTGATGATGTTGATGGACTTCAGGATCCTGGCGTTGCCCTTCTTAGGGTGTACAATTATGTGGCACAAGAAATGGACAATAATTATGCTTTCCAGACAGTCATGTCTGTAAGTATTCATTTAAAATGGAAATGAATATTTTTAATATTCTTTTATGCATATAAAGTTAGTATGCAATTTTTCTGATCCTACCTCTTTCCTCATGCTGCCAATGAGATCTAAATGGATGCATCCCCTCAATACTTTTTTTTCTCTTGAATAGTTCCTGCTGCATACTTTTGCCATATAAATCAACATTTTAGGCACGAGTAAATCCATTTGCACTTACGGTTCGACACTGTTATGTAAAACCTATAAGCTGGATCATGTTGTAATACTATACTGCTGGTAACTTGAAGACTGTTCTTCCTTCGGGAAGGAAATGATTGGTTGCCTATTTTGCACATGAGATTTACTCTGTTGTTTCTGAGCATGTCTTGATTTCTGTGCTTTTTTTTCTCTGAGAACTATTTTCCTTCTCAAATATCTTTTGTAATAAAGGTGCAAGTTATTATTTGAATAAATCCATAGTTAGCCACTTCTAATCTCTCTGGGATGGCTTTCAGAGCTATGAGTGCTTTATAATTTGTAGCTTTGTACTTGAGTTTTTATTTCAGTAAATAACTATGAAAATATATTTTGCAATCTAGCTCTTAAAGCTTTGTGTTTTGTTTTTTTTTTATATAATTACTGGAATACAGGTGATAGGTCAGTTTACCTTTCTTATAGTGCTTTTTATTTGATCTGCAAACTTGTATTCTCCTTTCAGATATATAACAAAGTAAAAACAGGAGATCAGCTGAAGGTGGAGCATGTGGTTAGTGTACTTGAGAAAGAGTATCCTTATGTGGAAGTGAACAGTGTTCTGGGAATTGATTCTTCCTATGATCAAAACAGAAAGGTAAGAATTCATGAAATAAAGCAATTGTCACTTTTTTGCTTCAACACAGTTTGAATATAAGATTGCATGCAGTTTGATGCAACTTTCTTGCCATGCACATGTCTATTTCATTAACATGTTAGAGTGACTTTTAATAATGCTGTAGGAATTTATGTTCAGCACAAAGCTGTATATTATATAAATAGTATGTATTGCATTTTGAAATCTAATGTTGCTAAAATCTTCTGTGTTGTTCAGGAACCAAAAAGATAGAAGTCTTCTCAATTAATGCGTTAGACACCACACTGAACCCAAACAAAACAAAAGCAACAACCAAACACCAAGTGCATTTCTGTATGATAAGGCAGCAATTTTTGCTTTGAAGCTGAAAGACAAGGGCATCTTGGGCATGTAAGATGCAGGAAGTGTTTTACGTGGTGCTGAAAGGACATCTTAGTGTGTTTCAAATTGATGTTTTGTGGGTATTGTGTAGAAAAACTCAGAATCCTTGTGGTAGTGGGCTGATGTGGTAAAGCTACCTCTTCCCCTGGATTTAGGCAGCAAGAAGTTACTATGAGCAGACGGGTGTAGGCCCTCTCCCTGTGGTGCTGTTCAATGGGATGCCTTTTCAAAAGGACCAGCTGGATCCTGATGACCTGGAAACGGTGACAATGCACAAAATCCTGGAAACCACAAGCATCTTCCAACGTGCTGTGTACCTGGTAGGTGCTGAGAGCAGCTGGGGCTTTAGAGAGAAATGAGTACTTTAAAAACTGACTCAAAAGTCCCCTAATATGTGATACACAAAGCAACCTAACTTGTATATATTCTTATACCCGTGTCTTAGACAACTCAAAAAATATGTGTGATATAATAAATATTGCTTTTCTCTTTTTTCTTCTCTCCTTCAGGGCGAACTTTCTAATGACCAAGATGTTGTTGAGTATATCATGAACCAGCCTAATGTTGTTCCAAGAATTAACTCGAGGATCTTAATGTCAGACAGAGAGTATCTAGATCTGACAGCCATGAGTAAGGGATGCTTTTCATTACATTGAACCTGAAGTACCTGATTCAAAGTCTTACCATCCCAATGGAAAGCTCTAGTGGCCAAGTATTACCCGAAGTAACACTGCAGCCCTAGTGCTGGCTGACAAATTACTTACAGCATGAATATGTACAGATCTATCACAGCAGGAATTTGTTTTGTTTTTATACAAGTCCTCAAGGGAATATGACTTGTGAAATTGGGAGCAAAAGTCAAGAGCAGCACGTTCATGTAATATGTATAAAGCATCAGTTTGTTTCTTATTTCCAACCTCTTCTTAAGCTGAGAATGACAGACATCTCTGGAATTATTTAGGATTTGCTGTGACGTATTTTAGCAGAACTTCTCAAGGCAAAGCCTGCAGAATAATGGCAGGGCTGCAAACTCACTTCCTTGAGTTGCTTGAAATATTGTAACTCAGTGGGTTTTTAAGTGTACGTTCTTTATATAAATTAACTTGAAGGATTATTACAATTATCTTCCTCAGTTTATTGTATATTAACGATGGAAATCAAATCTAAAAAGCAGCATCATGAGGAAAACACGCTGGGA
This sequence comes from Odontophorus gujanensis, assembly GCA_013399175.1. Lineage (NCBI taxonomy): Eukaryota > Metazoa > Chordata > Aves > Galliformes > Odontophoridae > Odontophorus > Odontophorus gujanensis. The sequence continues at coordinate 553,357 of VXAB01012277.1, forward strand.
AGTGGAAGTGTTCATAGTATTTTGGTTATAAGGGTGAGTTTTCATTTATTTTACATGGAAATTGTTTGCTTTGGCATCTGGGTATTTTTTCTCTTCATCAGATAACTTCTATGTGGATGACTTTGCTAGATTCAGCACGTTGGATTCCAAAGAGAAGACAGCTGCTATAGCAAACAGCATGACCTACTTAACAAAGAGAGGTAACATCTACTGTGGATAAAGAACTGCACTTTATTCCTGCATGTGTTTCCAAGCATATATGTATGGTACTCAACACACACCTTGAGTTTTGTTCAGACCCGTGGGCAGTGCTGCAATCTAAGTGTTAGAAGTTAAGATTTTTATAGGGTTTGACATCTGCATGGAGCAAAAAGGTTTTGCTCTGTAAACCTTGCCTTCTTTTAAGAATGGGAGTCCCACCCAGCCTGCTCTTGCTGCAGTGAATAGTGCTGCCAGAAGTGCAGCAATGTAAGCTCTGATGCTGCAATTACACTGCTAAAAATATAAAGGGGGTTCTGGCCTTCTAATTTGAAATTTTGAAAGGTTATATGGGTTCATTTAAAAAAAAAAAAAAAAAAGGTTATTGTCTGTTATGTAAAATAACTAATAACCTTGTCTGTGCTGTCCGTATTTCTCTGGTGTGTGTTCTGCTTTTTCAATGTCAGTGTGGCTTAATTGCAGCATTCATAAAGTCCCCTGTTAGTATTAAAACTCAACTGTACTGCTTGTTGTAAGAATGCATGCACAGACGTTAACACAGCACTTAATCAGGCCTTTCCTCTACCCATCTCTGTCAGGAATCATAAATAAGCTGCTGTCATTCATACCAGTTCCTCTTGTTCCTGCCTCTCACCTTTACTGGGCTCTCACAAGTTTCCCAGACACTGTCTCCTACCACTCCTCTTTTGTATTTGTCTTTGGTTTGTGTTCAGGCACTTACTCCTCACAAGTTTCTCACTTTCCCTTTGTAGATTATTAATTAAACCTACACCTCATTTAAATGTTTTACCTTGTAGTCCTGTAACATTAAGTTTTGGGTCACTGCCCCTTTTCCCACTTAATAGCTGGCATTTACTTTATAGTAATCTGTGTCCTGTTTATTTTTGGAAGTAATAGCAAAGTTGCATATACTGATGGCTCAGCAGCAGTACTGAAACAGTGCTGTCTTGCTGGCTTTTGAAGGGGAAGATAAACTCTTAACATTCAAGTTGTAATGGCATGGCAGTTCTTGCAAATGGTCTTAAGAACATTATCTTTGTGGTGTGGTATGCAGTTGGTAATATGTGTTATAAATAGTGCTAGAGTATGAAAATAAAGCATCAGTCTATTTGATAGGGGTAAAAAAGTCAAAGCTTATTCTGATAGACTTAGTACAAACATGCTGCTTGCTGGAACTGAGCTTCAGTGATTCAGTTATGCTCAGCACAGTCCTGCAGCTTCTTGGTACATATTAGAATCACTATCAACTTATTAATGTCTCTTTCCTCTCCCCTTTTCCTTTTTACTGTTTGACCAGGAATGTCTTCCAAGGAGATATATGGTAAATCATGCTTTGGCTTTCCATTTCTTGTTATTCTGGGGATTTCCTGGTTCTTTTGTAACTTTGGCCTTAAAACCAGCAGGAAATGAAGAAAGCTTCTAAAATGCATGTTTGTTTTGTCACTTTTTATCTTTCTAAAAATCTGTTTTTGTGAACTAACAACTTCAGCACGTAGAATCAGTATGCTGTGCTCTGGTTGGAATCAATAGGTTATGTATATTTTTAAAAAATTCTAAATTAAATGGGTATATATAAAAAAAAAAATCCAGTTCAGAAACACGAGTGCATGCTGTCCCATGTGGGTCTACTGAATGAGGTACACAAACTCTAATATTACATCAGTACAACTGTTCTTCTCTTGCCAGGCTTTGCATAGCTTTATCTGAGTCTTTCATATATGGTTCTACTTTGTTTCAAGTCTTTGCATGTTGACCATGTTCTTCCTCCAAATGGAGGAAAAATGAAGCTTTTCTCTCAAATTTCACCTTCAAATATTCTCCCCCCCTTTTTTTTTTTCTTCTGCAGATGATTCTTTTGTTAGACCAGTGACTTTTTGGATTGTTGGTGATTTTGATAAACCTTCAGGGAGACAGTTGTTGTACGATGCCATTAAACATCAGGTAGGTAGTATTCTCACTTGCACCACTTAGCAGTAATAATAAAGCAGTAGACAGAGGCTTGAAAAACACTAGTTGTGCTTCTTCTTGTTGTATGACCGCGGGGAGATCAGTTCTCCATTTTGCAGCTTCATCTTGTTTATAGGGGCTAGCACATTCCTGACCTTCTCTTCTTGGTCTTACTCTAAAACAGTAAAGAAAAGATGTTCTTTTGAGTTCCTGGTTCTAAATTGGAAATGTCTGGTTTTGTTTGGAGACTGACATGAGCACTGTTCTCAGCTCTGTCCCATTTGTTCCAGGAGGGTAACTGAATCATAAAAATCCATAGCTTATTGCTAAATCAGTCTTTTGCCAGCTCTCTGAGTGCTGGCTGTGGTCCAGTCTCTCTTATGCAGGACAGTATTATTTAGAGGATTCTTGGCACAGTGGTGCCTGTAGGTAAACTTAAACAATGGGGTTCATTGTATTACAGATTTTTTCTTCTCATTTAAAACAAAACCTGAAACTTTCCTTGTTCATATTTGGTTAAATACAGAAATCCAGCAATAATGTTCGGATTAGCATGATTAATAACCCTAGTGAAGATCCAAACAGCAGCAACACCATTGTCGCTAAGGCCATATGGGCAGCTCTGCAGACACAAACCTCAAATAATGCCAAGAACTTCATCACCAAAATGGCAAAAGAAGAAGTTGCAAAGGCACTAGAGGCAGGAGCTGACATCTTAGAATTTGCTGTTGGGGTAAGCATGGCTGTTTGTGTTTACAAAGGTAGAGTATTTGTTCTTAACGTGGGTTTCTTAGTGTAGCATGTTCATAGTACAAAAGGTAACAGTGGGGTGTTCTCTGAAAGTTTGACTCCCCCTAAATAGAACCATCCATCTAAAAATAAAGTAAATCCTCATACGTGTCAAAGCTGCACAATGTTCAAAAGTCAAAGGAATGTAGTTTAAGGGTTTATTTGAGAGAGTGGTTTATTGGGGCTTAGGAGAGAACTTCATTCTCACAATCTCTTTAAAAAGCAGAGGAAAAATACATATCTCAAACTAGATTTAAGAGGCTGGGCAAGAATCACTTCAGTACAAATGAATGGAACAAGTGGTCTGAATAGCAACGATGAGGAGGGCTGGGGCCATTCACTGACAGGCAAGAGTTGGGTTTAAGACCACAAAGAAAAGGGGCCTGGGTGAAGATTTTAGCTAAGCTGTAAGACGGTCTTGGATGGAAACAAAAAAAGATATTTAAAACGTGTTCAGAAAGGTATTTTTTTCCCATTTCAACAATAAGTATTCTTTTCTTTCAGGGTATGGACACCAATATTTTTAAGGAAGCCTTTGAATCTCCCAAAGTGGATTTCATTCTGTCCCATGCTATATATTGCAGAGATGTTCTCAAGCTGAAGAAGGGGCAGAGGGCTGTGATCAGCAATGGAAGGGTGAGTTCAGATGGTGAAAGAGATTCCATCTGTGGGAAGGATACAGGCCTTGAGCAGCAGGGATCAGATATGCGTCCCGACCTAGGGATGGGATGTGGGGAACTGGCCTCTTTCAGGTCACTGGATTGCTTCCCAGTTCATTTGTTCAGATGTGCAGTGACTTCTAGGTGCTGCCAGCCACTGTTGGTGTTGCATACAAATTCACCTCTGTCTGTAACAGTTGCACTCCTGCTGTCATTGAATTGAGTCCAGGGGCCAAAAAGGATGATAAATTTAACTGTGTTGCCTCAGTTCATTGGGCCTTAAGCTCTTCCACCAGCTCCTTTTACAAGAACCACTTATATTTAAGCAAGTAATGTTACAACAGTATTTCACTGCCAGTAATCAGTTTTGCTTTCTTCTGTCACCTGCTTGCCCTTTAGGGGAAGGGAGAAGAAGGCAGGTTCCGTGGTTGCTGTGTGCTTTAATGGGTTAAAAATTCAACTGAGGAGTTGTGGCATTCTTTTTCACTCAGTAGCAAGAGTTGTCTAGGTAGAACTTTAGGCTTTTGAAGGTGACAGGAGTGAGATTTGCTGGACTGCTGCCATTGGCCTGGCATTCTGTTAACATTTCAAGACATACTATTGCATGTATAACTTAATATGCTATATTTTTGCACGTCAAGCTTTCAGTGAAAATTCCAAGCGTGCATTTTATGACTTTATCTGGGGTATTTTGTTCATGGCTGAAAATAGTATTATCTGTTATGCTTGGCTGCGTTTGACACTAATATTCACCTGAACATCTGACACCTGCAAAGACTGAGCTGGAGTATTTATTTAATACATCTCTGAATCGTTTCTCACTGTAGCTTTTACCTAATAATGCTGAACTCACTTTTTTTCTTTCCCCCTCTGTGTAAAAGATAATTGGCCCATTAGAGGATGGCGAGATGTTCAATCAGGATGACTTCCACCTCCTTGAGAATATCGTCCTAAAGACATCAGGACAGAAAATCAAATCTCAAATTCAGCAGCTGGGATTTGAAGAAGATCTGTAAGTGAAGATGGAGTGGCTGGTGAACAGTGGTGCTGTCCTGATAATGTGGCTTTCTGCAGCCTGGAGAAAGCTTGCTCACTGCTTGTTAATATTAAAACCTTCAGATTTCTTGTGTGTTTTTCCTCTAGTTAAGTCTTAGCTGATGCACTGTTTTAAATCATCTACCTCCTACGTGCCAGGGTTTCATAATTCCTATGTAGGGTTACTGTTACCTATTTAAAAGAATAAAAAAGGAAGGAGATGAGACACTGGGGTATGCTTTCTGATTATGTTGTAGTTCAGCTAACTGCTGCTGGCCCATCAGTATCAAATATAGTAACCTATTTCAATGCTACAGAAATGTAAACTGTGCTAAATTAACCCTTAAACATGTTTAATTCATCAGTTTATTCAGAAAATCCTTAGAGTAAGGTGTGGACAGTAAGGACACCATGTTCTGGGCTAAATTTCTGCTTTCAGAAGCACCAGACAGCTATTTCCATGCTACTGTTTTTCAAATTATAATTATAAATATGGAGAATGCTTGTGTGGAGAGGTAGTAGAACTGTTAGCTTGCATATCTCAATTCAGTTCAGCCTTTTCAGCCTTCTCTTTTGCTTCTAGTTGACAGAGATGTGATACATGCATACGTTTTTCTGAATACCTGTAAATCTCTTTTTTTCCTTCAGTGCTAGTGACTTGGTAATGAAAGTGGATGCTCTTCTTTCTGCTCAACCAAAAGGAGAGGCAAGAATTGAATATCACTTTTTTGAAGAACGACACAGGTATAGGATTGCTGCTGCTTGCTAAGCAATGTGCTTTTCCTAGTTTTTTAGCATTCTCGTGTGTTTAAATTACACTTAACATAAAAAAAAAAAAACATACAAGCTGCAACAGGGAAGTCCCTAACACTTTTCAGAACGTGGCCAGTTCTCATAGTATCTGCACATCTATCTACTTATCTTTATGGATGTGTGTATATATATTTGTATCTTTCCTCTATCTGCCCAGTTTCAGAATATGCATAGCTTTTAGGAAGTACTTTGACTTTAGAAGAGACAGACAGTGTTTTATCTGTGTTTATTCAATACATCTGATAGTTGAAAATTCTTTTTTTCTTCTGTATAGTGCAGTTAAACTAAGACCAAAAGAAGGGGAGACATATTTTGATGTTGTGGCCATTGTTGATCCTGTTACCAGAGATGCTCAAAGACTTGCTCCATTACTTTTGGTATGTTTATGGTGTTGTCATGTGTTTCATAACAACTTTAAAAAGCTTTGCTTTTTTTTCCAGTTCTGTAGTTTTGAAATGTTTGTCTTCTTCCTTGAGTCTGTAGTGACCAGTGGCCTTCTAATGATGCAGCTGAAATACACAGTACATTACTGCAAAATCACTGTGTACTACACATGGACAAAATCATGCACCTAGACAGCTTTTAGTTTCACCACTTTGACAGCTTAGCCTCTAATGATTATTCTTGAGGAAGAAAGTCTCTGCATCCCAAAAGGAATGCCTGTGAGTGAGGAAGCATGTAGCTGATGTGATTACAACCAGATGGGTGTGGTAAAGCAAATAATGAGAAGGGAGGCTTGAGAATGTGCAGGTTATGTGCCTTCTTTCCTAGTTGGAGTTTTAAGGTATGTCTCTTTCTCATTGCTGTAGGTTTTGAATCAATTGATAAATATGAACCTAAGGGTGTTCATGAACTGCCAGTCAAAACTTTCTGACATGCCTCTGAAAAGGTAAGCAATACTATTACGGGGTTAAAATAAAGCAACAGCCTGAAAAAGAGCAATGTTGCATAAGTGTATGCTAATTGTAGTGAACCTGGCAGTGGCCATCTGGAAACCTCATCACAAGTTGGGATGTAGCCTGTTGGAGAAAAGCACCCCTGCACCAAGTTCTACAGCTCTGCTGAGCTGCATCTTTCAAGCCCTTGATTCCCATTCTCCCACTTCCCCGGCCCCCCCCCCCCCCCCACGTCAACCCAGAGAAAGTTAAACCCCTTGACATATCAGAAGCTCTCAATTAACTGCTTTCAGCATAAGTAGGATGAGTTCCCACAGAGAATCCAGGAATTTGTGGGTGGTGTGAGGTTGTGGTGCTGATTTACAAGTTGGGTGGGTTTTTGTGTATATGAGCAGGGGTATATCACTTACTGTGCAGGCTCTGGTTTGTCCTCCAAGGCGAGAATTCTTGTTCTAAGCATGTTGCTTTGGGCAAAGCCTCCTGTACACAGCAGGGAATAAAAATTCCATATAGTGATTCTTGGAGACGTTGGAGCTCTGGGAAAACTGATGCTGTCAGCAAGTTCAAAGTGTGAAATACTAGCAAAGTTTGGCAGAAGTATGTTAAAACCTTTTCTTTCTGAAATTTCAGCTTCTATCGCTACGTTTTGGAGCCGGAAATTTCTTTCACAGCAGAGAACACTTTTGCTTCTGGACCAATTGCCAAGTTTTTGGATATGCCTCAGTCTCCACTATTCACTTTGAACCTAAATACTCCTGAGAGCTGGATGGTGGAATCTGTCAGAACCCCGTATGACCTTGATAATATTTACTTAGAGGAGGTAAATGAAGTCAGCATGTTACTGTTGTTGCATTTAAATGCTGTTGGTTTTCCAGGCATTAGTTTTCTAATTGGAAAGAAGTTTCAAAATGCTAATTAATGTCAAGGAGTTCATCTTTGCACTTGTCACAAGACCTCTAGAAATTTTGCAGGGTGGCTGCAGATAAAGCAAAGCTCACTGACAGATTGCTACCCTCAGTTATTTGTGGATGCCTGGAGGGTGCCACAGAGGGAACAGTGCTGTGGGCTGGAAGCAGGTCCTGCAGAAGTGCTGCTTTGGGTGTGTGTGTGTATATATGTTACTTCAGAATGTCCTGAGCTAGAAACAAAGAAATGCTTTGTTGGTCATCAAATATATATAAATTAAAAAATTTCTATTAGAGCTCCCTACAGCTAATACCATAAAGGAAGATAAGGTCTGCTTCTCATTTCTAGTAAGCAAATCCCACTTTTCTTGCACTGAGAAGTGAGCGAGCAGGCTTTAGCTTCCTGTTCATTTCATGTCAGCAGGAAACACTTGTGTGATCCACGAAAGGATCTGTGATATCAACAGAACTATAGAACTGGTCCAGTAGATATGCACTCTGCAGTACTTTCAGGAGCTGAGTGCTGCTAAAACAGGCTGTGAATTGGACCTATAGAATACTGACCTGGGCTTTTACCCCACATACAGAAAGGAAAAATACAGAGAAAACCAAGGAGTTGGAAGTTAGTACAGAAATTATTTTAAAAACAAAGGAGGAATATTTGTATGTACAATTTGATGATTCTCATTTCATCTTTAATAGGATAGATAAGTTAATGCTAATCATAAACTTCTTGCTGTTAATTGTTAACTTGTTCTCAGAAGCTCTACAAGTAGTGGGCTGTGGAGCCCAGTGGCATGTAATGATGTGCACTAAAAACACGTTGCTGAAAGTTACAAATCCACATGTAGAAGCAGAAAATGCTGGACTTCAGGGTGTGAAGTTAATTCCATCAGGAGATGACCAAATACTCCTCCCTTGTAGTAAGCCATTATTTAGTTGGCCTCTGGATGGCACCCACCTCTGTTTAGGTGAGATGAAAGCCTGAGAGAGGGACAGTAGATGCTGCAGGCATGCTCAAAGCAGCATCCTGAGTATCTACCTATTGATTAAATCCACAATATATGGAAAAAGAACTGTAAAATGGAGCAACAGTCCTTCCATGTCTTACCTTGAGAGCCAGAGGTTTTTGGTCAGGAACAGCCTTAATGATGCATGCTCAGTGGAGCTACACTCTGGGGGTTTCTGGGTATTCACTCAGTAGAACTACTCTGGTAAAGTAAAGTAAGGGTTAATTAATTTCTGTGACTATCTTGAAGAGTGACCAGATCACTCAAACAGCACTTCTTAGCTAGTGCTGAGTTCAGCAGTATCTTCTTACAGGTGGATAACATTGTTGCTGCAGAGTATGAGTTGGAGTATCTGCTTCTGGAAGGACACTGCTACGATATCACCACTGGGCAGCCGCCTCGGGGCCTCCAGTTTACCCTGGGAACCTCAACCAACCCTGTCATCGTGGATACCATTGTTATGGCCAACTTGGTAAGCATATGATTCTATTTGGTGGTGAAGAACTGTGGTTCTGCAGTCAATGTGACCATCTGCATAAACCACTGAGTATCTCCAAGTACGTGGGCAATGGGTACCTGACATAATAACATCCCACAGCTGCTGGCAAATGTATCAGAGCCACATTGTTCCTCAGTTGATCAGCGTTGTAGAAAACAAAGAGAGCATGAAAGAACAGGAAGTTCTTAATGTAGTTCAGGAAAAGAGTTAGCAATCCAAGTACATGGCTGTTCCTTGCTGCTGTCTTTAATCCACACTGCACTGTGAGAGGTCGTGGACTGAAATTATGGCAAGGGAAGTTAGCCATTGGGGTACTTTCTTTATAGATATTGAAATACACTTTTAAAAATTTTTAAATGCATTGTACAACATACAGAGCAAGTAAGGAAAAAAATGTGCACTTCCTCTATTTATTTAAAAATTCTCACACTTGTTTTTCTATTCTTGCCTTTTTGTTGACAAGTTATATTCTATAGTGATGTGATATTTTTAACTATGGAAGGGAAGGTGAGCCTTATTTTTTGTATGAACGCATTCCATGGTGCTTGACAACTTGGAGGTGGGTTTTTTTTCTCATTAGTGAAGTCAGAGTGTGTTTGTCATGGTACACAATGATGTATCTACTAATCCTCTTCCTCGTAGTCTGTGCTATGAAGGGGTATGAAGAGACCAGAGAGACCAGGAACATGCTTCATGTTTTCCTATGAGCTCCCTTTAAATTCTGGAAGGCTGCAGTGCAGTCTCCCCACAGCCCTCTGTTCTCTGGGCTGAACAAGCCCAACTCCCTCAGCCTTTATTCTGATCAGAGATGTTCCTCTTAGGGAGTTTAGAATTGTAAACTCATACTGGAGTTTTACACTAACCTTCAAGGTTTTTAGGAGAGAGATTCTGTCACATACAATCTGTTACTGCTTCCTGCTGTAGCTGAAATACCTGCCTGTAGCTTCTCCATGGATTAACCTCATGTTCTGTGGGCAGACCTTTTACAGGTACAGGCCAAGCAAGGGTACTTACCAAGCAGTGCTTAAAAATGCTCCCACTCCTTCACAAAGACAAGCTTCTGCAGAAACATATTTGAGATTGAGCTGTTCCTATCAAGGTGCCTTGAAGACTTTGTCATCTATTTTAATATGAGTCAACAAAATGACTTTGTTGTTTGTTTTGATAATTGTCTCTTACGAAAGAACTGGAAGTTTTTGGGTTAGGCAGGATTTGTTTTTCTCAGTTCTCTGGGTTTTAGATCCTTATGGTTACATATATCAGCTGGGTTGCAAGTAACTGTTTCCAAATACAAACGAGTGGGACAAAATATATGACTTACGAACTTGTTTCTATGCATTAGTGTTTTCTGGAAATGGACAGATGTTCTTTTTTCTTTACAGGGCTACTTCCAGTTAAAGGCCAATCCTGGTGCGTGGACTCTAAGGCTCAGGAAGGGCAGATCTGAAGATATCTACAGGATCTACAGGTAGGACAGTACAAGAAATACTCAGATCCATTTCTTGTAAACCCTTTTAAGTTATACCAGCACCATAACGTGTGAATCTACTGGTTCACCTGCCTGAGTGCAGTGAATTTTTTGTCAGATTGCATTTTGTACTGTGCATAAGTTGTATGAGATGAGAGAAATTAATTCCTTTACCAAACCCAGTCTGTGTTCAAGTATGTGTTGGAATGTGTCTGTATTTGCTACTTGTCACATGTCTCAAACCTGTCTTACAATGCTCAGCCTAAATAGTGTGTGGAAAAACATGTTGAAGACATAGAGAACTTGTTTCTACTTTGTAGTAAAGTGTTCTAATGTCTTTTCAGCCACGATGGCACAGATTCTCCACCTGAAGCTAATGAAGTTGTTGTCGTTCTCAACAACTTCAAGAGCAAAATTATTAAAGTGAAGGTGAGTTTAAAAACCTGGAGTTGATCTTAAAAACAGACTGCTTGAACTGTACTGTGGGAAGAAACTGATTGAGGGCCTGATGATGCCTTCCTACAAGCTTTAATGAGAGGCAGTTGGCACAGTTCACGTTACAGCACCTGTAATGGAGGGAATTATCTGCAGGCTTGGATTTGTTTCTTTTGACATAGGAGAAAATGATGCAGCTGCTGTGCTCTTTGTATGCACATGAGAAACAATTATGCTTACATTTTTACTGTCTCAGGCTTGATTATGACTTAAAGGGCTTACAAAACTGACATATTTTTTACTTATATAGCTCTGTGTATCCACAGAGCCAGTATTTTTTCTGTTACAGACAAAATTCACTCATAATTTATTTTTGATCAGTCTGATAGAATAGATGCAGATACATTTATTTGTTTATTTTAAAGCAAAGCCAAATTATAAACTTACTACTGTCTTTCAGGGTAGTTTTTCATATAACAGTGTAGCTGAAACATTTAAATGAGGATGGCTGATAAATGATGGTTGTGCCACTTCTGACTCATTCTTCCCCACTGGATTTACTTGTGCTAGGAGTAATTTTGGGATGTTTTCATGGTTGTTGTTGTTTTTTTCCTGCCTTGGAATCTCAGTGGGAAGTAACACCTCAGAGAAACACACAAAGCAGTACTGAGGTGTTGTGTTGGTTTTATTTTATTATTATTATTTTTGACTGGGTTGCTGCTTTGTTTGAGCTTCTTTGCCAGGTTCCTTCACCAAGGATGATCCCTAAATACCTCTAAAGAAAGTGCTTTTAACCATTTAGACTAGCACACCCTTGGTGTCTGATGTCACTTCCCTGCTGAGCTGTTTCTCCATACAGCTTAGGTTATGTACCAGTTAACTGGATGTAATTCAAACTGTGGCTAACAATGCTCCAGAGCTGTTTGCCCAGTGCTAGTTCTACTCTCTCAAGCAGTGTTATGCTTTCACAGGTTCAGAAAAAACTAGACATGATGAATGAAGATCTACTGAGTGATGGTACCAATGAGAATGAATCTGGATTTTGGGAATCTCTCAAATGGTAAAAATGAATTCAATAATAGCCTGCAAGTCTCTTGAACTGCAAAGCTGTTCTTTTGATACAGATGGGTCAGTGATAATCCATAGCCATCTATTAGGATATTTTGAACTTAGGGCTCATTGGGACTGTATGTTTCGTAAGACCCCTCAGTTTCTAGAGAGGCGAATTCCTGTTTTGTCCTGCTTGTGTTCCCTTACCACCAGTGCTACAGGGAAGTCTGAGAACATTTCTTGTTTCCAGGAGTTTCATCTCAGCCAGGCATCTTCCAATTGCAAGCTAGTAGGCTGCCATGTTTGTGTCTGCACTGCTTTGTCTTGAGGTCTGTGATGTGCAGATTGGGGAGAGGGATACCACAGAGCACTGTAGTAATGTACAGTCTGTTGCACTCTTTCCAGCCCTTGCTGTGTTGTCTCTCATTAATACATTTGTCCTTTCAGGGGTTTCACAGGAGGGCAAAAGAAGGAAGATGTGAAACAGGATAAAGAAGATGTATTAAATATATTCTCTGTGGCTTCAGGACACTTATATGAAAGATTCCTACGGTCAGTTCAGAATTTATACTCTAGGGGTTTCAAATGGTGAATGTACTCTGCTGTCCTCAAGTAAAAAGATTTGATTTTGCTTGGTTTTAAGTATTCCAGCAAATCCTAAACTCAAACAAAAATCCCACACCACCACCTTTTCCAGCAGCACATAACTCCTTGACAATAGAAACTTTTGTCTGCACAGTATTCAGATTCAAAACAGCAATGTGTTATCTAGCAAATTCAGTCCATCCTAGGAATTCCTCATCGCAAAAAAAAATGGGATACAAATGTTTTGTTAAGAATGTATAAGTCATAGTTGCTCTGGAAAAGAACTTGTGTTCTCAGCAGATTGTGAAAGCTAACAGGTTTTTTTATTCTAGCTAGAGTTCAGCAATATGAGAGGGGCTGAAGCTGCTGCCCACTTTTTCCTCTCACACTGTGCTCAGTAACCTGATGTAGTGTAGTTGGTCTCATAATGTGACATAGCAACGTGTGATCTGTTTGCAGCTGGTCTCTACCACATGGTAGCTATTCCTGCAAACGTTTTATCTCTTTTTCTTGATAGCATAATGATGTTGTCTGTGCTGAAACACACAAAGACTCCCTTGAAGTTTTGGTTTCTGAAGAACTACTTGTCGCCTACATTTAAGGTTTGTTACTAATTAGAAATGTATTCTGTAGTGGGAAAAGTAAGTAAGAAAAATGTTTCAAGTTGTGCATCATACTGATAAGTAACCAGGTGTGCAGTTACCTGTCTGTATACCTTCTGTTTTCACAAAGAACCAAACTGTCTTTTAGAAAGAAGTCAGGCTGAGAGTGGAGTTGTGCCAAAGACAAATATTTGAAGAGCAGCATGTAACTGGAAAATGATACTTGGGTTTCAGCATTTTTTTGTGACTCACGTGATAAAGGTGGAGAGTTCAAGATGAAAATCAGGGCTGTAAACTTGTGTCTAATACATAAGTGTTGAAAGAGCATACTGAGCAGGGGAGCAAGGGCTATAACTGGGTGTGGAGAGAGCTTCCTAAGAAGAGATGTAAAAGCACACATTCAGACGGATGAGAGTACATAGGCAGCGTGTGCTAAGAGTGCCATGGGTCTGGATGAACACACCTGGAAATGTTTATCAGTCATGTGTGATTCTTCATGAATCAAATGGCAGGATTCAACACAGAATGCAGAGGTAAATGGATGGCAAAACTGTATTTCAAGAATTAGTAAATTCCAGCACGTAATACCAGGTAGTGTTTGTTACAGAAACACTTCCCTGCTTGTGAGCTCAAGGGGAAATAACTAACAGTGCCCGTGTTGCTGCAAGAACTGTGGGCTGTGCTGACTGCTCCTGGGAGGTGCAGCAGGGTGATTCCCTCCTTCCTTGTGAGCAGCTGTGTTCCACCAGTATCTCTCAGTGACATCTGTGCTCTCCTGGTGTCAGAGGAAGCCTCACTCATGAGAACATTGCCTGGTTTGATAGTGGGCCATGTTGTTCTAGTCCCAGTTCTTTTCTAATGTTTTATTATTCCCCTCTATATTGCTTTGTACCACCTTAAACGTTAACTTCTCTATCTGAATTTTACAATTTGAGGAATGTGGTCTTTTCAGCTGATCTGTGGATGGATATCAAGTGGCTCATAAGTAACTGTGTGAGGAGAGGATGCCAAGTACTTGCTGGCTTTACAGTTTATGCCGACTGCACACTGTGGGTTCATGTCATAGTCTGCTTGAAGTAACAATGAGAGTGTAGTTACTCTTTGTGTTTCATTTCTTTCTCATGTTCTGTGCTTTATTATGGGATGGGAGTCTATCTCTTGTAAGCCGCTTTTCTTTTTCCAGAGGAGGAACAAAGAACTGAGATAAGCTCCTTTTTTACCCCCTCCTCCCTCTGCAGGACTTCATCCCATACATGGCAAAGAAGTATAACTTCCAGTACGAGCTTGTCCAGTACAAGTGGCCACGCTGGCTTCATCAGCAAACAGAGAAGCAGCGAATCATCTGGGGTTACAAGATCCTCTTTCTAGATGTGCTCTTCCCATTAGCCGTTGATAAAATCTTATTTGTGGATGCTGATCAGGTAAGGCTTTACCTGTAAGGTAATCAAGTAAGGAATTACTTTATCTTTTCCTTTTTTCCCCTACAGGAATAATAGATTCTAGAATACAGTTTCCATATTACAAAAGCTGCAAGTGTGAGCACTTTGCAGGCGTGACTGCAGGCTGGTTCTGTAACTCAGCATGCTTCAGCAAGCGTTTGTTTTCTGGCCTGTTCCCACAAAGCTTGGTTTTGTTGGCTTGTCTTTTACTTTTGTCTGGCTCCTCACTCACTCGCTGTTGTGATTCCAGCAAGTTTGCCAAACAGATTCCATTTTGTCCTGAAACTTGTGTGGTTCCAGCCCTGTTCCCCAGGCCTGCAGGTCACTTACCACACACAGTGTTTTCCTAAGTCCCCAAACACCGTCCTTCTCCTCTCAGTTATGCAGGATTTTAGCTTGGCGAGATCTGAATGACTTTCAGAGGAACCAGAAGGCAAATTCCCTCGTGCATGAAGCTGTGCTGTGCTGCAAAGCAAGCAGTGTCTGGGAGACTTTGTCTGCACTTACTGCCCTTTGAACACAGGGGATGCGTGTCCAGTGAGAACTGCCAAAAACACTCCTTTAGACATATATGATATTGAGAAGTACAGATTATCAGTACATAAATATAAAATGCCCTTGGCATTTTGCCATATAGACAGTCTGGTCCCATGTCAGTTAAGAACCTTTATAACTTAAGCATAAGTATCACCTAGGATAAATTCCAAGCTGTGCTATTCTCAATGTATTGTTATTTTATTTGTTTCTATATTAAAGATACATTAATACAGTTTATTTTGACCAGAATTTTTAGAGTAGTACTACAGCCACAGCATCTGCATCAGAGGGACATTAAAAAGCATTCATCCATGAGGGGTTTTCAGACTTTAGAGAGGAAAGGAAACAAAGGATCATAGCAAAATTCACTTACAGTGAGAATTACTGCTGCTTTCTGAGCAGCAACTTGGCACTTCAGCTGACAAACAAACCTCTACTGGAGTATTTGAAGCTGCAGTTCAGTTGATGTAACTCTAATGGCAGAGGGAACACCTTTAGTACCCTACTTTTGTACTATAGATGGTAATGCAGATGTCAGGGTAAGAGGCAATTCTCTCTTTAGCTGCTAAGTTTGGATTAAATCCTAGCTAGCTTTTCAAAATTACCCTTGACAGACTCCTACAAATAAAATATCCTTTTGCTTCAGATTGTGCGCACAGATCTCAAGGAATTAAGAGATTTCAATCTAGATGGTGCTCCTTATGGATATACTCCATTCTGTGACAGTAGAAGAGAGATGGATGGCTACAGGTTCTGGAAGTCAGGATACTGGGCAAGTCACTTAGCTGGAAGAAAATACCACATCAGGTACTGAAGAATTGTTTAGTTTTGTCTCCTCAAAATGGAAGTGGAAAGTTTTTGTACCTAATTAGAGTTAGCAGAGAGCTAGCTGAGGCTCAAAGCAGTGCTGTGTACTACTTTTTGCTTCCTGTTGCTGTTAGGTTCTGTTGCCTCTGGTCCATTTGGGAGCACTAGGGGCACTGAAGTTGATTTCAGTATGATGCAGCTTTTACAGATGAAGAAATGAAGCGTTAACTAAACAGACATCTTCATTTGTTAATAAATAATGTTGTAAGAAGTGACTGTGTGACAGCAAAGCTAAGAGAGAGTTGGTGAATAATTTTGGTGAATAATGTACGTTCCATGATTTCAGTTAGAACTGCTTTCCTACCTTGTATTAGATAATTCTTGGTGGCAGTTTATCAAATTGTTTTGATGTATTGAATCTCAGAGTCTGAGACCTTGCTAATTTACCTGTCAGTGAAATGTCACTGCTAATTGTGTCATCTCCATGCAGTGCTCTGTATGTTGTGGATCTGAAGAAGTTCAGAAAGATAGCAGCTGGAGACCGCCTCCGAGGACAATACCAGGGCCTCAGCCAGGACCCTAACAGTCTGTCTAACCTCGATCAGGTGTGTATTCATTGTATGGATGTACGTGTTTCCTGGGACCTGATGGCAGGTGAGGACCTCTCCTTTCCTTCACCCTGTGCCAGTGGCAGTCCCAATAACTCCCTGCCTTCAAATGAGACCGATCAGCATAGAATGGAATGCAAATGGTGGGTGGGAACACCTTCCTCTTCCATGCCTTCAGACTGTCCACTTCTCTGGTATGCTCCAAGGCAAATACATAACACAGCTGAGTACTTGAGCTGTCTGGCCCCATGCACTTTGCTGCGTACTGACTTGGATATGTGGAAATAAGGCTTGTACTGACATATGTGGAAAAGCAACACAATGCTTTTATTCACTTGAGAACAGTCTTCCAAACTGATCCAGTGCAGGTGTGACACTGGATTCACATTACAACTTTAATCCCTTTTACAAATAGCCTCATTTTCAACAAAGGAAGATTAACACCTGTATTATTCCATTTATTTGTTTTTTTCCAAAGGACTTTGTTTGGAATGAAAGTTGGTAGATGACTATTCATTTGCTCTGGGGAAAAAAAGCTCTCTATTTTCAGAAGTTACAGAACTTCTCAGTGCTGTGTGGTGGGACAGTTGTTTGCCACCTGCCCTGCACCATGGAAACTGCTACTCAATCTTACTCTTCACCACAGGATTTGCCCAACAACATGATCCACCAGGTGCCAATTAAATCGTTGCCACAGGAGTGGCTCTGGTGTGAAACATGGTGTGATGATTCCTCAAAGAAGAGAGCAAAAACCATTGACCTGGTAAGTACAGAATGGTTCTTTCATTCCTCAGTAAGAGACTGTCCAACTTAAAGGCACTCCCGAACCCACACCTAGGTGCCTCAGACTCTGCTGTTTCTTTAAGGCTTTCAATACTTCATTTTTCTTTCCTTTTCTTCCTGTATATTTTTCTTACCTAGAAGATTATGAATATGGAAAGAGACTTCAAGCTCGATTCTAGCTAAAGCAGTAAACATTCACCAACAACTGATCAATTCCACTAGGGGGAAGCATCCCTCTATTCAGTAAGTAAAGCTTATTCAGACATGAAGTGTTTGAATAGTTTGTATGTGTTCTTTGCAGTGTAATAACCCAATGACCAAAGAGCCCAAGCTGCAAGCAGCAATGCGTATCGTTCCAGAGTGGCAGGACTACGATCAAGAAATCAAACAGCTCCATAATCTTTTCCAGAAAGAAAAAGAAACAGGGACACCAGCTCAGATGTCAGGACAGCACACACAAGGTAATATTTCTGACTGTTTTCCTAATTTCCTGACTTCCCTCCTGCCTGTTTGGATGGGGTGAAGCCTCACACTCATTTGCTGCAAGCCTGCACCATGCAAGGGCTTGCATGGAGGATATTTTAAATTACCTGCATTATTTCAGTGGGACAGAAGCATCTTGCTAAGTGAGGCAGGTGTAACTTAAATTGATGCTGAGACCTAGAGAACTGAGAAATATATTTGACCCTTTTTTCAGTTCCATTAAAGATCCTCACTGTCCGTGCAGTGTCGTGAACCTGGCCTTACCTTAGCCCATACTTAAAGTGCATGTACCCAGTGAGTAGGAATGGTTCTTCAGTCACTGGTAATCTTGCAAGTAACAAGAGGCTGGGATTTAAATGTCAAGTTTCAAACCAATCTGCAAACCGAGGAAGCTGGAAATGGATTACTTATTCTTCTCTCCTCTTCTACAGATGCAGCAGCACATGTGGAATTATGATCCATGGAGAAAAATTCACGTTAGACTGTTTCATAGACAATTTTTATATTGAAAGCTAGTTGTTTTGTTTTTTTTTCTTCTGGTATGTCTGCAAAACTGCTGAATAATTGAATGGGATGATGTATGTGTTTTTATTACATGCCTTTGGGTTAATTTCTGCATATGAAATCTGGATTGCTGGAATTAGCATTACAGTTGTTCGGTTTTTTTTTTTTGCACCTGTGGTGGAGATGAAAGAGCCCATGATGGAATTCAGCATTTCAGAAACAAGACTTTAAAATGCACTGGAAAAGCCCCAGCCTCCTTCAGCTACTGCTGCCTTCACCACTGCTGAAGACCTTGTGTTAGCCTCAGCTGTTACTTGAGAGCCTGGAAAATGCTGTGCAGTGAGCTGTTGGCTTGATCCGAAGTCCTAACCTCAACTCACCGAGTTAATTTTTCCAGGTAATTTTAAAAGGAAGGCTCCAAATGACACTTTCAGTTGGGATACCGTTTCATCAGCAACTTTTCAAACAGCCAACAGTTCTCCTTGGATTTGCTCAATGTGCACTTGGTTTTTATTTTTAAATCAAATCCAACATTACTTAAACTCAGTTTCCCATTTTCATTTACTGCCCAACTTTTGAGGGTTTGACTTCATGTAGAGCTCTCACAATACAACTGCCTAAGCCTACAACGTGGGCAGAACCTTGGATCTGGCTCTTCTGTTCCTCAAAGCCCGTTTGACTGGAAATAAAAGTGCCCTCCTTCCTTCTCTGCTCAGAGCTCAAGTCCATCTGCAGAACTGGTAGGGCCCCACCATCGCTGTGCTTCACTGATCCATCAATGTTGTTTTGTTTGTAGAAAAATCTGTGGAAGCTTTTCATCATTATGTACATTTCATTAACTTTATTTTTCTTCAAACACAGATGTTGTCACATGAATAAAATACTTTGGGAGTTCTTAGGTCTTATGCTTCAGTTCACATTCAGTCCTTTCATCATCCTGTTGATTCTGGGGTTTTTGAATGGTTGAGTTGCATTTGTTTCCCTTTAACACACTGACAGGAAACCACTTTGCTCCAAGGATGAGTTATTCTGTGCTGTTTTTTTGTTTTGTTTCTTTTTTTTTTTTTAATTCATATCCATGTGTTAATTCGTAAAGATACTGTAGTAGTTATATGAACTTAAAAATCCTCATACCCTGCTTCCCTCATTCTGTAGGATTATTGTGTGCTCCCTGGAGCAAAGAGACTTGGAAGAGCTGAAATACAGGAACCCAACTGGTATTTCTATGCTGAGGTGAAAGGTAGCTCTGTATGCACTACTGCTGCTTCAGAGACCTGGGTTGGGATTGCTTTTTCCCTTGTTTTTATACAGCTCCATTTTCTGTGCTCTAAGAACTTCCCCCGATGATAATCCTGACTTAAATATTTGTCTAGAAATAATGTTTTATACATCATGTTAGATTCCTCCAGAACATATACAGACATTACTTGTAGAGTTCCAGCTGGTCAGCAGGGCAGTGCCACAGGTAGGCAGCTCCTAACAGTGCCCAAATCACACTGAGAAAATGTGGTAAAAAGAAATAGAGATGCTCCCTGAAATTTGCAGTGCTGGCAGTGGTGACAAGGTGAGAAAATGAATCAGCAGCACCATGCACACACTGCTAGTGGGTGCCAGAACAGGAAACTCCAGAAAGGCAGAGGAAAGGCCAATCCCCCCTTTCCATAGCGAAGGCTGTGCAGATGTGAGGGGCTGGATTTCCAACCATAAACATATTGGGTATGAATTTTCAGCTTAGGTGTTTCCCCCTTTGTGGGGTTTTCAGTTCAAAGGGTCTCCCTGTTGAGTTGTAGCTTATAAGTGCTTTATGCTTGCTGCCAAGCTGGCCCAGGTGAGGCAGAGCAGACTTACCCTAGAGGGGTTTTTTCTAGTGTAAAGACCAATGAAACTGAAGTTAGTCATTAGATATTATATTAGCCTGTTCTAAACAGATACAGTAACCCTGGTAATGTTCCCCTTTCTGCATTAGCTGCACCCTGCTTCTGCCCCTTTTGGAGCCCATGGAATGGCACACAGTGGAAGGCAGCAGCTGTCCCCCAGTTTCATGCAGGACTGGATGGGGGCAGCATAGGAGAAGTGCTTAGGGCAGATGGGATGTATGTGCAGGAAAGGGTCTGTAAAACTACAGTTTTCTGTGACCTCCTTTACCAAAAATGACATATTTGGCTTTGCTGTTTTCAAATGTTACTTGAAGCCAGATGGCGAAGAAGAAGGGAACTTGCTGAAATTCAACCCAATGTTTGTAATGCCTTCTTTGGAGTTGGATAGGAAGAAAGTATCTTTCTTAATTCAGTGTAAATTACAGAAATATTTTTTTTTAATTATGCTCCTCCACTGTAATTGTTAATTTATGCACTGGGATATGCACATTGCTATTTGTTTTTTTTTTTTTAATTATAAAATTGACCAAGCAAAGGAGAACAGTGGTGGTTGTTTTCCTGCTCTATAGCACAGACCATGCTCTTCTATTCAGATCTTAGTTAAAGAAGAAGAAAGAAACCAGAAGCACACATAGAAGTACTGCAAAAGATGGGAAATGTCACCCTAGGAGTCCTGTACCTGTATCAAGTACCAGATGAAATCCAGGTGGTGCTTGGGATTCAGCATGGGCACACAAGAATGCCACTGAGAGAATACTGACATGCTTTGGGTCTGTGCCTGTTCTTGCTGGTAGTGCTCAGCTGAGCCTTAATAGGCAATATTCAGCCAGCTCCATCTAAAAAGCAGCCTGTGCTGAGGTGATCACTGAGACAGAGCTGCTGCTGACCATGCTTGTACCTCGAAGTGAGAAAAAACACTAAGTAGAAAATAGGGATTAATGGGGTTACAGTGTAACTTGGGATCCTCCGTCTCAAAAGGGCACTTCTGTGGCAAGGCAGTGCTGCTGGTCCCAGTACCACGCCTGTCCTGCTGATGAAAAGTTGATGCTGAAAAAATACGTTATTTTGAAACAAGATTCTGCAGCTGTACTGGGAACAAGTAGCAGAGATGTGCTGAAGCATGGCAGTCAGATACCTCTGTCAGCGACTCACTGGGGGATGTTGTAAACCAAGAAAGTGAAAGGGGGTATACAAAGGAGGAACAACAATCCAGTCACGGTTTTAGAAATCAAAATCTGTTCAAGAATACACTGCCATTCTGTGGCACTGATACATAATGACCCCCAGATACAGGGAGTCACTGCTGTGCATTACCTGAACTGAGATCACAGCAAAACCCATATGGTGACAACAATACAATGTCTCATATAATAAAGCCTTCCTGTTCTTTACCTGTGCCTCTCCTGTTGGTCACTGTGGTTCTGATAACTGATGTTTTAATGAAGTTACTCAGAGTATGGTTTTTTGTTTTTTTTCACTTAACGTTGCAATACTTCCCAAAGGATTCTGCACTGGGAAAGCTGAAGTCAGTGTTTCTCAAATCACAGTGCTTACAGCTACAAAGCTGGGCCTGCATCCCCCAGTTCCTTGTCCACTCTTCAGAACTCCTCTGGGAAGTTGAGCAAAAGGCTCCAAAGTGCTCTTTGGTTCTCAGAGCTAAAGAAGTAGATGGGTCTATACAGAAAGCGTTGCTGAAGGCTGTGGAAATGTGCTTGGTTTCCTGCAGTTGGTTGTCCAAACTTGCTCAGGTTCAGAACAAGGGAACAAATCCTAGGAGACAGCTGAAAGCAGAGAAGGCTCTGCCCATCCCACCACCTCCTATGGAACTGCTCACCACTGCAAACACCAAACCCTTTTGGACTCAGGAACACAACCCCATTTGCAGGAACCCCTTGAGTGCCTTGATCCTAGAAGTGCACATTCACATTTGCCCAACCTAACTGCTTTTTCTGGTTGCCTTGCATTCAATGCAGCTATTAAACCGAAATCTGTGAGTCCTCCGAGCCACATTAGTCTGACATTACATCCCATACAACTCTCAGGAGTCATTTCTGGCCTCAAGATACCACTGACTTTCAAGAGCTTCCACTGTTTTCTTTCAGACATCAGACAAGCAAGCCTTGGGTGCACTATTCTGGAACACCTGCCTTCTCTTCCAGAGTCTATGGAAAACTAACACTGGGGGACTCTTCTTAAGAGACACTGATGGCTGAGGTTTTCCTTTGGGAAGAAAAGATGCCAGAAGATCATCCAGTGCTGATCATGTGTTGGGTCAGACTGATGAAGTATGAGCAATGTCTGTGGAGGATCTATAAGACACCAAATCTAGTACTCTGCTACCACAGCTCTATTGCCACATCCCCATTCCCAGCTTTACCCAGAGCACTTCAGTCAAGTTTTAGGTTCCTCCTCCCACTGCTGGAGCCTCACCACACTGACAGCAACAGAAGACAGCTCCCAGTAACTGTCCACTGAAACCCTCACATGGTAATTTTACACTTGCTCTCTCTCTCTTAATTCTTCCCCTGTAAATCTTTGCAGCCACTCTTCCCATTTAACAATCCTTTTCCAAAAGAAAATGTCCTTTGAGGAGGTGGCCCAGCTCTCAGCTACTCAGTCGGTCCAGTGGACTCCTGGAGGCAGAGCTTCAGCAGCACTGTCCTTTTATTGGGAGAAGTGGGGGAAAGCAATCCAAGCGGGCCCAATAATGACCTCACAAGCAAATCTGGGACCTGTAGATGGAGCAATTGCACTGCTGAAAAGAACCAGCAGCAATTCAGAGCAATTCTTAAACTGGGAAATGTTAGTCACATGTGGCCCTACTGTGGCATTCAGCTTAAAAAACAAAAACACACGAAGAACAAACCCCAAACATCCAACGACAGAAGAGCAAAGTTTGGTAAGCTGTATCCCAGTCAGACAGCATGCTGTGATGCCCTGCAGCTGCACCAGCTCATTGCATGTGTGTTAAGACACACAGTACCATCCCTGTGAAATAGCTATGCTTGCTAGACTTTCTGCCATGGTGTTCTGAGGGCTTTTCAGTGAAGTTCAAAGACAGTTTCCTCCAAAGGTCCAATTGCTTCCAGGAAAAGGAACAGCCAACAGAGTCACTTCTGGATGTGCAGTTGGTTGGTGCTGTTTTTTTTCTGTTTGTTTTTAAACAAGCAAGCAAAAACCAACACACACACTTTATTAATAACAGACTCCAGGAACCACTTCCATTTGATTTACCATCAGCTTTCCAGTGCAGCTCAAGAGCCAACCTGCTAATTCAAATGGATACAACCATCCCTTTTTAGCTCTGAACTGGAATTAGGACACGTTTTCTCCTAGAATCAATCTGTTTCTGTAAATGGGCTCAAAACAGCTCATTGCACATAATGTTCACAAGCTTTTTTGATCAAAGCAGGCGAAATCATCTGTAGGATGTCATTGGGAAACCTCAGCGTCTTCCTTCCTGCCCCTGTGGTGGAATGAGCTCAGACTGAGGAACAGAAGCTGGTATTTCCAAGGGTAGCTGTTGTCTCACATCATTCTTGGAGATGCACTTTTGCCTGGGCAGCATAAGCAATGAAAGGCCCCTACAATGCTCTATAAATCAAGGATATATTTTTAAGGCTTTATGTTCACTGCTGTAACCTTGCTTTCTTTTTGAAAGGGTTTGTGAGCACCAGGAGTGCAATGCATTGGGAATGCCTCATCCCCTTGGAAAAGAACCCAAAAGTATGCTGGGGTTGAGCTCCATCAAGAAGGACTCGTGCTCTCAGTGGTACATGAGAGCTAATGATCTACACTTGGAAGCAAATCTTTCTGCCTGTTTTCCTCAGTACCTTTCTGCTGATTTCTTTGAACAAACCTTTTGGGAAACAAAAGGCCATCCTGCTCATCATCTCTGAAGTTCTTGCCTCTGCCAGGCAGCTAATGCAGGAGAGACCAACTGCCAGCCCAGATCTGTGGCATAATAAATGTCCCCGATTGCTTTGTGTAGCTGATCAAAGCACTGGAAAAGCAGGAAAGCTCTCTGAAGCTCACAGAGCATAAAGTGAGTATTTTGACATCAGGAAGTTGTTTTCTAAAGTTGTTCAGCACAGCCCAGATATTTCAAGTGCCGAGGAACAAGACATTGGAAAGGTGCAGTTGTGAGGGCATCCAAATTGTTCGTTCATTGACTTATTACACTTAGTGCCACATAGCAGAAATCAGAGAGAATCCTGTGATTAGAAAACAATGCTCAGCCTTCCCTAAGTAACCTCGTGGCAGGAGGCAAACCAAACCAAGGGAAACAAGCAGTGCTAAATGGCAAAGGAAAAAAAAAAATAAAAAAAAAGAGGGCGAAGAAACTTGGTGCTGTTTAAGCAATGGACTCATGACCTGAAAGCAGATACATTATTTATTTCAACTATTTATGTCCCTTTTCATTCATTTCGGCTCTGCTTTGCTGTCACTGGTGAGTTACAAGCCTATTAATAACACATAGTGATGAATAATGCATTCAGTTGCACCAACTGCATTGTGTTTGGTCGTATGGCTCAGTGAGTAGTTATTAATTTATTACACCAGAGGCATTTTTCTGAATGGTAGCTAAGATCCACACACACAAACCTAGTCCAAACCTATACAACAATTTAAAGGAAGTATTTTAAAGTCATTCCTGGGCAAACAGCTAACACAAAAGCAGTCTGTTGTCAACCCCAGCTCCAACAGCTGCCAGGAGGCACAAATCACAGCAGCAGCATTTTGGAGAGGTGGTTCCACACAGAGCACCTCCCCTTTAGATCATGCCATCTCCAGGAGCCACGACTCCAGAGAACATTATCAGCTGTTTAAATGGATTACAAAACAACTGAATTTATTTCCCACACAAACCATACATGCCACCAACTTCCATTCTTCTCCTGTGCTTGGAATGGAGTTTCCTAACATCCAACACAAATGCAAACAGAAGAGCACAGGAACTAAAATGTTTGTAATGGAAGGGCAGGGAGGAGGTAGTGGGATGGAACTAGGCTGCTCAACTCTGCAGCTGCTGAAAGTTACCCGAGATGAGATGCAATATAGAAATGAGCATTTAAAGGAAAAGTTAACATTTAAAACGTAGCAAGCCTGCAGATGTTATTGAGAATACAAATGAACTTCTCGATGCCTGGGCCAAGTTGCCCCATTAACTACTGTTAGCTCCATTAAAGCTGTAAATGAGCACTCCACAAAAATTTCCAACGTATTACTCTGGGGCTGTGTGCTATATCCACATTAGTAGTATTTACGGAGCAATTCCCACCTATTATTTAAACACGCTTGGAAATACCACAGCAAAGTATAATCACATTCCAGCACTGCATCAACACCCTGCTAGGAAATGCAGTGAGAAAGATCCTAAGCTAATTGCCATTGAACTGGGAGTTAATTGAGAGGAGAAAATGATACGATCAAGCACAAGACTGCCAGCAAGCCTCAAACTTCACTGTTATGACAAAGCTGAATGAGTGTGCCAGATATTTACTTGGCCTGTTAAAAACAAAGCAACTTCACTGAGACCCAGGGTCCTGCTGTTGATTTAAGGACAAGAAACAACCTGTGACTGGGTTCCCTGTCACTTACCTGCAAGCAGAGGAGTGCTGCACCAGCAGGCCTTGGCCACCAGTGTTTCCTGAGACCAGGTCCACTTCTGCTGTTACCCAAGAGCCTGCAATAAAAAACAGAGCTCAGCCTGGTCAGTAGTTCCAAGGTAATAATTCCACACCACCCAGCTGAAGCAGAACTCCACAGCCCATCAGGCAGCAAGTGGAAGGATGATTTGTGCTCTAAACAAGCTCCCGTTCCTGAGCTGGGCTGCAGGAATGGACTGCAGCACAGATGAGCACTGTGACTATTGTGGCTTTCACCCTGCAGGCACTTAGAGACATCACCCTGTAGGATCAGCCTGAGTGTGTGCAGTTAGTACAGGACACACATGCATGTCTATCTCCTGTACATGGAGCACGTGTGCAGCTGTAGCACACACAAAGCCTGCTTTACCTCCCTTTGTCTGCATCTCATGCTACAGGCACAGGCTCTGAGGTTCACAAAGGGAACCCACGGGGGACTTAACTTGCAGTTAAGCACGTGGTTCAGCAGTACACAGTTGTTTTGTAAAACAAGAGTTGCTAGCTTGTGAAAGACTGAAATTGAACACCACTGCTCTGGACCTCTCCTGTACCATTGGGAGCAGTCAAGTTGTAGCCTTGCTTCCATTCACATCTGAAAACAGGAGAAAAAACTCAGAGGGAAAAAAAAGTCACAGTAAATGCCCTGAAAATTGTGCTGGCTTGCCCCATGACACTGACCCTGTATTGCCTCCTCAGACCTAGAGCAGGTTACATTTGCTCAGGCTCCCATGGACACAGTGCTCCACAGCTCCAGGCACTCAGGATATGGGAGTCCCTTCCATCAGCCCAAGCCCAGCCCTTTATAGTGTCCCTCACCAACCTTCCAGCAAGTGCTTGAATTTCAGCAGCCTGGCGTGGGATTTGGTTCCAGCAGCAGAAAAGGTGAACATGAAAGCTAAGACTTTGGGCATGCTCTTCCACAAGATCACAAGCAGATTTGCTGGAGATTTCCACCAATAACCCACACTGTGCTTCAAAGCAAGCACTCTTGCTGCCCCCATAAGGCACACAACCTAGCACCAGGACAGCAGCCAGCCAACAACTCCATAACACTGTAACTGGAAATTCCCTGCTTATTCTTGTGAGCTCTGAATGGAGTATGTTGCTTTCTTCCTCAGAGACATGCTCCAAAACAAGGAAGCATGAGTAACTTCCCAGCTCTCTTCCTTTCTAAATACACTTCCAATGGCTCATTTGGGTAGAACACCAAGGACTAAACATGAGCCCCTGTGTTTTCCATCTGGCAACATCTAGCAAGCATCACTGCCTCCTCTAAGCTTTGAGAGAGAAGTCCTCAATTATCCACTACTTTGGTAATTATCCACTACTTTGGTAAATCTTCAGCCATGAGTGGAACAAGCCTGGGATACACTCCTAAGTAAAATCCAAAAATCAAAGGCAGGACTCCATTATACTGAGAACAGTGACTAACTGTGAGAAGAAACTTGTCATTCATGCACCCTGAAGGAGTTAGAGGCTTCAGTCTTCATCAGCAGTGTCATCACATCGCTGTCCTCCTACAGTTATCATTCCCTGCTCTGAAGATGGGGAAAGTGTAACAGGTAAATGGGAAATTTAAGCAGGGTTACAATGTCCTTACTGAGAAATTTCACGTTTTTTCAGTCGTTTAAAAAAGTACTTAAGGAAAATCTGAGGTTAGCAAGAGTTTGGGGGGACTAAATGTAAACCTGAGTCGCACCAGCTTTCCTTTATTCTTAATGAGACAACTCTGCATATCCTCACACTGCTAACAGCGAGGAGCTCCTAATCTCACCTTGCTGAGAATGTAAAGATAACTGATTATGCCATAGCCCAGGGGTGAGCTAAAACTAATTCTCCTCTCTTCTGATTTAGGTTACAGCTTCCTGAGGCAGGGTCTCATTTTGTTCCGTTTTTATGGCTCAGTAAGGGCATACTTCATGAACAAGGATGCAAATGCTACAGCACTTCCAATAATGAGATATGTGAGAACCCACAGTGCTCACAATGTGTGGAAAAAACAAATGACAGGAGTTTTTCCCCTTTCCTTTTAAGCTGAAATCTGCACAGAGAAGGGAGGCAGAGCTGAGTTCTTACAGTAGAAGGACTGCTGCATTACCATAAGATAGTTCCCCCACTATTCTTTATTGTCACACACCACTACCTAACAGCATAGAGTGCTTTGGGAAGCAGAATGGGAACAACAACTGAGCTTGTGCTCACTTCCCACACCCAAATGGGAGCCCATGACACAACCACCAAGCTGGACGTGCCTGCAGCAGGGTGATCCAGGCAGAGGAGAGGCAGGCAATTAATCAAGATGACCTTCCAATGCTTTTTATCACAGAGTGCCATCTCTACAGGCAGTCTGTGCATCAGCCTGCTCTGGCACTTTTCCAATTACCTGTAGGTACAGACTTCTCCTTATTACCTGCTTGTATATGGCACTGCAGAGCACAGCAGCTATGGACACCTGCAGGTCTCTGCTCTTCCCCAGTGCCCCCAAACCCTGCTGAATCCTCTCCGGTATTGCATCCACCTTCAGGCAATGCACAGGAGAAAACAAAGCGAAGGACTGGTGCGTGAGCAACATCCCTCCAGAGCTGTAACTGGAGAGTGCTGCGTTCCTGCCACCCTCCTCCACACAAAACAAAGGGTGTGAGAAAAGTTAAGCTTCCTTACAGAAACTACGAAGAATCCACACTCACCTAGCCTAGCTGTCCTGAAGATGGGGAGGGGGGAAGCAATTCCTGGGTATGGTTCAGAGCATGAAGAATCTGTGCATTTCCCTACAAGGGTATGTGGGGAAAGAAAGGTTAATGAACTCACTGCAGGTATTAAAGCTCAACGTGCAGCAGTTCCATTTGCAGGGAGTTGCTCGAGGCTGAGTTTCCCCAGAGCCTTGTGCACCGGTTCTCACACAGTAATCTCTCCATGCAGTTTCCTGACCCTGATGTCAAACAGCAGCACATGGCTCTGGGTTCCAGTGACAGTGCCCTATGCCAACACAGCGAGAGGGAGCCCTGGGCTCCCAGTGACAGTACCTGCAGGACACCAGCTGGCCCATCTCATCCTCTTCTGCTTGGCCTCTCCTGCCTTTTCCCTCCAGCTTCTCAAAAATGGCAGCAACATTTCAGTCATAGAAACATGAGCATGTGGAAACACAGAAAGCATCAGACACACTATAGGCAAAGCTGCTCATTTCTCCTCGTGTTCAATAAAAAGAGGGGAAAATACTACAGGCAACTTGAAAGCAGAGAGGTACAAACACACACACAGAACCAATGAGCCAAGGGGAGAAGGACCCTCAGCAAGTGGCTGCTGACAAAGGAAGGTTCATTGTGTGCAGCTGCTCTGCTTGGTACACTGTCTCAGCAGATGCACGATGATTTTCTTGTGAATGTCTATACACACACATAAAAATTCAAAGCTTATGCTCTCCAAGAACTATGAGCATTGCTTAGAAGTAAAAGGAAATGATGAAGTCCAAACAGAAGCCCCTTTCATGGGCTTTTTATGCACCTAGGATGAAGGATAAGCTGAAACATGCTGCTTTTACAGCAGCCAGAGCCTGAAGCTGCCCACCTGCTGCCTCCTACATGCCACACTTTCTTTCAGCCACCTTCCAAGTGAGGAGAACGTTCATTTACCCCAGAACAGGGCTCTGAGCAAAATGCAGGAAAACCTATGCAAAAGGATCCCATGCCAACATTAGGTAGGTGGCTATTGAGGGATTGCTCCTCAAACCTGTTGCCTCTGCTCCCACTCCCGAAATAAACCAATGTCAGTGACTTTGGTCACCTCAAAAGGGGCCCATCCAAGCAGGTGAGCACATTCTCTTGGATTTGCAGTATTCCCCACTTAAGCAGAGCTTGGGAGCAGATCCAACAGAGAGCCCACCCACATGGGGATGGGTCCCACCTTCCTGATGGCCGCAGAGCTCAGCACCAAGCAGTAGGTCTGTGCTTCAGTATTGCCAGCAGCACAGAGGTTTAGCTGCACACTGGCATTTAACAGCCTACAGGAGGATGTGGCTAATTGGCAACAGCTTCTGAATTCCCACATAGCATTGAAATATTTGATATTTGGGATAGAAACAAACAGATCAGCACTACCAGGTACTGGTGGGGGCTGTTACAGCACGCAGAACATCCCAGCACTCACTAATATGGCTGTGAGCTCTTGTTCTGAAAACAAAGTCTGGCAATAATAACACAATCCCGAGGAAAGGGCTCCGTGGGGAAGTCATTCACTCTCACAAGGGCCGTGTGATTTATACTTGTTGTCACTGCCTGTGCCAGAAAATTGATGACTGATTACCACGTATTCATTTCAGCATCAGGTATCCAGCCCAAGCTAACCAGGTTAGGCCACATGGAATTTTGTTACTATTCACAGCACAACTGAGTGTAACAGTTGGTTGAAGTCAATATGGGAAGAAGCTTTCACTCTGAATCCAGTAAGAACTAGGACTTATTAAAGCAGCACGAATTAAATGTTTGTTATTTATCATTACTACTTATTTATAATGCAAACATCTGGATTCCATAACTACAGCCTGATAGAATGGGATTATTAGTGTGGAGAGCAAAATAATTATGTAAATGCCATGGAACTCGTTAAACATTTGCAAAGCACTGCAGTCAGTCACCCGCTCCCAGCTCCAGAAGTGCAGCAGTGTGACTCCTCTTGCTGTTGGTTGGATGTCTATTCTGAACAGGGCAGCTGCACCCTCTGCACGAGGGGTTTGACCCTTCCCTGGGACAGAGGCACAGGAGCACTTTCAGCAAATGAAAAACAGCTTTTGAGAGCAGCATAACCAGTAAGAAATAGTAAAATCACACGCAGGGAAGAATTTCTAATGCCTAAGAAACAGCAGCAAACACCAAAACACATGAATATTGTAGGAACATGGGATGGCTTGGGTTAGAAGGGACCCCAGGGATCATCAAGTTCCAACCCCCTATCACAGGCAGGCTGCCAGCTGCTAGATCAGCTTGCCCAAGGCCCCATTCAGCCTGGCCTTAATTACCACCAGGGATGGGACATCCACAGGCTCTAAGGGCAACCTGAGCCAGCACCACACCACTCCCAGCAAAAAGCTTCCCCCCCCGATGTCTAATATAGCTCTCCCCTCTTTTTTTT
Organism: Odontophorus gujanensis; assembly: GCA_013399175.1. NCBI lineage: Eukaryota > Metazoa > Chordata > Aves > Galliformes > Odontophoridae > Odontophorus > Odontophorus gujanensis. The sequence continues at coordinate 584,079 of VXAB01012277.1, forward strand.
TTTTTTTTTAAACCATTCCTCCTTGTTCTGTCACTATTTACTTGTGACAGAAATTGATTACCCTCTTGTTTATAAACTCCCCTTAAACATTGGAAGGCTGCAAAGAGGTCTCCCCACAGCCTTCTCTTCTGCAGGCTGAAGAAGCCCAGCTCTGTCAGCCTGTCTCCATAGGAGAGGTGCTCCAGCCCTTGGAGCATCTTCATGGTGCTCCTCTGGGCCCTCTCCTCTGGATATGCTCCAGGTAAGGTACAGACTGCTTAACATAAATGAAGACTGCTAGTTGTATTAATACTAGACTTATAGATAAGTATTGGAAAGCATGAATGTAGGTATGTATGTTTCTTTTCCATGCCACCTGCTTCTCAGACCAGCTGCATACTGCAGGGCTTTGCTGGCGAAGCTTCCTTGCCTGCAACCTCTGCCTGCTTTAACAGATACATGGAAAATGCTCTATTAAATACTACTTCATTCATGACTATTTCTTTGACTGCTCCTTTTAATCTGAAGTCTATGAAATAATGATTACAGTAAAGCCCACACTGCTTTACTGTTAGGGCTGTGATAGATGTTTTTGTGTCAGTGTGTGACCATGCAGCAGAGCTCAGACCAGTGCTCCTGAGTCAGCTCAGAGCGCCTCCAGATGCAGAATACCCAGAATTTTAAGTCATCTGCATGCAATTTATTTACATCCCTGCTGTTATCACCACTTTCAGCACCATAAAATGCTGAGAACTATATGCACTGTGCTCTGCTAAGCTCTGCTCACTTCCACAAAATCCATCAGCACATGCTTCTCGCTGGATATACATCCACCCCTTCTGCTCTTTGTCAGAGAGCCTTTACAGTATGATGGGACCCACATGTGGGCCCTTAAGAAGGAAGAAATGAAACTGTGCTGCCCAGAGGTCAATTAACACAGAAAAAAATAAAAATAAAAATGAGGGAGAGTGAAAGAGGCAGTGCTGAGCTTGCTCTCTGGTGATGGCAACTGGGCCTGAGAGAACAGCATGGGGCTGTGTCAAGGTGGGGGCAGGGAAAGGCTCTGCCCCAGAGGGTGGTGGGCATAGCACAGCTCCAGGGCAGCAGGCACAGCCCCAGTGCCCAGGGAGCATGGGAACACTGCTCTCAGGCACATGGCCTGATTTCTGGTGATGCTGTGTGGGTCTCCTCCAACTTGAGGTGCTCTGTGTTTCTATGGTCAAAAAGAATCACTGTACCGTGATGGAACGCACAGCAATAGTAGCAGGGTGGCACNGGCAGCAGCCAGCCCTCGGTGGGCTCAGATCTGCCACAGGCAGCAGCCAGCCCTCCCTGGTGGTGGGAAGAGAAACGGGTGCAATGCTGCAGTGCCCCGACAGAGGCCAGCAAGGACGACACGCACACGGAGGCTCGGTTTTAGGGTTTATTTCATCTGCTAACATTCATTCTTCATCTAGACAAAAAACAGATGACTTTTTTTTTTTTTTTTAATCCAATTTTTTTTTTTTTTTGTTTTCTTTTGGGGGGAAAAAAAA